>JAQPZY010001661.1:3457500-4055000 GCA_029931535.1 Margaritifera margaritifera | reverse complement strand
AATCCCCTTAATCTGTCATTCTCCATCAAACAAGATCGCAGATCTGACTCAGAATCTGAAAGGATATGATCCCCTTAATCTGCCATTCTCCATCAAACTAAAGCTAAAGCATAACCACTCTTTGTCTTGAATAAACGATAAATATAAAGAACGACCAGAAACTCCATACAATTCAATTAAACATGACATTGCATTGACTGGATTCTCGGAGCCGCAAACTTTCGTGTATTAATATCAGGTTGCAAGTCCATTCAAAAGTATCAGAATCTTATCAAGCAAACTAAATTTTAAACACAAAAACGACGAATCCAGGTCAGAGTAACTTCGATTTCTTACTAGTTGATCCCTAGTCGGCCGAAGTAAACTGAAGCAAAATGAGAGCTTCTCCCCCTCTACAACTGCCATATGTAGAATATCTCCCGTACAACGAGCAGGCCACCAGCAACTGGTCAAACATGCAGGCACCTCCTGATACTACAACGAAGAAATTGCAGGTTGAGCGATATCAAATCATTTTGTCTGCCCAACAGTTTTTCACATAAATCGTTGCTCAATGACAACTTCCTAGTGCTGAAAAGCCTCCGACATCGCATCCTCCTTAAACAGCCACAAGTCGTCCCAACACTACGACAATGAAACCTGGAGTTTCCACATTAAACAGCGCCCGAAACACTTCGTCGACTTCTCACCAAGTTAAATTACTTTGCTGCTCACATCCACAATCTCACACTAGCATGGCAAGCTAAGAAGCTTCATTAGAAAAGTTACCTCTTACCACCAACATCCCCACGATCAACAGTCATGATGCTATATGCTACTCCTTAACGTGTTTACTAACGAGAGCCTCGTACGTTTGCGGCAATCCACGCCGAACCAACAAAACATTCGGTCATTCTGCGGCCGAACCAAGAAGCCTTACGTTAGAGAGCACAGTCTAAACAATATCAAAAAGATGACTAAAAATAATCAAGGATATGCAGTACTACCTCTTCTAGAGCACAAACAAACCAGTTCTAAACATGACATTGCGATGGTCCAAGTAGTATATGAAAAGGCCGTTATGAGCACACAGGTCATGGTTCCCAGTTTCGGCCCTAGCTTTGCTCGGTCCTCAACTGGGTCACCATATCCCGTGTTCTCAATAACGGCCTTTTCATATACTACCATTTAGAGGGCCACTATTTTGTGTTATCCTACATATTAGATTACACAAAAACTCTAAATGGAAGACAACCTTATTTTGTCATCCTATATATATAGCAGATTATATTAAAGCTCTAATTGGAAATTCGGGCTATTGTTTGATATCTATATATTATGTTTTATATAAAAACTACAATTGAATGCATGACTATTGTATAATACTGGATCTGAGAACGGTTTTGGAAAGATTTTTTAAGTGCGCATAAAGTCAAGCAGAAGTCAGCAAAAGTTATCAAATGATGTCAACCACTATTGGTGGCTCAGAGATGGCTACAGTCCCTGGAGTCTGTCCGTTTGCTACCGCTGGAGACATAGCCAGAAGAAAGCTTGCGAGAAATATGTCCAGGTGACGCTGCCATGTCTTTGGGGAATATTATTTGAGCCAGTGATCAGAAAATATATAGAGATCACCACGGGGGAAAAGTCACTGGCAACGATATTTGTATCCAGGCGATAAACGGTTTTAGATACAGTCCTAATGGCTATATGATTGACAACAACAAGATTCTTCTTTTGGAACTCAAATGTCCTTTTTGCCAGAGATGTTGACAAGTTGCTTGAATATTATCTTTCGCAAATATTATCAGGGCTGGAGGTCTCTCTGGTCGTTTCCTATGGCATGTTGGTCGACACAGTTTTTCGCAAGTGCTCGCTAACACAACTTGGATTTTGCCCGGAATAAGACAGAAAATTTCACAACAGAGATTATCGCAGATATGTAAAAGATCCAGTCGCGTTTGGCATTGTAGGATTGTTTGACGACTACGACGATTTCGTTGACGTGGGTGAATCAACCGAAGCAGAATTGTTTTTTTTTTTTAAAGAAAGACCTGCACAGAGAATACGATTACATTATCGCTGACATCGCGTGTCAACCACAAGATATTTCCGATGCCATCGACACCATCGCTAGCAAATGCCCGGACAAAAAATTGATCGCGGTCTTGCCTTGGAAAATATTCAAGATCACTTATAACTATGTTGCTCACCAACCAGGCTATGGCGAGACAACCCAGAACGCTATATCAAAAATAAGGCAACTTGTATCAGTATTTAAACAAAATAATACTGTATAATCATGCACGACTTTGACTCAGGAAGAATGTTGAACGCAGAGGACGCTTTGGTCAAGTTTCCGCCGGGGTGGTACTTAGAAGACGTCATGGAAAAGACAGCATACATTACATCACTCAATGGCGCTTATGGATTTGTCAAGAGCGCTCTCAAAATGATTTATCAGGGAAAATACAGAGCACTTCGATTTTAATCGCTATCGAACTAGAAAGATCTAGAAGGCTACTAAGATAAAAATGCAACAAACGTGGCCATAGAAATCTCCCTACGATTTTTTCAAAACCAGATTTGATGGCAACAAACTTTAATCTAATTATTGATACAATGTATGCAGAAGCAATCACAGCTGCATACGAAGAAGCTACCTGTGCTTGCTTTCCACCTGAACTCAGTTTTTATTACCTCAGAAGCCAATGACAGTCAACAGCGTCAACGGATTTGCAAGCGATGTTCTTGATATCACTTGGAATATGATGGAAAAAAATAAAGATCCCTTTGACTGCTATGCAAAAATAGTCATAGAGTTGAAGCTATGTTTAATTTTTCTAGAGAATGAATACGACAGACTTGGTGGCGATGCGTTGTTTATCTTAATTAAACTTTAAGACGTTCCCACACAAGCGTCTAATTGTTTTGTCCTCTGAAAGTACATTTGCATCATAGTCGTGTTTTTCAATGTATCTGACAAGATGATAGTATGCCTCTGCCACCTTTTTAATATCTTGTTGGATATCATCTTTCTCTGATTGTACAGGAAGTAAGGAGGCATCGGTCTATGGCTGCGGTTCTGGTTGTAGCTGCGGATATTCAGAAAGATCTTTTATCATCGTCTTTTTTTATCAGGCAATGTCATCACTCCAAAATAGTTCCTGCGTCATCATAATCCAAACCAAGCTCTCTGTAAAAATACTGCTTGTTGACTTGTTCTTGAAGTCTTTCTTGTTTTTTAAGGTTTATTTGCAAGACTTGATCGTACATGCATTTGTAGTCATCCTCTAGATCTTTTATTCCTTTTTCGCTAAGTTTTTTTTGCGTTTTATTTTTCTGGTTAGATACAATAATTGTAAGTTATCAACACTCAGCTCGTTGAGTATGTTTTTAAAGAGCACCCCTATGTTTTTAGCAGAGCTCGTTGATTCCTTGTCATTGCAGAACCTTTTTAGCTTGTCATATTTGTCCAGCTCGTCCCGCAATTGTCACCCTCTCATATGGGCTACCGAAAACAGATTGAGCATGTGATCATGTATTTTTACGCCTTCTGGATCTGCCAAAAACTTTTAATACTGTTGTTTGTTTTCACCAATTTTGTCATAATACGTCTTCGCCCTCGTGTCATCAAAAACTATGCCCTCTTGTTTTTCTTCAAACAACAGCGTGTTGAATTAGCGCGCAATTTTTGCGAATTCTGACATCTTATATGTATACCGTCGACAAAAAAACAAGACAAGATCATAAAGAGTAAAATCTTGAAAAAGGTCAGACCAGGATTTAGTGGCTCAGCACTAAGGCAATTAGGACGACATATGTGATATTTTGTCGTACTAGGACTGCTGATAAAAAAAAGTCAAGCAAAGTAGATCCGATGGTAGTTGTACTCGAGTACAGAGTAGTCCAAATTGGTTCGCTAACCGTCTGCGCATCCAGTCTCCAGCTTGTGATGAGTTCACAGTTTCCTGGGCGACCTCGTGATTGAAACTTCCAAATGCTAACCTCAACAGGACATTATATCCTAATCCAACAGTTTGAGTATTGGCCAGTGGTCGCCCACCCAGTTCTAGACGGTCAGCATCATTTGTTTGCCAATAATTTGAGATGACAATCCAGCTCCGGCAGAAAGTACTTTTGCATTTGGAAAACTGATGTCGTCTGCAGCTTTCATAAGAACACTAGCCGTTGCATACTTATCCACGTAATTCTTGTTGGCGGCATCTTTTTCACTTTCTGGCGTTGCTAAATTTGCAATCTTGCTCTAATTCATGTTTAGCGGTCCAGTCATGGTATCGCCAGTTTTTAGCACTCGCTTGTTAACCAGCTCAAGTGAAACTCCATTTGCTGTAGTGCTGATGGTGCCACCAGAAGCAATAAGCATGCAAAAAGCTGTATAATGACTCTTTATATGAGATCTGCTGTATAAAGATTGGAATCATAAACTTCGACTCAAAAGACATAAAAAATCGAGGCACCATTGTTTTTCCCGATTGCCATTACATGATTGTCGGTCCAAAAGGTCGTTGCAGAACAAATTTGCTTCTAAAAATGCTGCTTAACAACGGGCTTAATTACGACAACGTGATCATACACTAAATCCGGGTCAAGACAAATACAGAACACTTGATGATTTTGACGAGGCGCTTGGTGGCGAAACAAAGACCTTTATAGTTAGAGAGCCAGACGAAATAAAGCCCGTTTAAGAACTGTATGGCGACAAGGGGTCTGTCATTTCATTTGACGACATTAAAATCGATCGAGACAACATGAATAAAATCAAAGAATATTTTTCTCTGTCGCGAAACAAAAACTGTAATTTTATCTACTTGGCGCAATCTTACTACGACGTGCCTAATACATTCGACGCAATACAGGTTGCTTTGTAATGTTTTCTGGCCTGGACAATTGCGACATAGATTTTTTTGCTCGCGATTGTTGTTCTGGCATATACTCTGCCAAGTTCAAACAATGTTATTACGAAGCGACAAGCGACATCAAGACTGATTTTAAGACATTTCATGGAGATGCAGAAACCGTTCCTGAAATGTATCGCAACGGTTTTGACGAATGTTATCTGCCAGATTAATTTGCTGACAACCACGACATGTTCTCATTTTTTGCAGCAATATTTTATGCAAATACTTTGTATACAATGCCATTTGTACGAGTGGATACGCAAGAAAAAAAAGCTGAAATTAAGCACAGAAATGCAGAGCATCAACAGCAAATGCGTGGTCGCATTCTTGCAGAAAAAGTAGAAAAACAAGTATTTCACGCGATGTAGCACAAACATTGTTTAAGCCTATAACAGAAAAAATAGAACAGACTGCGACATAACACGATGCCAAGCAAGATAAGCTCATTAAAGCTCTCACTGAGAAGCAAGCAACACAACAGGCTGTGTTAGAAGAGGTTGCTCCAACTATTTTTGAGTTTTATGAGATACTTGATGAAAAAAATAGCGGAAAGAGTGGTAGCAGATCAAGTGCGTCAACTAATAGATGATCACCTGTATCTGTTAAGAAAAGATTAGTTACCAAATGAAGCAAACTTTATCGCATAAAAGCAACGAGAGAAGAGTAACCAACTTTAATCGAAGATAGGAAAGAATACATGCTGACATTCCTGAGATTATACCGCGACTGGAATTAACAAAAGACTTATGCAGTAGCAACTATTTTTTAGCTGCTTGGCAAGAATGTTATGTCTCAAAATATGTCGCACGTCGCCGTTTTCGTTTGCTTCATACAGATTGTAGACGGGGTGCGTTCTCCAATCCATTATTATATATATAATCATATCTCTATTGCAACGTTGTATGCCAAGTTTTCTTCTGGCAATGTTGCAAATGGACCGCAGCCACCAATAGTAGTAGACATCATCATTTGATACCATTCCGCTGACCTCTGCTTGACTTTATGATCACTTATAAATCTTTCCAAAACTGCTCTTAGATCCATTATTATACAATAGGCTTGCATTCAATTAGGGTTTTTATCTAAAACATAGCATATAGATATATATATATATATATATATATCTATATATATATATATATATATATATATATATATATATATATATATATATATATATATATATATGATGACAAAATAGGGTTGACCTCCATTTAGTGTGCGATCTGATATATAGGATGACAACAAAAATGCTTGTTTTCCATTTAGAGTTTTTGTGTAATCTGTTAGATAGGATAACACAATATAGTGGCCCTCTTAATGGTAGTATATGAATACGCCGTTATTGAGAACACGGGATATGGTGACCCAGTTGAGGACCGAGCAAAGCAAGGGCCGAAACTGGGAACCATGACCTGTGTGCTCATAACGGCCTTTTCATATACTACTGGTCCATCTATCAATGCTGCTAATTAACTTTCGTGTACTAAGAGTAGTTTGTCAGCGATTCCCGAGTGAACACTGATCTTCACAATGTGATTCTTCAATCTATGCATGATGAAAACCATAGAATACTATCGCCGATGCTGTGTTGATATCCAACATTTCTAAAAGTGAACTGTAGCAACAGCTTCTCAACAAGCAAGTCTCTAACAGGTCAAAAACGCAGGCTCGCTCTGCTTAATCACGACGAAACCTCAGGTACAGAAAAAACGCTTCCTACAGGAAAACGCAGCTCTACCAAACGTCGCTCAGGACACGAGGGGCTTCACAATTAACAGAGCCAAATTCATCGTTAATATCAGACCATTCTTCCTGACACGGTATTCTTACATCTACATCACAACTAACACTCAAGTGCAGCAGCGATAGAAAACCGCCCACCAGCATCTAAACTATCACAATTTAAAACTAACTCCAAAGGCAAAAACTTACGCCAAAGGCAAAAACTAACTCCAAAGGCAAAAACTTACGCCAAAGCATATATGCGATAGATACTAGTCGTCTCTTCAAACCTTCATAGCGTTATTTAGGACTGCTTCTCTAAAAACACACACACCAATATTAATTTTTCTAAGCCATATTTCAAATAATTTGGACATTACCTAAGTTGGGATTTTCGCATAACGGTTAATGTGTCACGAGTAAAAGATTAGTTTCTCCTACCAAAAGCAAGGCTGTGACCAGTATGAATAAAATGTTTGAACCATGGAACCGCTTTCTCTCTCTCTCTCTCTCTCTCTCTCTCTCTCTCTCTCTCTCTCTCTCTCTCTCTCTCTCTCTCTCTCTATATATATATATATATATATATATATATATATATATATATATATATATATATATATATATATTAAAGGACATCAAGTCAACAGTCGTTGGGAACTGAAGACTTTTTAAACGCGCTAATATCACAAATAATTTGCCTTTAATCAACTAACAATCACACATTCTCCGATACTCTATATCCACACTTACATGATTTTTTTTCTTGCTTCACATTCGTATCATGTATGAGAACACTTTTCTAAGCTGCACATTGGTATTTCATACTACGTACAACGAAACAGACACATAATACAGAGAATTATTCCTATCTCAAATTACTAAACACTTATACGTGAAACTATCCCGAGAATTCCTTACATTAAGAAATTAGGGAGGGTTCATTTTGAGAAACTAATCCATGCTACCATAAAGTCTCGTCAATACTGTACATTATGAAGTCTGCGCCTAGAAATTGGATAATCACTCGGTTGGAGAAATATCTTTCCAACACCGACTCTCCATAATCAAACAATAATCACTAAAATCTAACAAAGCTGTAAACGGACACGTAAATACAAATAGAACATACCGTACGTTTGTTATAATATATATATATATATATATATATATATATATATATATATATATATATATATATATATATATATATATAGGTTAGAGCATTATAATTCGTTCCAAGCAGGATTCAAACCCGTGCAGCAAGTAACGGTACCTATCGTATAGATCCTGCCCTGAACTTCGCATTCCCCGATTTTAGCTTTGGTTCCTATTATCGTAGCAACCAAAAGAATAGTAACAATACCCGTGACCCCAAATCACGTGAAACAAAACAATCTTAAGCGATTTGAGGATGTAATAGATCAAGGGTAAATACAAAAAATGATGTGTGTTAAACTCCATTATATGTGCGAAAATTCTGCGCAGACGATGTGGCCTGTTCGTGTGTGACAGAGAACAGACAATACAATTCAGCACAGAAGGTACTAATATGGACTTTTCGTGTGTGACAAAGAATAGGCAGGAAAATTCAGCGCAGAAGAGATTAACATGGCCTGTTCGAGTGTGACGAAGAACAGGCACACATTTTCAGTGCTGACGGGGTTGAGATGGACTGTTTGATTGTCACGGAGAACAGGCACGAAATTTCAGCACAGAAGGTACTAATACGGCCTGTTCGTGTGTGACACAGAATAGGCATGTACATTCAGCGCAGAAGGGAATAATACGGCCTGTTCGTGTGTGATGAAGAACAGGCAGGAATATTTAGTGCAGAAGGAAATAATATGAACTGTTCATGTGTGACAGAGAATAGGCATGAAAATTCAGCGTAGAAGGGTTTAATATGGCCTATCAGTGTATGACGGAGAATAGGTACGAAAAACTGATTCAGATGATCTACTAGTATATGTTAAATAAAGCTTTTGTCCAATCAAACTCAAGCTGACAGCCATTTCTATTAAAATCGGATGATTGCAAATGAAATAAAATTGTGACCCATTGACCAAGAGTGTGTTATATAAGTTTTTACTTGCATACATCATTTTACAGTACTCACCTAATAGTGTAGCTGCAAATGCAGACAATCCGACTGCAAATGCTTTGTCTGAGTGTTGCACACATCTGCAAAAATGTGTAAGGTCCTTAAGAAGAAATTCTTTAGTTGCATGAAAAATGTGTAAATGATATCTCTATCACACGAACAAGTTAGTTTCAAATGTTTATTTAAATAATCTTTGCTTTAAATATATTTGCATGTTGCTGTCAAAAAGAGCTGCTACAGGGATACGTGGAAAAAATATTCCTTCAAACTTTTTACAAAACTCTCGTTGAAATTTTAAAGCTATTGGATAGTTCTTTTTGCATATATATGTAACACTGTATGGCAAGCCAGCTGTTCAAAACGTCCATGAACACAATATTGTATAAATACAATGGTCAAAAAGGTTTAACATTTCTCCTTATTTGTTACGTCGTGAAATCATATGGTGAATAACAGTTCATTCAAGTGCATTGGATTCAGCAACGGATCGCGTGTGGCAGGGATTGATTAAGACAAATGCAACAAACTGATAACGAACAGTGCAAAACTAGTTTTTAAGTAACCTAAGCACTTTCGACCCGCATAGAGTCTTTGTCAAAGGCAATTACGATTTTCACATATCTGATTGGATGACAAAGAAGCTGGACAGAAGCCTAGTTACAGAACACTCTTCCCCTGGCCATACTTTCAGTGACATAATACTAACTGCAATTGCTCACAACCCCAACTGTTTTTTTTTTTTTTTTTTGTTTTTGTTTTTGTATTATTATTATTATTATTATTATTATTATTATTATTATTATTATTACAGAAACTATGAATTATCCGGGATATAATCTACAGTTACACCACTTTACATTACGAAAACTGGGTCAATACCAACTAGGTTTCCATTTAATCATCGGAGTTCAAACCAGTTAGGCGCGACATCGAACATTTTCAAACAATATTTCCATTAGACATAGTCATGTCAACATTTGTAAATTCAACTCTTTCTTTCTTGCCTCTTGTTTGCTTTGTCTCTGTTTTCTAATTGTCTTTGACAAAGACTCAATGAGAGTCGAAAGCGCTAAGGCTAGTTCATAACGTTTTGCGCGGTTCGTTGTCAGTAAATTGACATTGATATTTATATATATATATATATATATATATATATATATATATATATATATATATATATATATATATATATACTTGTATGGGAAAGGATTGAAGGATGGGAAAAGGCGTATGTGATACCGTTAAGTGTGCTATCGCTGAGACTCAAGATGTGAAAGTTGCATGTGCATTGGTTTAGATTCACGATTGCAATAAATATATTGGTATGAAATATTCTATTAAATAAAAATATGAATTAAACAAATGAATAGACGATACATAAATGAATAACACACACACAAATATATGTATATATATATATATATATATATATATATATATATATATATATATATATATATATATATAGTTCATATAAAATAATAAATCAATATATAAATGTTAACTATAAAATAGATGACATCGGCATTCTGGGAGGAATTTAGAAAAAAGGTGGTTAAATTAGCGAGAACATTAACAGAGCAAGTAAATACATATTTAAAATAATTAAATAAATACCTGATGAAGACATTAAACATTGGCATCATACAGAAGGTTCCAAGAAAATTGGTTATCGCCCCTACTGCCAGTGCCGGGTACAGAAATACACATTCCGACTTACAGAGACCAGGGATAGCTGTGCCATTATTACCTATACAGGAACATTCTTCAAGTTTCTGCAAATTGTAAACGGAAGAAAATGGTGAGCAAAATTAAGATAAAATTGTATCTGATAGTTACGACATGTCTTGAATATGAAAAATGGAAGGGCTTCATGTCTTGAGTAAATACATACTCTTATGCCTTGAAAGCTCTAGCTTCATATCTGCACCATGCACTTTAACACACGTTGGTCTAAATGGAAAACAGCAATAGCAAAACAATCCATTTCTTATTACATTGGAAAAGAGAAATTAAATTAAAATGGAATATTTCAAGTACACAATATGCGTTTTATAAAGAAATAATTCGCAAAATATCATCCGTGTCTGCACATTTGATAAATTTGTGTCTGTCCTAAAATAACTTTATCACATTTAATAACGATTGGCAAAACTGGAGTAGGGTGCAAGGGTTATTGTTTCAGGACACGAGGTTGAATTAACTTGTCAATAAAGATAAATTTCGCTCACCAATTTATTCATTCTTGTACATCCGGCGTAGCACGGAGAAAAGTAATTCCTGCCGTCAGATCCACACACAGGAAAGTAGTCCGTGCTGTCACAGTTACAGGTACTATCGCAGGATGGAGTTACAGCTGTTGTGTTGACGGCATTCTGGCTGAAGAAGAAAGATTCTTGAATCATTTAATGTGGTTGTCAATCTCAAAAGTATAGTAAAAAAACGTGTATGCCAGATTAAATTATTCCACGTTTCATTCAATAATATTCTTTCTATTGACTAACAAGTGCTCAAAAATCCTATTAAAAATTGACGTTCCTTGTGTATATAAAAGACCCGATCACATTGTTTCTTATATAATTAATAATATCGCTTCAGAGTAATAGTAGCAGAAGAGGTAATACAAGTGGTAGTTGTAGTGATAATGGTGGATAGTCGGAAGATGTGGTTACATAATTAGCAATGGTAATAGTACTACTACTACTACTAGTAGTAGTAGTAGTAGTAGTAACAGCAATAGTACTATTAGATATAGTACCTGTAATAGTATATTTACTAGCGATATCATTGGTGATAATCGTTGTTGTATAAAATAATTTTGAAATAATAATCGTCAAAGAAAAGTGTAATAAAACAAACCGTACACATAATCCTTGTTTAATCCGACGAGTGACGGTGTTGGACATCCAAAGACAAAACCTATACAGGTCGTACAAAATGAGATACCATTCAAAACTATAAACAACTTAAAGCACGTGACTGGGTGTAGCTTGAACCTTGTGGTAACGCAACCGCCAATCACAGTGCCCAAAGAGGCTGAGACCACGCCAATTGCACCTGGAAAAAAATAAAAATAAACAAAGGATACCAAAAGGTAGAGTTATAAATATTCCTTTCAACAATATTTCAGATGAATATTTTTCTCTCCACATCTTTTATATTTACAAATATTTTTAGAACTATGAGAGAAATAATCCGCCTTTGTTCGAAGCAGAGTCATTTAGTAACACTTCTTTGCCAACATCTTTTGCTCGAAATCTGCTGGCATTTAGAAGAAAGCATAAAAAGACAACGAAAAAAAAAAAAAAAAACAGAAAGAGAAGAAAAGAAGGCGGTGAGATTTGTAAGGAGAGAAGATCAATAATCTGAAATGAAAGCTTCTAATTAATTTACATTATATCAAACATTGTAAAAATAGTTGAAACAATCATATGTACATGTATATCTACGAAACAATCATATGTACATGAATATCTACGTAACAATCATATGTACATGTATATCTACGAAACAATCATATGTACATGTATATCTAGGAAATCATTAGTAACAACAGGCTAATAAGTAATATTTGTATCTTTTTTCATTAAAGTTTAATTGCTTGTAAATTAAATTTAGCACATTGTTTTTATATAATTCTAAATATAAAAAATCCATTTATAATATTGGACACATTTTTAATACAAGAAAATACCTATTTTTCCCCACGTATGCTATATATGAAGTTGTTGGCTTTTCGAGTTGTAGCTAATTGGTGAACAGAATAATCAAAACTGACGTAAAGAGCATTGTATGTGACTTCAGGAAAACACTGACATTATATATATATATATATATATATATATATATATATATATATATATATATATATATATATATATACACTGAAGAAATTATTGTATATTTCCACCATGTATTCAAGCCAAAAGGTTGGATTATTCACCTTTACAAGCGTTATGACGTCATGTCACATACAGTTTTCGACACTCGTGGCGAAACATTTAGTAAGGCCTCATACTAGCGTCAGAGAGTAATATTGTCAGACAGAGAATCATAAACTCTTGCTAATATGGGATCTATGAAACTCAGGGGCGGATCCAGAGGGGGTGTGGGTGGGACCGAGCTGGCGCTCGTCACACTCCACAGACCTGCTCGTTTACGCTCCCCCTAAAGGATATTTCTGGATCCGCCCCTGAAACTTGTTGAATAATAATACAATATATACCTTTCGTTGCAAGCATATTATTCAACTTTTTTCATACGTTTCATTAAAAAATGAAATTAATATTTTACAGGATTCATGAATTGTTGAAGCTTGAAAAAGTAATTACACAGCATTGAACGGCCGTAGCGAGCTTCATTACTTACTGAATCCTATAATCTATAATGTTTCATTCTTATAATTACAAATAGTTAACACATAGGTATTGAAAATAGTTAGCACATAGGTCATTACAAATAGTTAGCACATAGGTAATTACAAATAGTTAGCACATAGGTAATTACAAATAGTTAGCACGTAGGTAATTACAAATAGTTAGCACATAGGTAATTACAAATAGTTAGCACATAGGTAATTACAAATAGTTAGCACATAGGTAATTACAAAAATAGTTAGCTAATAATAACAAAGTTCAAGAAATGAATAATATAAATACATTTTAACCATTGATAACAAATATTAGCAAACGCACAAGAACGGTGAATGAATATATACGTATTTCCTTTCTAGTGTTATGATCCAATAACTTCTAGTTTTTCGCATCACGTGACACGATTTTAACCAATCTAAAAGCTTGTTATAAAAGCTTGGTAAAACTATGTAATTACTGTCGAATGAACACTTGTGTAGGATTCTACGTTTAAGACCTTACCCATTAGAACGTTTGCCTTCCACGTAGGGACATAGAACTCCACTTCCATGTACTTGGCAGCGAATGCCACCATACCGGACACACTCAACAACAGCAAGCAGTTTCCCAGAACCAATAGCACGAAAATGGGGTTGATAGCAAGTCTGTGGAATGTTTTCGCAACATCTATTTAAAAAAATCGATACAAAATTGAAACTTATTTTTTTTTCTCTATTTTACCTTGAGTGTTCATAATAACGTCAGATAAATAAGTCAAAAAGCACTTAAAACTAATCACCCGAAATATGTGGTATAAATTTCAGAACATGTTGCGGAAAGAAAGCTTTGAAAAGTATTTACATTATTAGAAAAAGTATATACTATGTTTATAAGTTCCATCATGAAATACTTATGGATGTATCTTGTTTTCAGTTTGTACATGTACAATGTATTCCGTAATATATGGCCGATCTTTATATTTTTAGCTATACTAAACAGAAACAATATTTTTTTTAAACCCATAGCATATACAATCATACGTCCCAGCTGTTTGTATTTCAAAGCAGACAACATTAAAGTGATTCAAACCATCTCATTACGTGATTGATGTAAAACTCGACATTACAATTAATTGTTTCTAGTCTCAGTTAAAGAACTCTCATTCGATTTCAGAAAATACAAGTCACAGATTTCACGTCTCATAAAACAACATATGGCAAAAAGAAGTCAACAGCTCGAGAGTCTAGGAGCCGGGATTGGAGACTGTAAGCAGATACTCTCACTTCCGGGATGTCTGGTTAATGCACAAATGACCTTAGCAAGAATCGATTTATACATTTATAATCAAATTCTATGTAAAAGATTGATTCATTTAGTAACGTTTAAATCAAATCACATCTAATGTCGAATATGAACGTATTCTGTATTTTATCATGAACTGTCGTGTGAGGTTAGCTTCATCGTAGTGCATACGCTGACTCGATTTACCTTTCATGTGAGGTTAGCTTCATCGTAGTGCATACGCTGACTCGATTTACCTTTCATGTGAGGTTAGCGTCATCATAGTGCATACGCTGACTCGATTTACCTTTCATGTGAGGTTAGCGTCATCGTAGTGCATACGCTGAATCGATTTACCTTTCATGTGAGGTTAGCGTCATCGTAGTGCATACGCTGACTCGATTTACCTTTCATTGTATCTTTAAAATTAATTGTTTTCGTCTTTTCTCTCTGTGGTTTTTGCCACTCTTTGAGCGGGCTAGTCCTTTTCATCCTCCTCGGGAAAAAGAGTAGCGGTATGGCCGCTAATAATGAGAGCACGCCAAAAATCATGAAACCGAGCCACCAGGCCCCTATCCATTCAGGGTGGGTAGGTGTAATTCCAATATCTGGAAAAGTTTTTGAAAATGAATTTAAAAGGTTCTACATTTTTTAAGTTAGTATGTGTCTACTGAAGCTTTCATTGCAAAGTCATGGACTATTTAGGTTATTATTACGTTTAACCCAAACACGAATCACTACTCGGTATAACTCAAACGATTTTCTATGTCTCGGCGTAGTATCGTATCTTTTTTGCAACACTGAATAACTCAAAACAACCAAGAACTCAAACTAAAATATCGAGCTTGTAGCATTTTTTAATTTGTGAAGTTCTTCTGAATACAGAACTTATAACTGCCCATCCCCCTAAAAAAAAAAATCTCAATTATTTAATTACATATGCTGAGACAAAAATTGGCCTGGAGCCACAAGGAAAAGATAAATGATCGGAGCTGATGTAATGTCTAGAGCTGATATAATGTCTATTTTCTTTGCAGTTTCAAATGAATCATCGCATTCATTGTATTTTCTTTCCCCTGAAGAATTCCAACTATCTCTATAAAGACTTCGAATATAGTATATGATATTGAGATAGAAAATAAAAGCTACATGGAGAGAGAGAGAGAGCGAGAGAGAGTATATAGCTGACTGAATTTGAATTATAGACGTGTGCGACGAATCTCGTCATGTACGTCTGAAGAGTATATACCATCCAATGTGACATATATATTGCTAAAAAGGCCACCACAAGCAAAAGCTATCGCCGGACCAAATATCCCCACTCCTGTTGTGATTCCTATTAAATAAAAAAATATACGCGCAAATCAATCAATCAATCAATAAAGATTATTGCTAGCGCGTCAATTGCCGCAGAACTTATTAAGGTACTACCTGAAATAAACTGAGGATATCAAAACGTTTACTTTTGTGACTGAGTAACGATTAAATTACACATACTAATTAGCAAATAGGTTAAATAGATTAAATCGATAAATTCATCATGAGACACATTAATTTATTTTAGTTACTTATTCATCCTTCAATGCACTATATATGTCATGTAATATTTAGGTTAAGGTATATCTTGAAAATATAATAGATTCCATCCAATTTCTACCATGATAGTTCTTTATTTGTAATTGACACCACCTAGCCAGTATTGTGCGGAGGCGCCGTAAAATCCAAACTCATACACACCTGCATGCTTGAAAGACATTATTTATAACTGAACAAGTCAGAAAATGAATCAAACTAATCTCTTCCCAGACTTGAAATTATAACAATTAGAGGAAATGGAATAGAATTTTCTGTGATCATTTCAGGAAAAAGGCAGCCAATGTTTCGTACGCATGATTATTGTATCTCTTTTCATATCTAAGTCAAAACACGCTACCCGTTATATAAAATAACAGAATTTATTTTAAATTGCTTCCTATTACATAAGACAATTTAATCTAAAAATTGTATGTTCACTTAAGTCTACTTTTGTTTCCGCATCCCTATCAAAGTTGAGTAACAGGAACAATACATTTGGACAGTAACTCACCGACAAACATGGGAGTCTTGGTTTGCTTGACATTGTCGTCTATATACGAAGCTACCAGTGGGTACCTGGGGGCCTTTCCGACCCCTTGTAGTACCATTCCTATCCCTATAAGGACCATGACTATCAGGGTGTACTCATTAGGGAGTCCGATGGAGGATTTCCTTGAGTCTTCGGTACAGTTTAGTCCGGAATTCATTGGGTCGCTGGAACACATCGGTACAGCAAAGGGGAGAAAATTCATACCCACATCTGGTGTTCCATTGTCATATTTGACAATGTTTGTATATACATAGCTGTTATTTAAGGAGATGTTGAAAAAGTCTGAACTCTGAGATGACCTGACATTTCTCCTCAAAGAGTCTTTTGAAACGAAATAAGCGGTGGAGGCTACAATTCCTGCAATGCCGTAGAACACAGTGCTTGCAAACAGTATCCTGGGAATATGGACTCTTCTGGCTAGATAACTGGCAAAAAGTGTTGTAGAAAGGTAGCCGATATCGTTACAACTCAGAAGAAAACCAGTTTGAGCACTGCTTAATCCAAACTGTTTCTCCAACGTAGTGATCTGTGAGGCGATGTAAATATTGAGTGTTGCAGTTAGGAGGCTCGAAATGCTGTACACTCCAACAAAGGCGGACATGATGGCAAAAATCTGGAGGCATTTTGGTTTGCAACCTCCGATCCCGCATTTAGTGTCGTCATTATTCTCTTCATAAAGCATCTCGAGTTTTGGTCGATCCATAAGCAAGCCAATCTTCCCTTGTTTTTATTTGTTATGAGAATTTGCTGAGAATTGAGAATGTTTGCTCCACAAATAAAGACGTTCTTACTTTTTGAGCATGTGCCCTGCTTGATCGTTGGTAGCTGTTCTGGTAGAATATTACGTCTCTGAAATGAAACAGTTTATATTAAGAGAAGATACACCCTTGTAGTATGTTGAATTTGAAAACTGTACTCTTCAATGAAAGCATTCGCCTCAATTACTCAAAAATACAACAAATTTGTCATGAATTCATGCACATAGCCACACAATTAAACGGGGGGGGGGGGGGGGGGGTTAGGGTGAGCTGATGGAGACTTTCGCCCACCGGCCAGCTATATCCTCTTATAATTGTTGAACATACGTGCTAGTTAAACTGTACATTCCATAGTCCCGTAACATTATACAATCAACAAGCTTCATGGAAGCTATCCGCAAAAGAAAAATATTACCTTTAAACGACGTACATGAAATGTAATCTTTCGGGTCAATGACATATACTTATTATCGTATTTCATCCTTTATGGTATCAGAGTACTTACGTACCTGTATAAGTGCTTTTACTTAGGACCTACAATTATACTGTTTTAGATCAGTCAATATGTTACAAAAAAAAGCGTGCAGATTTGCGATGGCGAGCTGTATAAGTTACTTTAGCCTAATTAATTACCCTAGAGCTAGTTTATATATTGATGATGCTGAAAACTGCATAGTCGTCATAAGATTCCAAACAGCTGGCACTTAGGAGGAGTGCAGAGGGCATGTACGGTCATATATGCTTTTTTAAATATTACGTGTTGGAAGAAGGAAACCTCAAACCATTATAAGAATCATCGTAAATATTATTGATTTGAAACTATTTCAGACTAGATAAAACCATCTGCGCACTTCCTGTTTAAGAAATTCGCGCAGGATCAGACAACTGTGCAGTTTTCAGAAGAATCCATCCGGAACACTTGTTTGTGTTAGAAAGATAAGAAAAGTTTCTTGTGCAGTTGAAGACAAATTATAGGTAAACCCATGTGTCATAGCAAATCATGATTTATTTGTGTTCCTTACTGTGAGATTGTGGAATACCTGTCGTGCCAGCAGTACCTAACTTGAGATTATGGAATACACGATTGGGGGTGGGGGTGGGGGGAGCGTTGTCGTGCTATCTGTACTTGGCATTGCATTGATATTTTCTTGGATCATTTTTTAGCTTCAGTTCGACTTTAGGCAGGTGGCTGTTGCATGGCCGCCATATTTAGCAGTAACCTGTAAAACGTATCACACTGTTTATATGAATTTAAAAGGATTTGATCGCCTGTAGTACTAGTATACCTGAGGCAAATTGGGAATATACAGTACTCGCAAAGCACTTGATGATAGTTTAAAGTTTAACTACGTTATCTTTTATTTTTCTTTAAATTTTATGGTCCTTTTGTTAGATAAAAAGGAACTTTTTTGTTGTTGTTCTTGGTCGCAAATTTTGATCATATGTGGCACACACGTCTGTTATTTTCATTTGAAAGACCATTCCATTTGTACGCTTGTACTGTATTAGATAATCGGCTTGTAGCTCAAGAGAGTCACGCATGCCTGTAAACAGAACCTTAATCAAGGGAGGCAATGCAATCAGTAAATTTTAATGATTTCAGCGTACAATTAGTTCAGCTCTAAATTTTAGGAATTCGGTTAGTAAATTCTACCGGACAAGCGGATTTGTTATTGAAACACACATTAGTTCACAAAATGCAAGAAAAATATTCTCTTAAAACGTTCATATATAAACTGTATATTCGTACTTTAGGTAGGTAGTAGAGAAATGTGATAAAGACCCTTCAAGGACAAGTTTCTCAGACGTCTATCAATCATATTTGTGCTGTTCTGGTCTGTACGTGTATGGTATACTTTGTAGACTTACAACTATCGAACGTGTTGTGTTGTTCTGATCTGTACGTGTATGGTATACTTGCTAAATTTAAAATTCATATCAGATTATGAGATAACAGATTATACTTTGAAAAGTCAATTAAACCAGGCTCTTCTAGAGGTCCAGTCTAATCAAAGCACCTGTTGCAGTTATATAGGCTCCATATTAAATTATACGACAGTTTTTACAGTCTGGTATTTTGAGCTGATCTCTCATATGACTTAGGTGAAACTTTGCTTCTCATCCTTTTTCCAATCATCTTGTTTGGGACTTTGATTTGCGGTTCTGATTGCGTCATATACTAATTGGTATAGACTATTAAAACAGGCTTAGTCTTCAAACATTTAAGTACCATACATAAATTAGCAGAGTACCTTTACTCGTTTCTTTAACTCAAAATCATGATGAGCGCACTGTAAATGACAGTCTTTGACCGCATCAAATATAGAGGTCTTCCCAAACGGAAAAGACAAACGCCACGAATTATTTTGTTTTTAAAAGGTAAAAAAAAATTTGCTCTAAAAAAAAAGCGATCCTAAAAAGGAAATCCATCACAGATAGTATGGGCGGGAGTAACTTCTAGATCCTATAAAGCAATAAAAGCGAATATTTATGAAGCCCAGTGACCATCGTAGTGAAAGTTAATACGTTCTTCCCTTTAGTTGTTTTCTACTCATGTTGTTCGAATAATACCTGTATTTCATACACATTTTAATGATACTCGATGTCATATCCTATTTCGCATAGTTGAATAGGGGTGGTTAAAATATGTAAACTGAATCTGCCTTAGGAATTGTCCTATTCAGCGCGATAGCATGGGTTTTTATTAGCTCAGTTGCATTGTTTTTTGCATCCATTATCATAATAAACTAACCTTCTTAAAATTTAAGCGGTCTCTTTTCACTTGGTTCAGGTAAAAAAAAAAAAAGACAGAATAATAAAATGACAATGGCAAAAAATGCTTATATTTATTAGCTACAAACAACATTATATATATATATATATATATATATATATATATATATATATATATATATATATATATTTGCGGACAGCACTAATCGCCTTGCCTGCGCACACAAACACCCATACCCTCTCGACTAAGCTTACATCCATAAAAAGGATGGGTCCTATTTATTGAAAAAGCATTCGTGTGTACCAGACATACTCACATGGCGACCCAGATATTAACTCTCATCTAAATACACAGTCACACGGGATTCCTCTGACATAAATAAAGGCATACATAAGTCAATATAGAGAGTTCCAAATACACACCAGAGAGAGGGCAAAGTGCTGTCCGTGGAATTTACAGGAGGATGTGTGATAATATGAAGTAGAATTATATATGGATAAAGAATATTATCACACAAGTTAGAGAATGCTTTTTTTTTTCGTCTTCTACTGACATTGGAATCCGGGTCAGCAGACTTACGGCAGCCATCGCCTTGCCTACACTTACCACTACCTATACCGCCTCGATTAAGTGCACATCCCGATAAAAGGATGGAACCTAGCCCTGGATATAGGCACTCTTGCGTATCAGACACTCTCGCATGGCGACCGTTATTAACTCTCATGTGAATACACAGTCAATCTAAATTATGCTGAAAGAATATTGAATATTGAAGTTAATATAGGAAGTTCCAAATATACACCAGACAGAGTGGAAAGTGCTATCCCTGCAGCGTACATGATGATATAAAATAGGGGTCCCCAACCTTTTATGTGCCTATGGACACATTTGTGAGTTTATGAGAGAGTGCGGGCACCAACCAATTAACTGAACCCATTTTTTTTATTATTCATTATAACCTCTTTCCGTATAACCTCTTCCGCGGGCACACAAAAAAACCTTGGCGGGCGCCACGGCGCTCGGCGGGCTCTGCATTGGGGACCACTGATATATAAGACCCAGACTGAACACGTAAATTGATTGGACCAATGTATATTAAAATGATGAATGCCGAAATGATCAGTGTTCATCAGTAATGCCATATTTGCAAAGCAGAGAAAGTGTGAAAGCTTCTAGTGAGACTACTTAAGCTCATTCTAGTGTTAAATTATTTATATAACAACAATATTTAAAATGTGGTGCTGTAATCTTTCTTTTGTGTAAGTTCATGCTGTGTTTGTGTGCATGGCGTTTATTTATCTTGTTGGGCTGTGATAAAAGGATTTGTAAATCTCAAAAGCCTTTAGCTGGTATAAAACTAATCCCTTTGCATCCATATTTTATCCAATTATGAATCATATATTTTCTCTCTAATAATGGAGGATACTCAAAGATCAGTGCAATATATATATATATATATATATATATATATATATATATATATATATATAGAGAGAGAGAGAGAGAGAGAGAGAGAGAGAGAGAGAGAGAATTACAAATAAAGTATACACCAGACAGAGCGGAAAGTGCTATCCCAGGATTCTACAGGAGAATGCTTGATAACATTAGCAGAATTTTTAAATACAAATAAAAAATATTATCATACAGGTTAGAGAATTTTAATTCGTACCTACGCTGCTCCAGTGATTAAGGTTCGAATCTCCGTAGAGTACGAATTAAAACTCTCTAACCTGTATGATAATATTATTTATTCGTATTTAACAATTCTGTATATATAACTGTTCATTAAAGACAAAAAGGATATTTTATTGCATTGGAATTAATTGATTTTAAATATATTACCTTAAGTATCATGATAATCAAAGCTTGCATTATTTTATTGTGCTTTTAGTTATCAAAGGGACAAAATGGAAAATGAATGATTATCATTATAATTGCTTCTTGCATTATTTTTTTGCGCTTTTAGTTACCAAAAGGACAAAATGGAAAATGAATCATTATAATTGCTTCTTGCATTATTTTTTTTGTGCTTTTAGTTACCAAAAGGACAAAATGGAAAATGAATCATTATAATTGCTTTACTGTTACTGTGTACCCTAACATGTCAATTTCAGTTATAATAGTAGCAAAGTATATACAACAACTATGCCGTTATATCATTATAACATATCATTATAACAGTTATAACAGTAGCAAAGTATATACAACAATTATACCGTTATATCATTATAAAATATGTTAAACATATATAGCGCCACACATGTGAAACAAGACATAAAATGTGTTTTGATTTACATATGCAAGCATGTGAAAAGCATATACTAGTATACTTTACGTCTTCCGGAAACTTTAATCTTAAAACTTATTACAGGTGGAATGTGTATATGTAAAACGTATGTATAACATATGTGACCCCCATGTTTTATGTACGTGGTACTTAACACATGTTCCACATATGTGAGGTCACATGTTTTAACATGTTTTACATACGTGATACTCAACATACCTTCCATATATTTGAGGTCACGTGTTTTCAGATGTTTTACAAGACTGTTGTGAAACACGTTGCGTTTCTTGTTACGTGCAATAAATTTAAATGGATTTTACCGACCATTATTATAACCTATATAAGGTTGTGTGCTATATCTTTACAAACGGGGCACTCTGTTTCGATTATAAGCCTAGGATTATCCACTTGTTGTTGACATATGCGACGGCGTCTATTCGAAATTTAATGGATGTCATCATTTTTATTATCGACCTCATATATGGTAATAACCAATCAGAATTCGATTGAAGTCTTTTGATGTACTCTGTAATTATCCTTTAGATCCTTACATTAATAACAAGTGCAACCCTTAAATTCCGTGGATATTTGTTTTCGAAGAAATTTTGTGTCACATAAAACATTATACATTATGTCACTTATTTGTTCTTAGTTTTCTAAGCGGTATGCAAAATAACTCCGACATTAGTGAAAGTGAGATTTTCGTATTTGACAGTGGATAAGGTCTGAGTGAACCAAATGTTTTTGGTTTTTTTTGTTTTTTTTTAACATTCGACAGTAGGGTTTGGACCAGTATGTTCCAATAGGGTTAAGTCGATTTGACTTCTATCTAACCATACAGAACAAGATTCATGGGATACCGCATTGCCGTTGAGATCCTGGCATTTATCCCATATAAATCCGTCTCCATTGCCGTCGAGGTCATGGCATTTATCCCATATAAATCCGTCTCCATTGCCGTTGAGGTCCTGGCATTTATCCAATATCAATCAGTCTCCATTGCCGTTGAGGTCCTGGCATTTACCCTATATAAATCCGTCTCTAGGTGCGGAGAGAAATTATTTGATTCAGATTTTTACTGTGATGTCCATGAGCAAGGTAATAATTCAGTTACACAATAGGCCACTGCACCATTTGTAAAAGGTATTTAATTTACAGTATTATTATTTTGTTGTTTTTTTTTTTTTTTTTTTTTTTTTTGTTTTTTTGTTATGTGGGTTTAACACCATTGTTCAGCACATGATAGGCTATATATGGCGGCGAGTATATTTGGTGGAGGAAGAACCCGGGAAAACCTTAGGAAGAACCACTGACCCACGGGAAGCTACTGGAAATCTCTCTCACATACCCACGATGGCAGAGCCCGAGACTTGAACCCACGCGGACAGAGGAGAACGTCAGTGATCTGTAAAGGACCACTTAGACCAGTCGGCCACCCGGGTTCCCTTTTACAGTAGTATAAATAGACTTTGATATGCATGAGCAAGGTAATAATTCACTTACACAATGGACCACAACATCAAATTAAAAGGTTATTTAATTTACAGTAGTATAAACAGACACAGAGACATGATGTTGTCAATTTGTACAAGCCATGTAAGTCAAGAGCGGTAAATGACACTGGGTATTTGTATACAGGGTATGGGTAATATACAAGAAATCTAGACTTGCCAGATAAAGTCCGATGTTAGCGTTTTCACACATCATTTCTGATCCGTGATTTCAAAAGTGTAAATGTTATCTATCTCTATGCGTGGTTGCTAGCCCTGCCTCTTAGCTTAATATATAAATGAGAGAGAGAGAGAGAGAGAGAGAGAGAGAGAGAGAGAGGCATCATGATGGAGTTTTAAGAGATCAGGAGAAAAGGACAACGCTTCTCCTGATTTTGGAAAGTACAACGACTAAGACAATACAACAGGAAAGAGGGGAACAACGACAACAAAAGCAGCCGACATCACCGGCTTGTCGGGACCAGCAGTGCCCCACTGCATAGTCGAGACCTGCATCCATGACAGCAAACAGGGACGAGCCAGCCCCAGAGAGAGCTCCTCCTACACCGATCCCCGTTGCTCCACCCAGGCCGGAAAGCCCCAAACAGCCAGTGGAGGAGTCGGAATACAGCCTCATTCCTCATCTCAACCCAAATCTGGTAGCCAAGGCAAGAGCCCAGATCAGAAAATATGACCAACAGCAGAAACTGGTAGATATCGAATGTGAAGAAGAGCAAGACCCAGACTAAGAAAGAATACATCAGATGGGCCTGGGCACCAAAACTGAGAACACAAGCAGAGCACACAAGCTTATAGATGCGGTGTGCTTTGTTGGGTGGAGATCCCTGAGGATTAGGCAGCCCCCAGTAAAACAATGGTGAAATTCAGTGAGATTACTCACAAAATAGTATGAAGCAGCCCACACATCCTATTAAATATCCAGTCTGATGGAGGTATGTGAATACCTCAAAATTCGGCATGACCTACGGGCCCTACCACGAATGAGAAGGGAGGAAATGCAGAGGAATGTGTGGCCCAAGATATAGAATCGGGAACATTCAGATCCTTAATAGCCCTTTTTAGGGCTACTAACCAGTTTATAAAAAAACTCAAAAATTGCCTTACAACTGATAGGTAATAATAATGGAATGTTTGAACTCAGGACATTTGCCACAAATGTGTGGCACAAAAATCGGTAAATTTTACACTGGGCTTTCACTCGGACCCCCGAAAGCCCTATTCAGGCGAAAACTGGATGGTCTTGAAAAGATCCCGATTGGCATGCTGCTGAAAAAACTAACGGAGTCGTGAAACCCATATTGAGATGACTAAAATTAACGGCTACAAGTACGCATAGTACACGAAAAACGTCAAATTCTAATTAGTAGGAAAATTCACAACTCAGAAATATTCGAATCGGATATGTGACTTTCACATCTTTGACGTTAGGGTAGGGACAGCCCAACTGGAAATTAGGTAACTGGGCATAAATTTGACCTAAACGAAATAAGGTAACAGCCATTTTAGGCAGAGGAGGACGGACAGCTGAGCGGATGGAGGTATTCGAGGCGCCTTTTCTTCCTGCGGCTTGCTGTGGCGGTATCCAATAACGGTTTAACGCACAAATTAAACAGCACGCAAAAGAGTGCAACTAAAGTAGTCGCACGTGTACAATGAACGAAAAGCGACTTTAATCCAATATAAATGAGAGAGAGAGAGAGAGAGAGAGAGAGAGAGAGAGAGAGAGAGAGAGAGAGAGAGACTTTATACTCGGGCTTTTTGTGTATATGCAAAATATGAACGATTGCATTAATGTCTAACAGAAGATTTATAAACATTATAAAGTTTCTTATCGTTCGTCAGACGCAAAATTTTATCTACAAACAATTTTGATCGCTTTTTCATTTTAAGAACTGTGTAGTAGTAGTGATCCGTAAAAATCGAGAAATTGTACTTACGTCCGACTTCGAAGCCACCCATTTGAAACAGCTTGTTGTTATGTTATGGCTGGAATGCTTCGTTATTTGTACATACACAAATCATGGGTCTAGGTTTAGGTCTCAGGGCAATACTTTGTTTGATGTACATGTATTAAATTACGGGTAAGTAAATAGAACAACAATCACTGGACCGTGTACTTACAAAACTTCGCGTCCTACATTATAGCCAGGTCACATGCATTGTTTGCCTTGTTTCGATATATTTACACCGATTTTCGTGTTGCTATGTGACAATTTCAACAGCATGACACGTCAGAAAGGTGAATGTTACCTGTTAGATTATTCAATATAGAGAAATCATCTGAACACACTATTACGTTTGCTATTTGGAAGTCAATAAGTAAGCAATTATAGTCAGTATAGGGCCATAGTCAAATCTAAATAGTACGATTTTTTTCCCGTTACAACGCGTAATAAATAAATAAATAATTACAGCGAGAAATTTTTATACTAGGACTATCTCTATTTACCTACTCTACAATTATATTATATAATCGTGCTGTTTTGAAATCTTATCAATAAATAAACGAAGGTGACAAAATGTTACCATTGTGGTATCTACCAATCAGCAAACGAAATGGAGAAACGAAATACTAGATGCCAACGTTGTAGATATTATTAATTTAGTATGCAGCTTGACTGGGAATGATCAAATGCGTGCTTTTACATACTAGAAGAATTTGATGATTACAAATTGAAGTGTTTATATGGTAGAACCATTAACTATAGATATTCACCATCGTAGTAAAATATTGATCCACATAAAATAGTAGCAATAAAATGCAGAATACATGCAATCAGGATAGAAAGAACCAAAGCAGAAAAACGAAATAAATACTATTCAGAGATTAACCAATTAACACAAACAAATAGAGACAAATACTATTCCGATATTAACCAATCACCACAAACAAATGAGCAGAGAGTGAAGGTGTTATATAGTCTACGACCTGATTGGTTTAAGCGAATGACCACGGGCAAAACGAAACAACGAAAGCGGCGTTGTCATGAGGATCACGCTTTGTCACAGTGCGACAATGGCAGAGTGAACACTAATTAAAACCGGTTTACATAACATAAATAACGGCATAAATCTAACTGTATTTGAATGCAACAGTTTTCAAAGAGGTGGTAGAAATATTTCACGAGTTTAACATAAAAGAACAATATTAGTGTCTAGAGGTAATGCCTACATGTTTTAAAGTTTGAACGGGATAACTTGTGATGAAAGCTGATCGTGTCGAAGGATAACATTCTCGAGAATAAAAATGTTAATCTTTTATTTCAAAAATAAAACGAGATATAATCCAATGTTTCAGAAAAGATGCACATACACATCGTTGATAACAGCGAGATAAGTCGCTGCAGCTATGAAAGTAAGACAGTTAAGACAGTACAGCATGAGGAGAAATAAATGGCATATCAGATGTAGGTAACTATACAATAGCATATCAGATGTAGGTAAATGTACAATAGCATATCAGAAGTAGGTAAATGTACAATAGCATATCAGATGTAGGTAAATG
Organism: Margaritifera margaritifera; assembly: GCA_029931535.1. Classification (NCBI taxonomy): domain Eukaryota; kingdom Metazoa; phylum Mollusca; class Bivalvia; order Unionida; family Margaritiferidae; genus Margaritifera; species Margaritifera margaritifera. The sequence goes on along the minus strand of JAQPZY010001661.1, from coordinate 4,027,720 downwards.
TACAATAGCATATAAGATGTAGGTAACTGTACAATAGCATATCAGATGTAGTTAAATGTACAATAGCATATCAGATGTAGGTAAATATTCAATAGCATATCAGATGTAGGTAAATATACAACAGCATATCAGATGTAGGTAAATATACAATAGCATATCAAATGTAGGTAAATGTACAATAGCATATCAGATGTAGGTAAATATACAATAGCATATCAGAAGTAGGTAAATGTACAATAGCATATCAGAAGTAGGTAAATGTACAATAGCATATAAGATGTAGGTAAATGTACAACAGCATATCAGATGTAGGTAAATGTACAATAGCATATCAGATGTAGGTAAATATTCAACAGCATATCAGATGTAGGTAAATATACAACAGCATATCAGATGTAGGTAAATGAGCAATAGCATATCAGATGTAGGTAAATGTACAATAGCATATCAGATGTAGGTAAATGTACAATAGCATATCAGAAGTAGGTAAATATACATTAGCATATAGCATATCAGATGTAGGTAAATGTACAATAGCATATCAGATGTAGTTAAATGTACAATAGCATATCAGATGTAGGTAAATATTCAATAGCATATCAGATGTAGGTAAATATACAATAGCATATCAGATGTAGGTAAATATACAATAGCATATCAGATGTAGGTAAATATACAATATCATATCAGATGTAGGTAAATGTACAATAGCAGATCAGATGTAGGTAAATATACAATAGCATATCAGAAGTAGGTAAATGTACAATAGCATATCAGAAGTAGGTAAATGTACAATAGCATATCAGATGTATGTAAATGTACAATAGCATATCAGATGTAGGTAAATGTACAATAGCAGATAAGATGTAGGTAAATGTACAATAGCATATCAGATGTAGGTAAATGTACAACGGCATATCAGATGTAGGTAAATGTACAATAGCATATCAGATATAGGTAAATATACAATATCATATCAGATGTAGGTAAATGTACAATAGCATATCAGATGTAGGTAAATGTACAATAGCATATCAGATGTATGTAAATGTACAATAGCATATCAGATGTAGGTAAATATTCAATAGCATATCAGATGTAGGTAAATGTACAATAGCATATCAGATGTAGGTAAATGTACAATAGCATATCAGAAGTAGGTAAATGTACAATAGCATATCAGATGTAGTTAAATGTACAACAGCATATCAGATGTAGGTAAATGTACAATAGCATATCAGATGTAGGTAAATGTACAATAGCATATCAGATGTAGGTAAATGTACAATAGCATATCAGAAGTAGGTAAATGTACAATAGCATATCAGATGTAGGTAAATGTACAATAGCATATCAGATGTAGGTAACTATACAATAGCATATCAAATGTAGGTAAATATACAATAGCATATCAGATGTAGGTAAATGTACAAATTTGAATAAGGCTAAATTTACAGCGCATCTTGAAGACCTCGTAAACTTTATAGAGTCTATTTACAATGAATCAGCAAAAGGAAATATAATTAATGGAAAACATTGTTAGATTTTACACAACCGCATGATGACCCAGTGCTTGAAATAGTTGAAGCAGAGTCAATCATAGGAATAGTAAAAACTGATATAAAACTGAAATCATTCGTACGTCTGAAAGGATTTACTAAAATAAAAAAAAAAAAAGAAACGAAATAGAAACCAGTTGCAAATTGTTGAAATAAAATTGCATGTTTTAGATGGTAATCTTGCAATCTTGCTCGACTATTGATAACACCTCAAGACAATTTATCAGGTACAAAGTATTGTCTGGATGTTTTCATAACTTTTAAATGACCAACAGTACTTTGAAACATCTTTACGAAGATCCTGAAAGTCCTGTTGTTTATATAAATATAAATATACTTTGTACAGAAATTAAGGAAATTAATAAAAATAAAATACACTTAATTTTTAAAAAAATGGATCACTTAACAGTATACCTACACAATAAAAAAGTAGGCAAGGAAAATATTCCAGTACTGAATTTTATTCCTTAGTCATGTGGATGAGCATTGACAGGAGCATATTTTGGACACACACACACATATGAATAATGTAACAATGAATACAAATACAATTTAACAGTGATATATATCTTTTCGATATACTCTTGGGTTAAAAAAAGTGAAAACAAAATTGGAGATGATACACACAGTGCTTTAAGATATGTATTTAAAGAAAGAAAGTCTGAAAAGATGAAGGAAACCAGTTTCCAATATTACAATTAAGTGTTTGTTGGAAAACGAAATGTTGAATACATTTTAACTTACTCAGGCAAAAACATGCATATGTAAAGGAAAGGTTTAACAGAACCTAAGAGACTAGAATGAGAATCTTTTTTTTCTTCTGGTTTTAGTCAAATGAAATCAGAAAATGCGTTGACATTTTACTAAAACTAATTGAGGGATGCTGTAACACTAATCACAAATCAATAGACATGGCTTTGCTTGAAACAAAAAAAGAAGAAAACAGGTCAAGAGTATTTATAAAGATATTGGGGCATTTGGCAACTGATATATTTGAAAACAGGTCAAGAGTATTTATAAAGATATTGGGGCATTTGGCAACTGATACATTTAAAAATCCCAAAGTTAGAATAGATTATGCAGTTACATTTTTGAAACACACGACATTTTTTTTAAAAGGGACACCTTCCTAACTCTACCGAGGAAATATTTAAAATCAGGCAAGTAATTTAAGGTGTTCCGATTGTTAAAGGGGACGATATAGAGGCCATCTCTTACGAACAAGGCTTTAAAGGGTGGGATATAGAGGCCATCTCTTACGAACAAGGCTTCAAAGGGTAGGACATAGAGGCCATCTCTTACGAACAAGGCTTCAAAGGGTAGGACATAGAGGCCATCTCTTACGAACAAGGCTTTAAAGGGTGGGATATAGAGGCCATCTCTTACGAACAAGGCTTCAAAGGGTAGGACATAGAGGCCATGTCTTACGAACAAGGCTTCAAAGGGTAGGACATAGAGGCCATGTCTTACGAACAAGGCTTCAAAGGGTAGGACATAGAGGCCATGTCTTACGAACAAGGCTTCAAATGGTAGGACATAGAGGCCATGTCTTACGAACAAGGCTTCAAAGGGTAGGACATAGAGGCCATGTCTTACGAACAAGAGTTATCTCTATACAATAAATAAGACAATGTTTACAAAGTTGAAAAGATTTTGAAGACGAAAAGAAAGAATGGAAAATGTATGTACTTCTGAAATGGAAAGTATATGATAATTCATGTAACAACTGGGCAAGTAACTTTCTTGATATTCCAGTCGTTTAAAAATGGATTGAGGAGATATAAAGGACATGTTTTACTATCAATAGTTATCTCTGAATGACGAACAGATGACAAGTACAAAGTTAAAAGATTCTAAAGACCAAAAGAATGAATGTATATACTAGTCAAATGGAAAGGATAGTGTAATACCTTCAGGGTATTAACCGTTACGTTTGCAGTGTATGATCATTTATCAATTCAGCGTGTCGAGATTGTTCCAATCTGCATGTTAGGGCGTGAAATAATGCCTCATCTTTGAGACTGTAGTATCGATTACCTCCTTTTTATCCATCACTGATAATGCCTACCAGGTGTGGATTGCTTTTGGCATTATTCCTAAATTTATTTCCCCCCTTCCCCATACCCCCACCCACCACCACTGCTTTGGTCACCATCTTTATTTCCTGTGGATGTGTATTCTGTTTTATATACTATGTAAGAGCAGTAAAGCATGTTCTGATCCTTATGTATTCCATTATATTGTGATAACTATCGAGGAATTCATTCCATTGTATCAGTTCTACAGGTCAACAACAACAGGTGGAAGACGTTTGTATATGGACGTGACTGAGCCCTATTCGTTTTCAATTTGGACCATGTGTACTTCATGCTGGAATTTCTCATGGATACTTGTAAAAAATAATATATTACCTTTCTGAAAAATTGTATACAAAAGCCAGAAATATGCTATTAGTCCGTAATTTAGTGATTTCAACCATCCAGTGCAGTGTTGTTACAGAACCAGTGTGACAACGAATCGTAATAGAATCAATGTGCCCAGCCAAAGAATTACATTTGTGGCGGTCTTTTGTTAAAACGCGAAGCTGGAACTAATGTTACTGTTCATTATTTCAAGTTCGTTACTATGCAGAACTTGTTATTTTATTTTATTGTGCGAAATAATGTAAATTTGATAGACTATTTTGAACCGCATTACGACTCATTGCATCGTCGGTAGGTTGCACTCCGGTCGATTCACATCCAAATTTACTTGTCCGTTTTGTTATTCTTCACTAATCACGATATGAATGTACAAATAACATTAAGAGATATACGCACACCACGGACAATAAGAGGGCAAATTAATTTTGTCTTCATTTCATGTTAAAAAGGCATTTTTCTGTGTGGATCAAATAATTGATTTGGTTACCGCCATAGCTAACCCCGGGTCTGACATAATTGATTGGCAAGCTAAGGTCATGTGATGTTAACTGGAGCCTATAAATATGGGTGCAGACAGCGCAATGTCAGATAGTTGTCAGAGCGGCAATGTAGGAATATCGTTGTGAGCAGAAAAGAATTTCGGCCCTATAGTAAAAATTCAATAAGAAATCACACAATATTATCACATAACCAATATTTAATTTTTTAAGCACATGAAAATTCCAAAAATAAATCAAATTATTATTCTGAAGTAATTTTAAGTAGCTTTACTACATGATTGCCATTCAATTCGACTGCTTTATCATTATTATGCACAATATTTGTATAAAGCCGGTCCTAGCTCCCACCACACTCTCCAAATAAATTAGTAATAGAATAACTTTTACTTTGAGAGATCACGCTACGATATAAAAATGTGTTTACAGTCAATCCATAAATTAAGCTGATATTGTGTATAGGAATAACCCAATTCCATTCAGTACAGAATTAGCGCATTATAATCTTGATGTTTGACATTTACATAAACAATTGTTAGTTTCATCATCATCAGAAGTTGTTAGTGTTGTGCAATACTCTGTGTTGATGCAACTCACGATGTTGTATTCATATGGCATGTTCTATCTCACCTTTATTATTTTATTATAGTTCTTAATATTAAACTCTGGTCTTCTGCGATATAACCCACAGTATGATGAATTGTCTAACTATTGGAAACCAGCTGAAAGCATTATGCCATTCAAACAAAAGATGTACGAAATGTACACGATAGGTCAAATGCCCACCTGTCCATCTGAGAAGGAGAAGCACAATACACACGAAGCAGTTTCATGAAGCATGCAACTTGAAGGTTATGAAAGATAACGAGTTTATAGAATACGATATACGTTGAAAATATGGTGAAATAGAAAAAGAAGGAGTTAAGACACACACAAAATGCCAATTTGTGTTGATAACAAAACCAAAGGGAACAAGAAAATACATCTGAAAACATCATAGGTAAATAAGTACATAGTACACATAAACAACATGATATGGCGGCTATAATGTAAACAATGCCATATCGGGTAATAAATCTCGTTATTAAAAAAAAAATGAAAAGGGATAACATTAAAAACTATAACGTTAGTTGCAGCTTTATATGAAAAAAAACCCAGAAAACCCCCAGATATGCTGTGAAAGACTACAAACCATTCTAATAGATTTTGAGAAAGATAAAAGTCTACTAAAAGCACATTAACGTTTGCGTAATCATGGGGACATTTAAACCTATTTTTAATTTCATTCAAAGAAGAGATACCAATTACACCATAACTTGAAGATAAGATTTTTTACAACTTTTGTTTTGCATTTAGTACTCTTTAAAATTAAACTATATAAATGAATGGTACACTCATGAAAAATGTATGTGTGCGAAGCAAAATAAATTGTAAATGTTACAATTGCAACAGAGAAAATCTGAAGTGGAAGTGGAAACACAAAGTACAAAATCGAGAAAAATAAAAGGTGTGTGAAATCGACGATATTAAAATGGCATTACAGCAGAGGAAATTTAAAAAACAATTGAAATTTAGGTTGTTTATGATGTTTTTTATTGTCCTGATGAATCCATTTGCTGATTTTGTTCTGGTCCAATCCAATATGACCAACAATTCCTTTCCTGTCTGCCTTCTACAGTGCTAGGTGGTAGCATCGATCTGATGCTGCCTTTCATCGAAATTTTAATTGCTTAAGTTTTGCCATACGAATCACGTTTTACATAATGGAGTGCTTTGCCTTTGATTATACAGTAATATCTTTCGAGTTGGTACTGTGCTTCATCAATGTACAGTCCTACATTTATCTGCTCCCTCAACTCAACAATAAGTTAAATGAAACGTTTGTTGGACCATCTTGCATGGTTTCAGCAACAAAGATCTTAGGTCGACTTTGTGTTTGAAATCGATCTGGCCCAGAGTGACATAGAATTTCACATTGGCAGCTTCGAGGGCTACAGCAACGAGGTTCTAGTGACTTGTTGAGGCAGACTCTGGGGGTTAATACAGATGTCGTCTCAACTCCGGTAGCAAGACCACTACGTACATAGTACAGCCAATGAACACGCCCCACGCGCCCCTCGTCGACCTCTACGGAGCTCCGCTCACACAGGCGCACTTCACTAATTGTTGGTGCTGTTATCGTAGGCCTAGCGGTGTTTTGAATCTCTAGCTGCTCGATCGGATAAGATCCACTCGCGCGCAACGAGAAGCCGTAGACCGCTTACGCCGATAACGAGCACCCAATGATTTTCTGCAAGTCAATCGGCTGCTCTGTGGAGGAAGCATAGGAGACAATAGATGATGCTCCCAATGATACCAAGGAGTGCCGCAAGGACCTTTCTGCAAGCTTCACGATGTTGCTGGCGAGCTATTCAGTTGCTGCTTTTTTATCCATTCCTTAGCGTTGCCCTTGTCAGTCGGGGGCTTTGTGGGTGTCGATGCGTCGGCGCACACAGCCGCCGGTGATCGCTAGCATAAGGGCGCTAATAATCATTCAGAGGTCCGTCAGGAAACATGCGATGGTAATGGCCTGCTCACGGAAGAGAGTCCCGATGCGTTGGGCTTGGGTCTTACCCTCATTCAGCATGCGGTTAATGGTCTCGCGGATGCGATTGCCTTGGAAACTGAGAGCCCCGCGATTGACAAAATTGTCTGTCTCTAGGCTCAGATAGTGTTCAGCCGTCTTATTGGCAAGTTGTGCCTGGATTTCATCCCGACTCTCGGTGTCTACTTCCTCTCTATACTTTACCGTATGAAGTTAATGTTATTGTCAAGCTTCGAAAGCTCAGTCAAGTTGTTCACCAGTTCACCTCATTAAGGCCCTGCGAGTTAGCTTTCTTTGGGTGTGAGAGAACACCACTTCTACCATACAACCTGACCAAGAGCGCACCGCTCTATATGGCCGTAAATGTTAAGTCGACTTTCTGTCCGTATCTCGCACTCTCGCGGTTGAACCGCTCAGCCAGGCAATGGTCTACGTCGTGGGCCTTCATCAACGCCAACACGGACGAGAGGTGAATTCCGCGTCGTTGTCTATCCACAGCGTGCCTATCCCCATGTTTGATCTGAATGGTCTTCGACCTGACTGTGTTTTGGGCAGAATCAATTCCATTGCTTGGCATAAACTTAGCATGGAGTCGATTGTGGTTAAGATGATCCCGTTGCTGTGGTCGAACCGGCTCATCTGATCACAGAAAACAATGTCGGCCTGGTAGGTGCCAAGAGGGCCGCCACAGGGCGAAAACTCCTTAGGCTTGGCGACCAGCCTCATTTGGTGCAGCGAAGCCGCGCTCTTATCCAAGTCGCAAAGAGTATCAGCTCCATAGTACTAGAACGGGTACACGTTGTTTATGTCAAAGTTGATCTCTCCTTTAACTTGAGCCGACTGCTTGAATTTTGTCTTTGCCCTCCGCCCTTCTGCTTCTAGGCTTGACCTGTGTTGGATGTCGTTCTGACAGCGGCGACCTGCAATCTGGTAGTTGCCCTGGGTGTTGACTCCAGCATTGTCGAAACAACTATTGCTCCAACCTATGTCCAGGGGATCCCTGCCAATTGTGCCTTTGGAGACTACTTTACCCCGGGTCCAGTTGGATCTCACGAAGGCTGCGCTTGCGCAATCACATAGCCTGCCACCCGTTGGTCTCGGTGGTCTCGGTGGAGTGTTGGCATCATGGAAGTCGAGCGTGTCGCTGAGTGACTGGCCCTGGATTGCATGGCCTGTGCGACACAACGGTCGACGGAGATAGTGAGCTTGCTCCAGGGGTTCGTTCTGGTACGGATCGCCATTATCGAGAATGATGTGTGCTTCTCTATGCCTTTTCACAAACTTGTAAATCCACTCGAGCTCGAGTACCCTGTTGAGAAACACTTCATCGAAGAGGATGGCGTAGCATGGCGAGATGTCGTGAGGCGTAAACGTTGCATCATTCTGAGCGCCTTGCTGGCAGCCATATCCTATCTTGTTGCGATGCTCGTTTTTCCAGTCCCAGGATACTTATCGATGGTGAGAGGTCGTTCTGCTCTCGGTGCTGGTGGTTCGGTATCAAGCATTGTTTTTCCTAAATCTACAACGTCACTCCATCCGCCAAGCCGCCCTGCGATGTAGCAGTTCATCTTATCTCAGTGGACTTTGCTGGAGCGTCTGCTGCTATGAGCTGAGCGGCCTCTGAGTCATCCTACTCATTGTCTATTTGCGGCAGTTTCCGCTGCTAAAAAGGGAGCAGGGGGAGTAGGAGAACTCCATGAGACCATGAGACCCTTGGTCCAATACGTTGTAGACGGCTACAGGAGCCCCACGTCTTTCCAGCGGCAGAGGAGTTTTGATCAGAAGCGAAATCCGGCAGTTTCCAGGTTCCTGTGGACTACCTTGCTCTGAAAGAGTATTGTATATATGGTTATGGCACAATCTGTTCGTATGGCTACTGCAGCGTTGCCCAATGCACAGTCCAGCCAGTGCAAGTGAACGCTCATATCGTAGAGAACCTCACCAGAAATTGGCCTGAATCCGTCCGAGAGGTCCCGTCTCACCTGGTCGACGACAATAATAAGATCGGTAGCCAGCTCGGTCCGCAGCCTGCACTAACTGTTTATGTAGGCTTTTAGTATGTCTTTATTGAGCAGCCCCAAGCGCCTTTGTTGTAGCGGCCGTACAGACATTAGACGAGTTTGGCCACATACATGCTGTCACGGTTCGTGAGGTCGCTATCGTAGATTTAGGCTAAAACATTTGAAATGTTGTTGTAAACGCTACAGTGGGGCACAAGGTCGCCAAGAACAGTGTAGTTTATAACGAATATTGCCGCATACTCTAGTGTAGTTCCATTCACTTCATCGTGGCTACTTGGAAACAAAAAGAGATCTATGTTTTTGACCTCGTCTAGATAGAAGTGACCGGGCACAATTGAACCCACTGAGGGCTACTGAAAGCGGTCCAACTGGGTTAGGATCTGCATGCTGAGCACCTTTGACATGATGTGGGTATAGGTCCTGGCCACATCGATGCCAGTGACCTTGACCCCCTCCCGGGTTGGGCAGAGTTGGCTATTGTGGGACCCGCGTCGAGAGTGGTGGAACATTTTGAGAGCCTCGGGACTATAATAGCTCAGGGCCCCTCTTTGTGCCCCTTCGTTAGTTACTTTTCGATTCACCGCATTACTCTGGTATGGCGCTCAGCATCCCAGGCCTTGCGGTTGTTAGGATAGTCGTTCACTATATTTACATGTAAGGCCTGACAGACCCCGCGCTACAGTTTTTCCTACCTGCACGATGAAGCCGTTCATGACGCAACTGAGGCAGATGAACGCACCGGGGTTAGTGTTTTGCCGGTGTAGGTCACGAATCAGTTCTTTGGGTTCTTCGTCGGTGATACAAACCGAATTTTCGATCTTCTTACCGCTCCCGGCCTGAAGGATGTTGGCAGCCGTGTTGAAGGGGATGACCGTCTCATCCTATGGCTGCGAATAGGCCACATGTCAGAGATTTATTTGCTGTCTCACAAAAGCGTATGCTCGGTCTGGACGTTTTTTTTTTTGCATAGATCGTCTCAAAACGCGTTATGTTTTTGTTTACCACCCATATGTGCTCGTTGTTCACAAGAATGGCAAAGACTGTCTTGATGTTTGTATTTTACTGTTGTTTCGACTCTGGGTCTTAATATAATGTAACAGAAAGAAAGTGAAACCAACAATGTATGTAAAATCAACAAACAATTTATTTCTCTGTAATTAAAATGAAAATTAAAACGACACTTACAATTTGTGAATTAAATTCCAAATAATCCTAAATGTCCTAAACACGAGTCAGAAATTATAAAATGTTCCGAATGAATGAATGTTCCGAATTAATGAATAGTCTGGAATGTCCTGATGTACCACAACGATAGTCTTGAATATCCTGATGTACCACAACAATAGTCTTGAATGTACTGATGTACCACAACGATACAATCCAGTATATCTTTGAGAATGTTACGCAAATATCGAAGAGTCATATATTTAAATCCAAAGGTTAATGAGCACATTAAGATAATTCCAATGAATATTCAAATAAATAATTCCTTTCGAATTATGTATACAGCATTAAAGCACAACTAAAACTCTAATCATAAAATTATTCCAAACAGTCTGATGATTTCAAACAGACTAATCATAAAAAACAGGACTATTTTAACACAGGATATAAAATTGATTATAATGCGTTCATCAAGTTCTTATATACTCTTTGCAAATGGCCTATTTCACAACAGGACATGTGTCTTCTAATGATCCACAATGCAATACAAAATGCGTCATTCGAGTGGAGAATCCCCAACAAATGGTCAATAACTCTGACCTTGAACTCAAAGGTCAGTAAATTCCTTGATGACATGTTGACTATCTATTTTACCGTATATTAAAGTACAGTCATAGACCAAAAGTTTAGGTACTCATTATATATTCTATATACATAACACTGTTTTGGTTCGAAGCAGGCGACAACGTTGCTGTGAATGTCAATCGCGTTGCCAGGAAGGCGCCACGTTCTAAGCCACATCTCTGCGTCACCCCGGTACATTTCCCAGGGCAGAGAAATTTGGGTGGGACGGGCCTGCTTTCACAAACTTACGTATGTTTGGTCTGGATTGACCATCAACCGGCACTTTTTTAAGTATACCCCAGTACATTCAAAGGAATGACTAGAATGTTCCTTTTAATTTTGTCACCTTTTCCACTCCAAAGGAAGTTTAAAAAGCTGTCTTAATATGTTGCATGATTTTCTTTGGAGGGCCAGGGAGTACCATACACAAAGAATAAGCATAGGCAAAGCTAAAGATTTAATTACTGCGATTTTTCTAAAGTATCAATTAGCAAATAAGTTGTTCATTGATTCAATTTTCTCTGTATAATTTACTACAGTAGCATAATATTTGCTCAAATCAAATTCAGTTCCAGCAAGTATGAAACTACAAAGATAATTCAAAGTAATATTGTTTGCTGTTCTAATTCCACAATCCCTTTTTGCACCAAGCCATATGACCTGGGGTTTTTCAAAGTTCACCCCTATTCCAGAACGGCAGGAGAAACTGTTAGGAATATTTAGAGCAGTGTTGAGGGAAGTGTCATAGCCAGCTAATAATAGAGACGAATCTTCAGCATATTGATTTATCAAGTATTCAGAGTTGTTAATATCTATATGATTTATATCTGGATTGTATTTTAGAGCAGCCTTAATAAATCTAGAGCTATTGTTATGTATGATGTTTAACTTTTGTTTATGGTTGTAAGTTGTATGGTTATATGAAAATACATACTTAACTTTTGTCCATGCTTGTAAGTTGTGACATGTGGTAGGTAGGCCAGTATTCTCATAGGCATTTCGCAATTAGACTTTTGTGACATATGTCAGGTAAGCCAGAATGTTTGCATTAGAATTACTCATATTGTGTTGTAACATAGGTCATGTAGGCATGCATATATATATATATATATATATATATATATATATATATATATATATATATATATATATATATATATATTTACAGATTTTGGTAAACAATTTCATTCTTGTTCAATAGTTCTTGTTTTAAAGATCAGTCTGAACTTACAGTTGTGTTCAAATATAATTTGAGAGGAATTATTTATTTCAATTATTCATTGAAATTACTAAAGTGCTCATTGGCTTTTGGATTAATACATGATATTGGGATTTATGTAAAATCATTCAAATACATTATGGACTACATCTTTGTGGTACATCAGGACATTCAAGGATATTGGAATTCATTCGGAACATTCTATTATTTTGGACTTATGATTAGGACATTTAGGATTATTTGAAATTTAACTCACAAATTGTAAGTGTCTTTTGAATTTTCACTTTAATTATCTGGAAATAAATTGCTTCTTGATTTTACTTGATTTCATTGGTTTTACTTTACATATTTTAAGACCTAGAATCGTAAGGCTATTATAAATAGATACGGAGAAAGGGGGTCACCATGTCTGACCCCACGCTGCATAGGAAAACATGGAGAGCAGTGTCCATTATTTAGCACCCCGCTAGTTATATTATGATAAACGGTTTGAAACCATTTAAAGATAGATGGACCAAAACAGAAAATCCTAAAAAACTTGTCTATAAAAGACCATTCTATTGAATCAAAAGCTTTTTCGAAATCAAGAATCCTCTGTTTCTTTTCAAATAAATAAAAACTGATACGTATACAATCACCGATATATCCACCCTTCGAAAAACCTGATCAATAGGTAATGATGCAATTTTTAGATCAGCATTAAAGAGAGAGATGGATCGCCAATGATTACGATAAAATTTTGAATTTCCTTCATTATGAATACATGTGATAACTCCTTGCTTTATGTAACTGATAAACTACTGTTTTCATATGCATAATTTAGGGCTCTAACCAAAAAAGATCAATCGAGAAAATATTATTAAACTGAGCAGTAGAACCATCTAAGCAGGTGACTTCATATTCTTCATGATATTCAGTACGTATAGACATTCTCTCAGTGATAGAGTGCCTTCAAGTGCTTCTTTCTCAACTACAGATAATTTGCAAATAAAGGGATGTGTAGAGTCAAAAAAGGTATTCAAATTTGAGTTATTGACTTGGGGATTTCTACTTGAGTAAAGGTTTTGTGTGAAAGGTTTTCTGTTCAATTAAAATGTTATTCAGATCTGTTAGATCACTTTCATCATCAAGGACAAGCTTAGGTATAAATTTGTCAGCCTTTTCTCCATGTTACGAAAGAAACTGCGTGATTCTCTCCCCCTCTGCTTTCCATCTAAATTTTGCTCTTAAGATCATGCCTTTAATTTTTTCTTCCCGGAGAACTTTCAGATTTGCTTCCAGTATGGCAGTCTCATCGTCCTTATCTTCAACATTGTCGTTAATCATATAAACATTTTAATTTAGACTCAATCTCTCTCTCGATCTGATCCTTTTCTCTTTTTTAAAAGAGGAGTAAGAGATAGTATCAAAGCAATTGACTATTTATGTTAAAATTAGTTACATCATTATTGTTATTACCATTATCTTATATATTGATCAATGGTAGCAGATATACAATTTTTAAGGATATCTACAAATCCAGGGTAAATTAAAAGGCTATTATTAAATTTCCATGTACCTCGTGCTCTTATTTGGTCACTAAATTTAAAGGTGATGGAAACAGAAGAATGATCAGATTTGTAACAGATGTCAATATCAGAGCTTGTCAGATATGTTTGAAGGTCTCATGATATCAGAAAGTAATCTACCTTTGCTTGTTGTTTTTTAAAGGGCCTCTCCAGCTATACATTTCCTGAGAGTGGGGTTCCTCTCTCTCTCTCTCCAGACATCAATATGGTCCAATTATTCCATTACTGAATGTATCTGGTTGTGCGCATTCTTCTTATTATTATTTACATAGTTAACTGTATTTATAACATAGTTCAGTGGTACATTCCAAAGCAGAAGTAAATGGGGGCCTCGGTAGCTCAGTTGGTAGAACGTGGGACACATAATCCAAGGGTAGTGGGTTCGATACCCGCCCAGGCCATCCTGGATCGGCTGCCTCGGCGTGTTCATGGAAAAAGCACTTGGCTCCTATTTCCTCGGCATGGCATAGCCAATAATGTGTTAAAAGTGTCGTTAAAACCAGCAAAAAACCCGAACAAACAAATCAACAAAGAGCAACAGAAGTAATTACTGGAGGAACAATCGTTATGGACTTTCCTTTGCAGGGAGCAACTATCTGTTCAAATTAATTGATTCTGATGAAGCTACAAATCAAATAAAATAACACTGAAGAATCGGATCGCCTCTATACGAAATGAATACTTCCTGCAATGTCAGTGCCTAGCACACCAATCGTGCAACTTTGACTTTAGTCAAATACGCGAGAGGTTGTTGGTCAGTCTAGAGAACGAATTCCATCCCAAAGAGGTATGTATAGAAGCTACCTATACATGTGTCAAATATTCCTTTTCAATTACTGAATATCTTTCATCCCCGGACAATAGCTTCCGTCTTGGGTAGCTACGGCAAATGCTAGGCCTTTTGGAATTTCAAAAATTATTTTAATCTGTACATATTTTTTCTGTTGTTCTTTAGCTCAGATTTTCTACTCGCTTGACGAATATTGTTTTATTCATTAGTTTCAGAAAGCCTTTCTCAAATTAATGTGTTGTTCTTTCTTTAAGCTTTGTATTCACGTTCTAAGTAGAATTTAACCTTGGCTGTTGATAACAGAAACAGCTCAGCGACTTTGTGCAGTTTTCAACCCAATTGTATGTATAGCCTCAGATTTGTAATGTTAATAACGTATTTCTCGTTGTTTTTCAGTGTACATAACAGATTTTGTACAGTTGGTTTTGTATCCTTGTAATCAATTATCAACTTTTTCCGTAACTCTCAGGAAAGATTTCCATTTGGAAATAAATTCTTTGGACCTAAAGATAGTGCTTGAAATGGCCGTATAACTCTAAAGAGCTTTTTCAAAATTCATCCAGTACAACAATCGCC
The DNA here is from genome assembly GCA_029931535.1 of Margaritifera margaritifera. Classification (NCBI taxonomy): domain Eukaryota; kingdom Metazoa; phylum Mollusca; class Bivalvia; order Unionida; family Margaritiferidae; genus Margaritifera; species Margaritifera margaritifera. The sequence continues at coordinate 4,012,695 of JAQPZY010001661.1, read as the reverse complement.
AGGTCAATTGATTATATGTTTCTATATGACGTTACTTTGTTCATCGGTTGCTCTTTAATTATATTGTACTGGAATGTATTGATTAATGGCCGACGAGGCTGCTAGTATCAAGGTACATACAATGTGATATTGATCTTGACCTCTTACACTCACCATCGTGCATTGTAGGCACAAGAAAGGTAAAATCATTTATCGTCTGACCAAGTAGTCGTAGTTTGATTTGAAGGATGTGTGGCATGAAACTAATTCCACATCTTTTCCACCTTCAATCATCAGGAACTCTTAAAAAGTTCAAGTTCTACACTTGACATTTTCAACTTTGTATTATGTGCTAATTCAGAGGCACTGTAATAATGACCTGGGTCGTATTTAAACTATTTATACAGACATTACGAAATTCTTGACAAATGTCACATCGCATCTTTCTTTATGTAGCAATCGTAAATATCTCCAAATTGAAATATTCCATGGCATATTTTTGCTTATTGGTACTTATCATTTGATATGCTTGAATTGTTTTCTCTGGAACAAAACTTTCTTTTTGAGTGGTATATCTGTTGTATTAAACCTTTCAAAGCTATTCATGTATTCGTATGGGTAACTGTCTTTACCCAAGTATGTAGTTGTCACGTCGATACAATTTTTCAATGTCTCTATAAGTTTATCATTTATTAGGGTTTTGTTTCTAGTTATTTTATGAATTGTCCCAAAAATCTAAAACCATCTACAAACCTGCTAGTCTTTTAACTGTTATTTACTTTCCTTCTTTCATGAAACAATCAACTGTAAAATTCTGGACGAATAAATATAATCGTTGTTCAATATGACTTTTACGCCTTCACCTGGCTCATTTTTATCACGTCTCCTGATTATTATGTGACTTTCATAACCGGAAATGTTATGAATGAACATGGTATTTATTTTAGGTATTTAAAATCCAAATTGCATTCGTTATGTGCTGGAACTCTATACTTGACTGTTAATTGATCATGGTCACGCACCTTTTGATCTGTTATTTCTTTTCCACAGATATGGCATACATTTGTTAAGCTGGAATGCTGCTCATACTTATCTGTGAATACCACATAATTTGCAATGTTCAGTCCTAATTCTTTGCAGACTCGTTTTTCAATCTTATCCAACGCATAATAAAATGCTTTAATACATTTTGTTCCTCTGTAAACTATACGTTTATATATCTTGTGAACTGATTTGAGGTAAATGCAAAACCCTAATGGAATGTGTCGGGCTGTAAAACATATATCTTGCAATGTTGCTTATTTCCCGTCCAAATTGTCCGTGAGGTATTTAAAAGAGAGTTTATATCACCGTTGGCATTCCACTTCTGTTCAGTATGTATACTGGACTTTGTCTGTGATACAAATTTAAATGCTTAATTTTGTCTTCTTTCTGAATTGGTCTTTTCATAAGTCTAATCTTTCAGTCTAGTTTTCCTTTTACATAAGCTACAATTCTTCTATTGATCATCTTCTTCAAATATGGTTCAGTGTCATTAAAATATTGGCCTAAATATTGCTTGTTGCCACAATAGTCCTGTACTCACTGACATTTCCTTCAAACGAATCTCTATATATTTCCGTTATGATTCTATTCAAGTCTTGCTTTTTCATAAGTTATTATTCTTTTGTAGTTGGAAAAAGTCTTCTAAAAAAAGGGGGTGGGGGGTGGGGGTGGTTGTATTTTTTTTATAGCATTCTAATATTGGTGCGTCAATTATCGAAGTATTCATTTTGACTTTTTTAACTGACGATAATTTCAATATATATTTAACAATGTTGCACGTGTATTAGTTTCCTTGTTTCACGTCATCGTTTATTGTGCACAAATAAGTAACCATTTTTTGTGTACAACTACGTCATCGTTCATTGTTCTCTTATACGCTATCGCTTTATGAGTAGAAATCATGAACACGTGTGAACTGTCCATTAATCAGGAAATAGTCATCAGCTATTGTGTAGATATACGTCATCGTGCTCCGCGAAGGCTTGATAGTTTTACGAGCAGTAATCTTGAACATGTAACAATGGTCCAATGAATTCGGACCAACGTCTCATTTGTCTAAAAGAAATATTATTTCAAAGCTATCCAGTGTCGAACCAGACATTTATATTTGTGTGTATGTGCCTAACTTCTACGCAATGTCGCCTTGCTTACTAAGTAATGTACGCTTTGTAATATCTTTTTTTCTGTAAAATCGTACCAGACAACGTTTTGTTAGCTGTATTCCAATCTGACCGGTCTAGTGATATTAAAATTTGTGAAATCGTACCACAATTATAACATTTTATCATTTCTGTATATTTGAAGTGGTAAGATATCAAATAAAACGATAGTATGATATACCTCTAGCGTATGTGAAAAGAGAAAGTAAAGAAATTATAATTACTCATTATTAATCATGTATTTATTGATAATCGTACTATTTTTCACATTTCACCATGGACCAGTTCTATCTCTATTTACCTATTTTCAGTCGGAAATCAAGAGCAAAAATGGAAACTCGGTTGACATAACAGTAGAAACGGATCCCCCCATTTTTATGTAATATTTAAATATGGTGACCGTATATGATCTCAGTGGTGGTCAAAATTGAGAACACGATTTGAACAGAGAGAGAGAAAGAGAGAGAGAGAGAGAGAGAGAGAGAGAGAGAGAGAGAATTGAAATTCAATAAACGGTACTATCATACATTATTCCTGCTATTTATTTCAGCTACAAATAACCTATGTATTTCAATCTGAATATAAATGACATTAAGTTTGATATGATTGCAAAAACAATTCTTGTTGTCTTTCCATTTCCAGTGCAATAAAAAGTTTGATATGATTGAAAACAATTCTTGTTGTCTTTCCATTTCCAGTGCAATAAAAAGTTTGATATGATTGAAAATAATTCTTGTTGTCTTTCCATGTTCCAGTGCAATAAAAAGTTTGATATGATTGAAAACAATTCTTGTTGTCTTTCCATGTTCCAGTGCAATAAAAAGTTTGATATGATTGAAAACAATTCTTGTTGTCTTTCCATGTTCCAGTGCAATAAAAAGTTTGATATGATTGCAAATAATTTTTGTTGTCTTTCCATGTTCCAGTGCAATTAAAAGTTCAGTCAAATGTCACTAAACTGATGTTTTTGTGGAAATAGAAAATATGTACTAATAAACTGAATTGAGTCAATCACCACTCTTATTTTACTGACAACAGTCGATATGAGTATTCCAAAGATAAGATACAGTCAAACGAGTTTAGTAGGATTTCTAGCGATAAGTTAGATGGACATTCTGGCCTCAGTTACCTTTAGGCATCTTCACTCCATATTTACAACTTGTCTATAGTGGTAATTACGTCGAGCAAGTACATAACCTTCAAAGTCTTACTCAGTAGTAAAAAGGCACCAAACAAACATATCATGTTCGACACACCTACATCATAGAGAAGTTCACAGGATGGACAAGTTAAATGCAATGTCTCTACCCATGGAAGTCGGCATTACGTCTGAAACTAATTGTATCCGGACTTATTACTGATCAAATTGCTTTTCCAACAAATATTGGGCTTCTAGCCCGATCTGAAGAAATTTCTGTCTCCTTCCCCTTCTCAACAAACTCTTCCATTTCTGTATTTCGAATATCGACAGTTGGTTCGTCCATATTCCAATTTTTCTTCTTTGTTGCCTTCATGAAGGCGAAAATAAAGAGAGCAAGGGGTATAACTCTAACTATGACCTCCATGGTGTACCGCTTAACCCGTAGGTCATCGATACTGTATAGTGCGCATGCCCCTGTACCAGCACAGGACGTTCGCCAAACGAGACAGCTTGTATCGACAATCTTTCCAAACGCCACTGGGCCAGGTAACCACCCTGAAATTATAATTGCATTTAACTTACTAATGATATTTATCACATGTAAAATATCCTTAATTGGGATTTTAAACATTTAAGTAACTAACATTTGGCATTTGTAAGACCCATCTTCTGATTGTACTGCAAATTCTCAAGAATGATCTTGAAATCCGCGATGAAAACTACTTCTTTGGAGTAATACTAACATGACAATATATACCACAGCTAGTTGTGAAATACAAAAGGAATAAATTTAAAACAATCTCTCTCTCTCTGTTTATATATATATATATATATATATATATATATATATATATATATATATATATATATATAAAGTAATCTACCTTGAAACATATTATTTTATGCTCTGGTAATTTGTCTGGTCAATAGAATACATTCAGATATTTTTGGACAGAAATATATTTCTCTGTGATGTAGATGTATATTTTATATGTGATGACAGAAAGTGTAAAATCCTTTTATACCATCACAGTGGTACCTTTCATCTTTACGGTCTTTATGGCTAACATATTGAACTATGATTAAAATGTCAACATGTTTTTGTATTTTTATTCCAGAAAGTCTAACAGGTTTGATGTAGTTTCCCTCCATACTGATGTCTCCCACTTTCAATAATTAATACACATTTATGGATATATCAACTTCTTTTTCAATTGTTTTAAATCTCCTCAGTTTTTATGAGACAATGTTTAAACAACTGACTGGAATTATTTAAATTGTAATTTGTTGGTCTACCTAAATGATCACTTGGTGTATTTAACACGGATCATGCAACATAAAATAAACTCATGTAGTACTTATTTTTAAGTTTATACAAGTTTCTTTTGTTCTTAACCCAATCAGTCAAATCTAAGTATGCGCTTCCTCTGAGCGGTTGATATCTGTATTTGTGCAATGTTAAATATTCAATCCAGTACAACATCTATTTTTTTCCGCTGTTTTCTGTCCAAATTTGGTATGTAAAATGTCAAATAAACGTTCACTAAAAATACACATTTTACTCATGTTCTATATATTTTGTAACCTTGTTCTGTAGTAAAAAAAATTGTTATAATCTGCTTACTCTCCATCTGTCGTTAAAACTAATCAAACGTTTACAAAGTCAAATTGCCAAAATTTTCGAATTATTATCTTCTTCAAAAATGGTTTAATACAGTGAAACATTCATATATATATATATATATATATATATATATATATATATATATATATATATATATATATATATATATATATATCTTGATTGTTACCGCAATAAAATCTATACTAATTAACATTTCTGATATATGCATCCCCAAGTATTTTAGTGATAATTTGGTTTACATTTTACTGATTCGCAAGTCCTAATTCTTTTTCAGTTGAAACACTTATTAAAGGATGTAGTTTTTTCTTTCTCACTTGTTTTGGTATTGGTTCATCGAGTATAGAAGTCTTATTTTATTTATTTAAGTAGAAGTATTGAAATTTATATTTAACTATTGTATATTGTATCTAACTAAACGTATTTTAAGAACAATCTATACTTTTAGCATAATTGTTTTTCAAACTGCTTATCTCATTCTCGGTAGATTCTGCCCCTGGGTGTAGGTCTATTGAAACTGCATCACTTACCACACCCAAAGGGAGATCACATTTTTACCGTAGATCTGTATCTATGCTCCTTGATCGTACATTGTGCTCCGCATATCTCGTACATATTGTGACTGTGTCATGCGACTCTTGTGCGTTGGCCGCACAATAAATTTTTTCTTCTGCATTTTTTTCAATGTGACTTCCTAACGAGCGTAGTCCATACACATAACGATTATGTCACGCGAATATTGTGCGTCAGCCACAGAATGCAAATTTATCACACGTATGACTGTTTTAAACCTTTTCCTAACTGCTGAGTTAATATTTATTTAGATAGATGAGCATATTTGATCTACGTTCTTAAGTAATGGCGTCTGTAGACAGTGAAGATCTTCTAAACCATATATATATATATATATATATATATATATATATATATATATATATATATATATATATATATATATATATATATATATACATATCTATATACATAGTTAATCCCAGGCAAGAACCGACGCTATGCACCTGGACCAAAGGTGATCAGTTATTAGCACTGTACAAATACCTGTAGAGTAGCATACCAACAGCTACAAAGAATTATAGTAAGGCTCCTGTCCGCATTCTGTTCAGTCAAAATCATGATTGTAGCATTTACCTTAGTACATTTTCAAATCAGTCGTCACATGGAACCAGTTGCTGTTGTACAGTATCTATTGTGCTATAGTAGAGAAATATATCAACACGTAATGCAGAAGTATATACTCTGTCTGCAACTACCAAGCATATTACATTCGAATCTTGGTGCAGACCCTAGTTAATAAAATAATGCTAACTGATGCAGACTCTGTAAAACAACATTGATTCTGACTGCAGCTCGAAGTAATCAGTCTCTTACTCGTAAAGTGACATGAGTGAAATTGTGTCTCACCGGACCCATTACATGATAGTCTCGCGAGAAGCCAAGACCTAATGCGTCCAATTATCCAAATAAGTAGCAAGATTTAGTATGATTTAAAATATAAATAGACAGTATAGGATTTCAATATGTTTATCTTGTTTTAAATCGTATTAAATTAATTTACATTATAGTCCAATCATTTTTAAAGTTTGCACACAATTATTAAAAGCCTAGTAATTTTGTGGTTATGTTGCTGACCTAGTAATTCTCTAACCATGATTTTTAACGGTCCCGTATACGGCTTTAAACAAATTTTAAAAAAAATATACTAGTGGTCTAGTTTACTCTATTTACTTACTACTTTGCTGCATGGTGATCAGCTAGACTCCTGACTGACCGCTTGAACAATCCCACGTGTGGGCAAAGATGCGATGACTTAAACATTGACAGCTAGCTGTTTGACTTGATTGGTCAACGGACCAGTTGAGTTTCTGTTATACGATATTTGATTGACAGTTTCGCACTAGACCCATGGGTGTAATTTCAGATTAAATAATGTTGATAAATTGATTTATTGCTTGAGCAGTTAATATTCTGTCCATTTTTACCTGACTGACTTATCGATCGTTTTAATCATCGAGTAATTAATTGACGTACCAACGAGATTGTAGAGAAATGCAGACAACCCGATTGCAAAGGACTTATCCTTCTCATCAACACACCTGCAACAGAACAAAAATACAATCTTTAATAATACAGATTTATACAATAGATCGATTGCATTTTGTAATTAATAAATAAAATAATAGCGAGATCCACATTCTCAAATAATAGTTGAGAAAAACAAATCATGTAATTTATTTAGAATTAAGTGTTCCATTAATTGTGGTCTTCAGATCCAATCAAAGTAGTACATGTTCCACATCTACGATCACAATTTCATCCTACTAGAGGTGATAGCTCCTAAGAATTTCGCAATACAAAATTATTGCCTATAAACACGCAAGCACTTTTTCCAAATAGCAAAAATACGTAAAATGAAAATTGCGCGTCCTTCTTATCTTTTCTTAACTACTCTTGAGGTCAGGAATTTGTGATGACCTCCTATGAAGAGTACTGCTTGACTTTCCCAGATTGTGTAATCCAAACTTGAAGTTTTCCTTTCTGTGTATATACCTATCTTTTTTTATGCAAAGCAAAACAATTGAATAGTTGTTATTGCTTGCAATGTCTTATTTAAAAATCAAGTTAGACAGACAAGACAAAAATTTGTAGCACACACAAATTGGAATAATTATAATGTTTGGGGTATTTTGTCCAAATTCATCTTGGAACATGCCTAATTATATGGGAAATCTTGAAGTATAAAAATGTGCAATATAGGCAAAAATTGGAAAGATATGTTAAGTTTATCACTGTAATTGGGGTCATCACAAAAATACGCATTTGATGAAACTTTGATGAAAAAAATACGCATAATGTGGACAAATCCTACATTTAGTCAGCCTGTAAAATGACATCACGAACAATTACGAAGAATATTGGAAGAAATACAAATTTCGAAAGATCCCCAAAGGAAACTTCATTTATTAAATCTACAGCCACTTAGGATAGTATTCATACCTGATAAGAACATTAAACATTGGCATCATGGTTAATGTGCCGAGAAGACCGCTTAGCACACTAATCATCATGAAGGGAATCAACATATTACATTCCGAAGGACACAATCCAGGGGTTGCTGTACCATTTGGTCCTATACAGGAACAATGAAGAAATACCTGAAATAATAATGATAATAATAATAATAATAATAATAATAATAATAATAATAATGTGCAGTAATGTGACTTGAATATATTTGAATTTTATGGTTCAAGGGGCGTAAGCAGACTAAATATGTGTTATTAGGTCGAAGTATTTGAAATGTGAATATACAAATTATATGCTATTAGCTGTGTGCAAACTTTTGCCAGAGCAGACGAGATTTGAGCTTTTCAAAGTCTTTGCTGTCTGCTCTGGCAAACGTTTGCATACAGAAAACCGTGTATGATCCTTATTCATTCATGATTAATTATTAAATACATCATTTATATTCATTCATGATTAATTATTAAATACATAAATTGTATACCAGATATCTAAAAAAAGAAGGATTTTTCCCAGCATAAAGAACTGTAACCTCTAGCAGAACGGCTCCAGTCAAACAATCGCAGCTAAAACCAGTCTGATTACGTCGGAATGCTCTTTGTTTCGTTCATTAAGACTCGTGTGCCACTATGAGAGATTTACGCTGACCGAGAGCCTAGATTATTCCGTCATACCTTCTTTTACTCTCGTTCAAGAAGACTCTCGTGTGACTCTGACAGATCTACTGTGACCGAGAGACTGGTAAAGGTTTGTACAAATGATTGTTATCTATAGGTGTTGCTCATGTAATTTTCCTTTCTTTTTTTTCTATCTGAAATATACACCATCGATACCATAAGCCCTAAAAATTGGCTATTTACTCAGTTTGATAAATATCTTACCTACACCGACTACCCATAACCAAACAAATAATTACTCAAATGTAACAAACCTATAAACGTAGACGTAAATACAAGTAACACATACCCTTTTGTTTGTTACAATATTGTATATGGTAGGTCCAAAATATAAACAAAAGTACCAAAGTTGCGCGTTTAAGTGGTCTAATTTTTTTTTTCTTTTGTAACAACGCTGACTAACCTGCCAAAAAAAAAAAAAAAAATCAGCGAACTTACAAGATTGTTGGTAAGCCTCGTTTTGGAGCGTTATACATGTTGCTATAGACCTATACCAGACCCTCGCGAGAGGTCTAGTTAAAGGAGACTAACCTTTTGCTTCGCCACAGCACATCCGGCGTAACACGGAGAAAAATAGTTCTTGTTATCAGAACCGCACACAGAAAAATAGTCCGCTGGGTCGCAGTTGCAAGTTTCTCCGCATGACATTATCGGGACAATGGTATTTGCAACAACATTACTTGAATTAAAATGAAAAAGTGAAATGTTAGCATATGTAACGAAATATAACATATGTAATATATTCGGACTCTCTAACTTAAATATTAGAAAAGAAATCGAAGCTTATGTTACAGAGTAAATATTTGTCATTAATTACCTGTTCAGTGTACAGACAATTACGTCAAATTAGAAATAGTTGAGAAACATACGAACGCTCAAATATATTCTGGATACTTGAAGAAAAAGAAAGTAAATATTGCACGTTATATGTGTATATAGTTTTAGAGTCATATAAAGTCATAACTGGCATAGCGGCCACCGGCATATAGGGACCACCTGTTCATAGGACCAGTTTTTTTCCGTCCCCTCGAATTCTCCTATATATCTTGCATGTACATATCAGCCACCTGCCCAACGCTACCAGCGATCGCTATTTTTGGGTCACATGAATCATGACCTAGAGTCGAGTAATCTGCTTTGTCTGCTCTAACCATTACAAAGTGTATAACCGTACTGCGCTTCTTTGCGTGTTATGGGGAGTGTTGAATGTTGCGGTTAAGTATTCATGACTGCAGCAGTATAATTCTTTGAAACACCATGAATTAAAATAATGAAAGTAATCATTTTCTTTATTTTGTTTTTGTTGCAACAATTTTCTAAGACAATATAGATTAAAGTTTGTCACATATGAGGCCCATATACAGCAGGTGTAATTCATTATCTTGAAATGTCGGCTATGTAGATCAGGAAAGGCCCATTTTCATACTGTGGTAAGGAAGAATTACTAAAAAATAGACATTTTGTATGCACACAGTCAACTTTATCATAGGCTTGTGTTTTGTGTCGTTTAACGCCATGTTTCAGCACATGATAGGCTATGCTTGGCGGCCAATGTATTTTGGTGGAGGAAGAACCCGGGAAGACTCCAGGAAGAACCACCGACCCACGGGAAGCTACTGGCAAGCTTTGTCACATACCCACGTTGGTCGAGCCAAGACTCGAACCCATACATACAGAGGTGAGATGTCAGTAACCTTTAAAGTCGAGTGTCTTAGACTACTCGGCGGGGGCGCAACTTTATCATAAAGATGTAAACTAAATAGTCAACACTATACAATATTATTGTCATTTATTAAACTAAAATAATTTGCTGTCGATTGCTGTTTAACCCTGTAGGGTGGATTTCTTATTAGCGTGCAAGTATTTTCAAGAAATATTTTTTGTTGGGGTTTTCTGGGTGGTGGGTGGTGGTGGTGGTGGGCCACAACTGCCGGAGGAGGGGGGAGGGGCGGGGAGATTGCGTGCATCTGCACTGATTATTTGGTGGTTTAAACATCAAATGTGTATAGTCTGTTTGCGTTTATATGAATATCAGTAAGTGCCAGAAATGGAAAGGGGGTCGCACAGGTGTAGATAATTTTCAATTTTTCAGTCAATACACTATCGATGCAGCTTTCAAGAAATTGCAATCAGCATATCATTTCTCTATGTTTGGCTTTTCATCATGAAAAAGTTTTAAAAACCTTCAGACACGTACAGTGTGAGAAGAACGATAGCCAAACCCATTAGATACGAAAGTTTTACATCATCCTTAAAGAATAAAAGTGACTGCATACAAATATGGAAACATTTTCGTAACTTTAATTCAAGTTAAAAAATTCATGATTTTCCTTCAGAATTAAAAACCGGTAGTCATACTAGTACAGAGCCATTAGATACTGTATATGACCTAAATACCTTTTTCACATCATTAACTTTAATACTTGGAGAACATTCTTCCATATCGCAAGATTTTTCACTCCTTACAGATTTTGTAGAGTTGAAAGTCCCATCTCATATATCATTCCAGATCCCTTACATATCTGTTCAAGATGTTGTAGATATTTTAAGGGAAACTTGATGGCAACAAAGCAACAGAACTACACGCAATCTCACCAAAAATACTCAAACTATCAGCTCAAGTTGCTGCCCCTTCAATTGCTAGCTTGATAAATTCAAGTTTTGATAGTGGATTCTTTCCAACGAATCTAAAATCAGCCAAAGTGTTCCCAGTCTTTAAACAAGGTCGACCTATATCAATTTTACCAACCTTATCTAAACATTTTGAAAAACACATTGCCCTTCATCTTCGCCGAGTTTTAAAGAAATATAATCATTTACATAACTCACTATCCGGTTTCAGAGAAAAGCATTCATGCGAAACTGCCATCACTAAGTTGGCATATACATGGCTAACAGCTATAGATGACGGAAAAATAATTAGATCAATTTATTTAGATTTTATTTAAGCGTCTAGTTTAGTAGATCATGAAATATTGATTAAAAAAGCTCAAGGCATACAAAATCTGTGATAATTAGCTTGCTTGGTTTGATTCTTACATAACAGAAAGGCAATAGTGTGTTTCTGTGGCCAATGCTACATCTTCTTTACAATACGTCAAAAGTAGAATCCCTCTAGGATCCATTTTTGGTCCGTTGCTCTTTCTCCTTTTCATTAATGATTTACCACTTAATATGAATGCCACCGAAACTGATCTTTTTGCGGATGGCACTGCTTTACATGCCATGAGTGATACATATATATTATTATCATAGTAATGCGATCTTGATTGCTAGATCTCGTCGAGTTATCAGCATTAGAAAATCCGGATAATTACGAGACGCGAAACGTCGAGTCATGATCCGGATTTTCTGATGCTGACAACAAAATGTGATCTAGCAATCAAGATAGAATTACACGATAATGATATTTTTGTTATATACCTAGCATTTTTTAGATAATTTAATAAAATCACTTAACTGAAAAACAAAAGAAATTGCTTAACATTTCAACCATTTCATTTGACCTTCATCGTAAATCATGAAACGAATTACATATTGATCAGCCGATATGCGCATGAATTTCGCAGTTTTTATGAATGAATCGAGTGAAACAACAGTCACGCATTTCACTACGATCACTGCTAGTAACACGAATTCTTAGACGTATGGGGGCAGCAGACCCATATATGTGTTTTACAGTTATTGTGCAGTTCTCAAACTTTGCATCGCAGAAGATTTCAACAGCTGAATGGTTCTGAAAGTTGCTCTCCGAGGCCGGGCTAAAAGCGGTGTGAGAGACTCCGATGGGGACTGGGCGTGGGAGTGACGGCATTGTTTTGACAGTTATTTACAACGGGATTGGACAAATTGTTGGAACTTGATTATACAGATTTGTTACAGAGAGCGTTATTCATTTCCTTTTGCATGTCAAGTGAGGCTACGGCATAGTTGTTCGCGCTTGTTCAGTTGTAACTTGGAAACATCGAGGAAAAAATAGTTCCAGCCTCGTTTGCGAGGATAGTGATACGGAATTGGAAATCGAGAGTATCATTTCCCGACTTCTAGGAATTGATCGTACAATCCTGGCTCGTTCTTGAGTAAAAAATTGATAGGTGTATAATAAGATCCCTTTCTTTGAACAAAATTTGCAACAGGACGTTGATACTGTTATACTGTGGTGCGAAACCAACAAAATGCAACTAAATACAGAAAAAAAAAAATAACTGTATGACAATTGGATCAAGGCAAAGAATAAAAAACTTACAGAATATCAATATATTTGTTCAGGAAACTAAATTAAATAACATAGAAAATCAATATCTTTTAGGTGTGATTATGTGTTCTGCAGGATCCTCCATAATAGCCTTATCGAACAGACCGTCTTCGTATGTGCCAGAATCTATGCTAAAAATGCTTTATATATATATATATATATATATATATATATATATATATATATATATATATATATATATATATCCTTTGCTTGAATATTGTTACACCATATGGGGGAATTGCAATGCTACTAATCTTAATCAGACAATTAAACTCGAAAAACAAGCCGCTAGAATTATTACAAGAAAAGACTATCCATCCTCACATTTATTCACTAATTTACCGTGATTACCTTTTAATTATAGACTAAAGTACTTTAAAGCTATTTTGAGATATAAATCATTTCATAACATGGCTCCACACTATGTCAATGATCTCCTAATTCCAGCTTTATCCATTCACACAATCTATGGTCTATTTCGTACTATAATCTTCTTCTGTTTATCATTCCCAATGATATTAAACAAACACAAACACTCTATTCTTTTAAAAACGCGCTTCACAAATTTCTTCTTTCTGATTATGTCAGAGCTCAAAGAAATTTATATACCTAACTTGCATACCCCCACTACCTTCCCATCTACAAAACCTACATATATATCTTATGTATGTTTTAATCTAATGTGTGCATGTATGTGTATGTATGTATATTTTATGATTACATGTGAGTGTGTCAAACACTGATGTAAGCAGAGTTATATTTGTACATATACGTTGCATTTATAGTTTTAATATTCTATTATTGAGAACTACATGTAAGATTGGTTGATTGATTCAGAACCAAATGTATTATCCTCAGAAACATATTATTATTACTATTATTATTATTATTATTATTATTATTATTATTATTATTATTATTATAAAAAGATCTTCTTGGAAGCTGAAAATAAACTATAACCAACCCAGATAATGACAGCATAACGGAATCATGAAGACCATCTCATTCAGAACACACACATATTCTAAAGAACATTCAAGTAACACCAGTGGGAGTCCTTTTGATATCCACATTCAAGTAACACTAGTGGGAGTCCTTTTGATATCCACATTCAAGTAACACCAGTGGGAGTCCTTTTGATATCCACATTCAAGTAACACCAGTGGGAGTCCTTTTCATATCCACATTCAAGTAACACCAGTGGGAGTCCTTTTGATATCCACATTCAAGTAACACCAGTGGGAGTCCTTTTCATATCCACATTCAAGTAACACCAGTGGGAGTCCTTTTCATATCCACATTCAAGTAACACCAGTGGGAGTCCTTTTGGCATCAATCCCAAACCTACTATCTAAGCAGGACGTGTAATTGAAGAAGTTGTGAACAAAAGCGGAATGTGTACATTCCATTAAATCGTTAATTATACTCTAAAACAGACAACAGATTCCATAAATGTTACCAAAGGTCGTTACATTGCTGTGGAAACATGATAAACTTTCCTATGCCTGAAACGTCATTTTTTAAAATGTATGTTTTTACTTTAGGTGAGGTTCATGCATGGTACTCCAACACGGCGACAAGTACGTACTTTGAGATACAGTAACTTAACACGACGACAAGTAAGTACTATGACATACAGTAACTTAACACAAGTACATACTATGACATACAGTAACTTTACACTAGGACAAGTGTACATAGTAAACATAGTACATGACATACAATAACTTAACAAGACGACAAGTGCGTTCTATGACATACAGAAACTTAACACGGCGACAAGTACATGACATACAGTAACTTAACAAGGCGACAAGTACGTACGATGACATACAGTAACACGACGATTCTACAGAGTGGAATACAACTGTTTTGTGGATGGTTCATTAAATTAATGAGTGTTTTAAGAATGTCAGGCAAGTCATAGACGGTTCAGCCAGTAGAGGCACATTTCAAGCTTCCGAATGAAAAGCTCAACTTTGCAGCTCCATCAGCTCCGTTTCTGCAAATTGTACATACAACAGATAGTAGAGCCAAGTATTTTGTCAGACGGATCAGACAGATTGATTGTCATGTTTATCCTCTTTGTAGTTCCATCAGCTTAGTTTCTACAAGTTGCACATACCCCAAAGACAGTAAAGCAGATGAGCCTTGTATTTTGACAGATTGATC
Source organism: Margaritifera margaritifera (assembly GCA_029931535.1). NCBI lineage: Eukaryota > Metazoa > Mollusca > Bivalvia > Unionida > Margaritiferidae > Margaritifera > Margaritifera margaritifera. The sequence continues at coordinate 3,997,580 of JAQPZY010001661.1, read as the reverse complement.
TCAAAAATCGATTGTCACTTTGATGTGATTTGATAAAGATTGTCAGTTTGTCTGACCTTTATTTGCCAAAAGTGTGCTTCATTTGCGTGATAACTCTAAGCAATACCCTGCATTTGCTTTAGTCGCCACTGTAAAATCCAGTGGTTGGATATTTATTATTTATCCTGTTCACTTTTACGTACCTCTTAAGTGTTTGCTAGCACGATTAGGTCAATACTTATCACCAAGGTCAATACTTATCACCAAGGTCAATACTTATCACCAAGAGAATTACTTATCACCAAGAGAATTACTTATCACCAAGAGAATTACTTATCACCAAGAGAATTACTTATCACCAAGAGAATTACTTATCACCAAGAGAATTACTTATCATTAAGGTCAATACTTATCACCAAGGTCAATACTTATCACCAAGGTCAATACTTATCACCAAGGTCAATACTTATCACCAAGAGAATTACTTATCACCAAGAGAATTACTTATCACCAAGGTCAATACTTATCACCAAGAGAATTACTTATCACCAAGAGAATTACTTATCACCAAGAGAATTACTTATCACCAAGAAAATTACTTATCACCAAGAGAATTACTTATCACCAAGGTCAATACTTATCACCAAGAGAATTACTTATCACCAAGAGAATTACTTATCACCAAGAGAATTACTTATCACCAAGAGAAATACTTATCACCAAGAGAATTACTTATCACCAAGAGAATTACTTATCACCAAGAGAATTACTTATCACCAAGAGAATTACTTATCACCAAGAGAATTACTTATCACCAAGAGAAACACTTATCACCAAGAGAAATACTTATCACCAAGAGAAACGACGGGCTTAGTCAAATGCATGGCATGCATGACTCAATTTTCACAATCTTATATTAACTTATGCAAGTTTTATCTCTTTGGACTTACATGTCGGGGCGAAACTCATTAGTTGGATTGCACTAAAATAAGTATATATGCACATATGAAATTTTATATGCCGATTCATGTACGCATGCAGATGGTCTGGTTGGATTTCCATGCTGCTTTAGCAAGTGTGTGTGTGTGTGTGTGTGTGTGTGTGTGTGTGTGGCAGCGGAGGCGGCTTACCAGTACAGGAAAATTGACACGTCTTGTTTTGACAGGAGCAAAAATTTGGCCCATATTGGCGTCCTGACGTTTATTGGGCGTTAGACTTTTATTCGAAGAGTTACGATAAAATTGGGTTCTTCCTTTTGTTTTAATTATCTCTCCACCCCTCTTCAGTAATAGTAACGCAACATTTCGTATATCTTTTTCTTGAACCAAGCAGCGAATCATAAGTAAAGAGATCCCCAAAGGAACTTTACAGAATATTTCGACAGGTAACGGTGCAAACAGTACAAGAGGTGAAAATTGGGGCGTTAGTAACTGACTTAATATAATAATTGTGTTTAAATACCTGTCACGTTTGGATTTATTAAACTAACCTGGGGCAAGACAGGATCAAGTAGATACAAACGGAGCTTCATTTAACCACTACTTCTGCTGTTTTGGTTATGGCTTCTCGTGTATGTAACCTAGACTTGCACAAGAAAACAGCATAATACGACACTAATCATGATACGGGTATACACTGTACATTACTAAATATAAATCGCCTAGATACATTTTAATCTACCTACCTACCTATCTGCAAAGTGTATGCCTTGTTGTCTATCATGCACTCCGTCTTTAAGCCCACCTAAATGACTCTTACCTGCATATAAACACAACTTTTCAATAAAAGACCACTTTCAATTGGTCCATGGAGTGGCCGCTATACGCAAGTTTGACACCACACACACACACACACACACACACACGCACACACACACACACATATATATATATATATGAATGTTTGTATGCGTGCGTGTGTTTGTGTTTGAAGTATTTCAAATTATTTAAACCTAATATGTGGGAAGTCTCTCCTCGACAAAGAGCTGTAAGATCATGAAGTACTGTACAAAAAAACCTTCTGTCCTTCTGTATCGAACATTATTGAAGTTGTACTCACAATAAGCATACTTTTTCTCACTTGAATATATATATATATATATATATATATATATATATATATATATATATATATATATATATATATATATATATATTCAACTTCTTCGTAAATCGTACGCAACTCATTTCTGTGTTCGTGTTACCTGTGTTTGTTAGGTCCAATTATGGTAGGATCAGAACATCCGAATACAAAGCCTAAAGTTACCAGTAGTGTAATAACGACATGCAGAGGGATGAAAAGTTTGATGCACGTGACTGGGTGGAGCTTCAATCTGGTTGTCAAGCAACCACCAATCATAGTTCCAACAGAGGCGGAAACAATGCTGACAGCTCCTGTTAAATGAGAAACCATTGAATTTCGTGAACTGGTTAAAGACATTAAAATATATTTAAGTATGAAATGCACAAGTTACAACTATAACCAATATATGGATATAATTATTTGCTTTTACAGCTGTAACTTAACCCGCTTAGAAATGTCGCCAGATACTATGTATGTAGCATTAAACAACTGCAATTATTGTATTTAAAACTCCAGGTCTAAACTTTGATCGACAAAAATTTAATCTGAATGTAGGAATGGAAAGAGAAATCATAATTGTTTCGTGTCTTTGCATTTCAGAAAAAGATCGATAATGTAAAAAGAACGTTTGGTTCCTCGTGTGAACGGAATACAGTTTTATGCACTAGTCTTGAGGGGGGATATTCTTGAAAGGAAACGTTCGTCGTTGCAGTGCATAATATCAGATGTACTGTGGACATCATCGTTGTACTGTGAACATCATCGTTGCAGTGCATAATATCAGATGTACTGTGGACATCATCGTTTCAAGTGCATACTATCAGATGTGCTGTGAACATCATCGTTGCAGAGCATAATATCAGTCGTACTGTGGACATCATCGTTGCAGCGCATAATATCAGATGTACCGTGGACATCATCGTTGTACTGTGGACATCGTCGATGAGTTCCTTTGGCAACAAGAGACACTCGTTTGGTCGAGCACACTATTTGTTTAGGTCCAAAGTAAAACTTCTTTAACATTGAACTTAATCTAAAATACTTTAAAATTGACTTTAATCCACGTTTGGGTGAACGGACGTACGGACGTACCGACACGCACACGGACATGTAAGTCATGTGACTTTCTAAAACGCATATTCTTCACACTACCGATGAGCCCCTATCGCTGTTAGAAACGTTATACCTATGTATATTATTATAGAAGACGAGCAATACAATAGATGAAATAAATGAAACATTAATAATAAAATAATAACATAATACAACACGAATTAAAATAAATAAAACATTAATAAAAAAGAATACAAGAATACAACACAATTTAATAAAATACTTTATATTCTTAGGAAACATGCCGAATGGAGTGATACGATGGCATGGAGCAGGATACTAGGGTCATAAGAGAGGTCATCAGAGGACAGAGGAGAGGTTTGCCCTCTATTTCTGTATAGCTCAAACACTGCCAGTTTATATTTGACGCAGAAACATGCCAACCCTTACCTAGTAGGATATTAGCTTTCCATGTGGGAAGGAAGAACTGAAGCTCTAGGTATTTCGCAGAGAACGCCCAAATACCAGCCAAACCGAAAATCATTATGCAGTTACCCAACACCAAACATGAGTAGATGGGGTTGGTGATCACACGGGAAAACTTATTTAGCACATCTGAAAAATAGAAAGTGAAAACAGGTTTTCATTGAGAAAAACTCTATAGTTTTATCAATCGTTTTTTCTCTCTGCAAACTGTATTCAGAAAAGCTTGACTTCCTGACAAGATATACAGATTCTAGTAATAGTGGACCACACTCTTTTTCAATGCTTGCATCATTCACCTTACAATTTCAATATTTATTTCATTACTAATAAGGAAACAATACGTTTAAAACAAAAATTAAAAAATAAATTATCCATTTCACATGATGTTTTTACAATGGTTTGTAATACTGTTCGTATTCATTTTACAAATAAATAGATATGAGAACTTATAAACAAAATATTCTTCCACAACTACATCAGTAAAATTTATGCCTTCAAACATTGTCTCGGGACATGGGTGGCGCAATGCACATGGTAATGCTTTTAATTTCCACATCTGCGCTCCCAGAGTTGATCCCGTGTTCTGGCATGTGTAAAGGTAAGTGGTCGCCAATGCGAGGTCGAAGGTTTTCTCTGAGTTTATCCGGTTTTCTCTTCCTCATAATCCACAATACCCCAACATCTGTGCCGTCCGGAGGATTAGTAATATGCCGTTGTCTGGTCATTTGTGCTCTCCGAATACAAGGAAATGGGCCTTAACGTACACCCTTGTATAAAGAACAGATATTTAAAAAGGACATCTAAGATCCCCTTTTCTTAATTTCATGTACATTTAACCTCTATATGAGGACACCTGTCCATAAAGGACAAATGTTTGTTTCCTTATGTTTCTTTTATGGACAGGTTTCACTGTATTGAAGAAAAACAAACTGTTTTTGATTATATTCTTCACTTTTATAATATTCCTGTTGAGATGATACCTTTAATTGTTCCCTTAAGATTCATTCCCGACTCCCTAGGAGTTTTCCGCGACTCTTTAGCAGTAGGTATGTACAATCTCGTTGTCGAGCGCCTCATCCGTCTTGGAAAGATGAGGAGGGGGACAGCCGACGCCAAGGACAGAGCTCCAAAAACGATGAACCCCAACCACCACGCCCCAATCCATTGGGGATGCCGAGGATTGATATCCACATCTGACGACAAATATACATACATTGCCTATCTTGGTAATAATAATAATAATAATAATAATAATAATAATAATTATTATTATTATTATTATTATTATTATTATTATTATTTTGCTGTTGTATGCAATTTCTTCAGAAGTGATGCTAAAAGAGCTTCTATTAAAATAGAAATACGCACATAGGTAGGAATAACCAATCAATCGCACATAACAAACCAACGAACGAAAAAAAAGCAAGTGAAAGGAAATGACACCAATGTATTATGTTGATAAAATGTCGATATGTGTATACCTTTCTGTTAACGTTTATATATATACGGGACTAGCTGTTCATCCTCCTATCTATCTATCTAACCGCCTGTCTGTCTATCAGTCTGTATTTATGTCAACCTTTATATTAAAACATGTACATCTGTATTTATATATTTCCTTATCATGTCTCAATCTGCTATCGAAATTATTTTTTTACATTCAGAACTGGACAAAATACTGAGACGGAAGATTAGAGAGGGAGATAGGAGAAATTTACCTTCCAGAGTAACATAAATTCTGCTGAACAGTCCACCACAAGCAAAGGCCAGAGCAGGTCCAAAAATCGCGATTCCAGTCATTACACCTGTTCGTAGAAAGGATATAATAGTTCAAAAAGACATTTATGCAAAGTGCAGCCTTGACTGACTTATCCACAACTGTCAATCATTTATTGCTTATTGTTGATCCAAGTGGGTGGCTGACCAATTAGATTGCAAGCAGTCCGAAAGTTACTGTATAATTCCCTCTCTGCCAAGTATTTGTCAGAGCTAAGTCAACGAGTACTCGGATATTTAGACAGTTTTCATTAGAAAACATCTAAATATTACTATTCCTACAACCTATCCATTTTGTTTCGAAATGTAGCGATATTTTAAATAAAAACACACACACAGACACGAATATATATATATATATATATATATATATATATATATATATATATATATATATATATATATATATATATATATATATATATATATATACCAGACAGAGTGGTAAGTGCTCTCCCTTGATCCTACAAGAGGATGCGATCCCTCACCCGTGACTTTCTCTCAGGCTTGACAATCTGTCCCCATCTCTGTCGTGGGAGAGAGGAAGCAGCTCCCCGATCGACTTGGACAAACCGAAGGGCCAAGGCGCGAGCGAATGATGACGCGTTCAGTTTCCACAAGAATTATACTTATTATACACAATGTACATTCACGAGAGAGAGAGAGAGAGAGAGAGAGAGAGAGAGAGAGAGAGAGAGAGAGAGAGAGAGAGAGAGAGAGAGAGAGAGAGAGAGAGAGATTCTTATTCACGAAGACTTGCTTACCCATGAACATTGGTGTCTTGGCCTTCTTGGCATTGTTGTCAATATAAGTTGCAATCAAGGGATATCTTGGGGCCTTGCCCACTCCTTGCAATACCATGCTGCCCCCTATTAGGGCCATTGCTATAATGCTGTATTCATTGGGTAGACCCATTGATGATTTACCAGTCGGAAATGTGCAATTTCCTGCCGTTTCCACTGGGTTCACTGAACAAATGGGTACTGAGAACCACCATGAAGGTGAACTAGTGTTGGCAGACGTTAAGTTCAAATACTCAACACCAAAGCCGAAACTACCGATTATACTTTTATTTTCAAAACTATCGAAAGGTCTGTTAGAGATTTTCTTCACAGAATCTTTTGAAACGAAATAGGCACTAGACGATATTAGTGCTGCTATTCCATAGAGCGCTGTACTCACGCTAAGCACCCTGGGAATGTGAACTCTGGCTGCTAGGTAACTTGCGAAAAGAGTGAATGTAAGGTGACCAATATCATTACAGCTTAGCAGTATTCCTGTTTGAGCACTGGACAATCCAAATTGCTTTTCCAGAGTTGTAATCTGTGACGTAATGTAAGTGCTCAATGTTGAGGTCAGGAGAGCAGCGACACTGTAGAATCCAACGAATATTGACATTTTTCCAAACATCTGAAGCCACCTCGGCTTGCATGCTCCAATGCCACAGTCAATGTCGTCATCTTCATTGTAAATGTATACTCCTCTAAGTTTCGGAAATGCCATTGTTAAATAAAATCAATGATAATATTCCAAATATCCTCAACACAATGTATATGATGAGAGTATTACAGTTATCGTTATATTTGGATACCCTTACTCTGTTAGCACTGTTACCGCTTGCCACTCTGATGACACTGGATACCCTTACTCTGTTAGCACTGTTACCGCTTGCCACTCTGATGACACTGGATACCCGTACTCTGTTAGTACTGTTACCCCTTGCCACTCTGATGACACGAGATACCCTTACTCTGTTAGTACTGTTACCGCTTGCCACTCTGATGACACTGGATACCCTTACTCTGTTAGCACTGTTACCGCTTGCCACTCTGATGAAATATCGAGATCCAACAATGTCTTAGTATGTACAAGATCAAATATAATTTCCGCATACTGAGTGTCTTTTCAACACAAACGTATGCTTTGAAGTACGTCTTCATGAATTCATGAAAGTCTACTGTAATTATTCCAAAAATCGGCTTTTAACAACCTGAAAGAAATCATCAAGTATACGTTTTGGAAAAATCTAGTACAATAAAATGTAACTGGCCTGTTCGATATCGTTTTATATTTTCACTATTTGTTTTGTTCATGACACTTTTATATCACAAGGTCTAGATTTCTCATAAATTCTAACGGATTTCTCCTAATTTTTGTAAAAAGAACAAATGATTTTCTTTACCTTGCCTATATCTAGCAGATGTAGGTACTGAACGCATTTAAATTGGGATCATAGGATGTAGGTACTGAACGCAGTTAAATCAGGATATTCTAGACTTTTCAATATTTTAGAAATTAAAAGCAAGGCTAATAAAGGCAACATATATATATATATATATATATATATATATATATATATATATATATATATATATATATATATGTCCATGGTATAATTAATTAAAAGTTTTAAACCTCGAATTGTATTACCTATGACGAATTACTATATACATAGATCATAGACAATAATCATGATAATGATATATCTGTATATATTACTCACCTTGTGTACAGTGTGATATTGCGAAGCGTTGAGATGGGCAATCAGCAAACCAGGCCTTATCATTCCCATTTATGATATATTATTCAGACTGGGTAAAGAAGCGATTAGCAGTGCTCAGCATGCGTGCGCGCACATATAATTATGAGAAATTTCGGCTTGTGCTTCCTAATAAATTACTCTCAGTGATTCTGCTCCAATTTCCAGGACACACTCTCTCTCTCTCTCTCTCTCTCTCTCTCTCTCTCTCTCTCTCTCTCTCTCTCTCAAAGGGTTTCTCATATATTTGCGCATAATGTTTACATATTTGGACATTATACAATGTTGGAAAAAATAAATTTCCTTCAGTTAATCGACATAGCCGGGAATCGGTGCTTCTGTTTTTAAAGTGAAAGACAAATTCAGGGGGAGAATCCGATATAAATTGTCGAAGCCCATACAGGTGTTATTCCATTGTCTTATAGCAAGCGGTATACGTCATAAAAACTACACGGCTACCGCTTTAAGAAGACATCATAAAATAAATGAAAGTCTTTTGTCAAGAGTGACGCCGTCCGTGAAGACGACCTTTTACTTGTTGACACCCTGGTCACGATATATATTCCACGTTTAATGACAGACCAGGCTACAAAACTGGAAGACTCTCGATGAACAACCATTTGAAGATATCCTTAAGCAGATGATTAGTGGCCTGAAATGCCTCCACTGGGGCAAGAAATTATGGGCATGTACAAAGTTTCTTAGCCCAATGTCCAAATCAAAAATAAATTACGAATAAAGCTTGAAACTGACCTCGATGTACGTGTAAATGATATAAAACTGTGTAAATGATATTAAATTGTGCTACAAGTTTAATTTTGTTCCTGAGATAAATAAGATGTTAAGTTTCCGCAAGAGAGACCTAAGAATGTGTACGCTTGTGTAAAGGAGATCAAACCCTGTACGCCAAATAGCAATGAGGAGGGGATCTTGGGGAAAAGACCCACCCCACCCCTTTTTGACATTAAATAAGAAAGATAAAAAGGTGCATCTTTTTAGCTTTACAACTTTTACCGCTTTTGGACTGGGGGCACTAAAACTGATGTAAACATAACATGTTATTACTCCTGTTATATGTGATCATAACTATTGTGTCATACATAATGACATACTTATATGACCGTTATATATAATTTTACATCTGTGGTGGAAGGCGGAGTGTGCTTGAGACATAATTCAAGCATCTCGTTGAAACTGACCGGTTAAGGTTTGAGTTCATAAAATGTGTGAAATATTACATGTTTCGATTCTAGTGGTTGTCTTGTTTAACAACCTTAAGCTTGCAACAATATTCAGGCCTAGAAATTAAGCCTACTTTTAAGAAATGTTGTCCACTAGGTCAGTTTGTTGTGACGTAATGGATCATTGATTGTTCCTTTACTAAGAACTGCCATATTCCATGCCGTGACTACGAATAGTCATATTCTAATCCGTGACTACGAATAGTCATATTCCATGCCGTGACTACGAATCTTCATATTATATGCCGTGACTATGAATAGTCATATTCTATGCCGTGAACGGTTCATTCTTTTACGTTGATATTGAACAAAATATACAAATCATTTTACTTAATTCGTCTATTCATTCCATTCCCGCTATTTGTGTGGGCCTCAGTTGGTTCTAATTTGAAAATATAAAACTGGCATGAATTTGGTATTATAAAAGGTGTCCTATTATCTGTTTTCACTCATTTAATATGACTATTGTTTGCATTCGTTTGGATCTATTTTGTATAATGCAATCTCGAGTCAACTGTTCAGTCTTGAAAGCTATGCAGTGGTTCAAGGGTTAGCGTGTCAAACTCTCGACCAGAAGGGTGCGGTTCCGACTTCTGCCCAGACAAGGACGGATTTGGCTACTGTGTTATGTCTCTGGGCAAGGCACTTAACTCCAATTGCCTCGGCATGATGCAACCTTTCATGTGTTTGATGCGCCGTTAAACACCAGCGTAAACGAAACAAACATGCTACGCCATTGTTTCCGAATATTGTAAAGGATGAGTTCATCGATATGGTATCGTTTCTAAATTCTTGGTGTTGACAAAAGAAAGATTAAGAGTCTGTGCAACTAATTGAGTCACCACCATACTTTAAATGTCTGGATTGGATGGAACGTTGAGTACTACATATTTTTGAAGTTCGAAAATAAGTGAATTTGCGCAGAAGATATTTATCACAACGTACTTGCTCCCTTTCGCCCGAAATGGTGTGTGTGTGTGTTGTATCGTTTTATATCTAATGTAACTATCAGAGTAAAGTGAGCTGGTTATGGGAGGGGTAGTAGGTTATTTGTAACACGCTATATGATTGGTTGACGCCAACATTTGCGGCAGTACAATTTTCAATATATATTTACTTTTGAAAACGTTGGCGCTGTTGTGTCAGCATGACGCATTCGGAACATATTGTTCTCTCAAAACGAGACTCACAGATTTACGTCAAATCGATACAAATTCTTCACCAGAAGTAAACAAAGTGCGCAGTCAATAGGAATGTGAACGTTTGGATACTAGTCCGATAGAAATTCTTCCCCTTTCATTGTTAAAGCTATTGCTAATATGTTGTTGTTGTTGTTGTTGTTATGGGTTTAACGCCATTTTTCAGCCATTAATGTTTTTAACGCCATTTTTCAGCACATGATAGGCTATACATGGCGACCAGTATATTTGGTGGAGGAAGAACCCGGATAAACCCCGGGAAGAACCACCGACCCACGGGAAGCTACTAAGCAAGCTTTCTCACATACCCACTTTGTCCGAGCCCGAAACTCGAACCCACGCGGACAGAGTTGAATGTCAGTGATCTGTAAAGACGAACGCCTTAGACCACTCGGCCACCCGGGGCACCTGCTAATCCCTAAAATCAAACACTACTCCTACGTATTAGTTCTGATCAAGGATCAAACATAATTAATGACAGACGCCGCAGAATCTGCCCTTCGCCATAGAGACTTATGTATTAAATTAAAGTTCCTTGTCTAGAAGGTTGTTAACAAGAGTAGTATGCAGAGATGGAAATATTGGACCACTTTTGTGATCTCTCAGTTCAAGAACTCGTTTTGCTCGTTCAAGGTACTGCTCGATGAAACGTTTTCACATTTCCTCATCTCTGCATACAACACTAACGTTTTGATTGCAGACGAAAACTTATCGCGTCCTCTTATCCTCTATATAATGGTGCTTGCGAAAGAGAAGCAGCAACCTATAAGGTAGCCGCTAAGTATTTTTTGAGATGGAAAAAGATCCGATATCAAGTCCTGCAATAACCTTTTTCTTAGATAGTAAATTTCTTTTAAAGGAATCGGATCCATGTGAGTACATATAAAACGTTGTAGATTGCTTCAGCTATCTTTATTTTATTTTTCATCATCATCATCAGCATCAGGTTTTGGTTCCTCTGGCTCTGCTTCAGGTCGTGACTACGGCTTTTCTGCTTCAGGTTGTGGCCGAGGCTTTTCTGCTTCAGGTTGCGCTTGCTCTGCTTCCGGTTGCGTATTTTTTGCTTCAGGTTGTGGCAGCGTTAATGCAAGTTTTGTGTCAATGAGAATGAGCAGAGTTGGATTCACTTATAAAACTTCCGTGAAATATTCACTGTCACATTCTCTGTCTTCTAATGTTTTTTTTCTCGAATGGGCGTCAATTTCTGGTGAATTGGCAAAGTAGACGTTTTCTGGCAACTCGGTAAATATTCCATCGAACGAATGAAATTTTGCATATTTAATGGCTACAGCGAGCGAATTAATGTCAACGTCCAGTCGCAGCAAATATATTGTGATCAGATAATAGGTTTCGGCCAATTTTGCTTTTCTTACCAGCTGAAGATTGTCAATATGTGGCGATGGAGAAATGTTTTCAAGTATCGCAAAGTAGTACTCCTTTCTTTCAGCTTCTTTTAATTATTTATGAATAATTCGTGATAAAGCGCTATAATGCTCAACAAATAGCTCCTTTTTAACTTTGCTAGTTCTGGTGAATTTACAAAGTTGCCCTCGGGAAATTCTGAAAGACTATGTATCCAAACAACATGTGAACCAAATCCTGGAAGTGATAGGAGGTACTCTGATACTGATTAAAGTACATTTGCGTCATAGTCGTGTTTTGTATGATACTTCACAAGAATATTATACGCTTCTATAATCTTGTTGTCTTTTTCTGATACTTCATTTTGCAACGACTGCTCTGCTTCAGGTTGTGGCTGTGGCTTTTCTGCTTCAGATTGTGGCTGCGGTTCTGGTTTTGGTGATGTTTTCTGCTTCAGGTTTAGGTTGTGGCTGCTCATATTGTGGCTGCGGATCATTAGGAAGATCTTTTATATCAGGTAGCGCCATCACTCCCAGAATCGTTTCTACGTCGTCATAATCAAAACCAAACTCTCTGTAACAATACGCGTGTCGACTTGATCTTGAAGTCTTTGTTTGTTTGTTTGTTTGTTTGTTTTTTTCTTTCTTGACTTGTTTGTTGTACGTACATGCGTAGTCAGCATCTAGATCTTTTCTTTCTTTTTCGTTCAACTTTTTGCGATCTTTATTTGCTTAGATTCGCTGTTGTAAATTACCAACACTCAACTCCTTTAGTATGTTTTTAAAGAGCACTCCTAAGTTTCTAGCAGCACTGGCCAATTCCTTGCCATTGCATAACTTATTTAACTTGTCATATTTGTTTAGCTCGTCCCGCAACTGTGGCGTTCTCATATGAGTTACCGAAGAAATATTAAGTATGTGATCATCTTACGTCTTCTGGATCCACCAAAAACTTTGTATTCAGTTGTTTGTTTTCACCAGTACGTCCTAGTTTTCACGTCATCAAAAACCAGGTCCTCGTGTTTATCTTCAAACAACAGCGTGTTAAATTCGCGTGCAATTCTCAAGAATTCTGACATTTTATATATTTTTTACATCTAGCGTAAAATTCTGAAAATAAGCCAGACCGGGAATTATTCGACTATAAGATACCTCAGATGATCTTTGAAGAAAATCCGCCATGTCTGCGAACCAAAAAACGACGCACAGTCATACGCCCACAGGAATATCTGAAATCATACCAATATTTCTATTGGGGCAGCAGTTGGCGCTTTAACCAAAATGTCGCCATCAGCGCTAAGTTTTGTAGCTGCATACTCTTTGCTGGCCACATCTTTTTCAGTTTCTGGCGCGGCTAAGTTTGTAATTGTTTTTCGGAATTCATGTAGATGTTGCTAGTCATAATTCCACTAGCTAGCGGCGAAACATAGGGCGCTGACAGTAACATTTCATTGCCAGTGATTAAAGATGCAAAGTTTTCTTCTACAGAAAGAAAGCGTCCTCGAGGAAATTATGTATTGGTATGTGCTAACAACACTTTGGCATTTGCGTACTTATCTGCATAGTGTTTATTAGCTACATTTGCGTTATCTGCCGGTGTAGCCACATTTTGAATTTTTGGCGAAGACATGTTTAACGGACCGGTCATCGTGTGGCCAGTTTTTAGCAAGCGCTTGTTGAGGTCTGCATTAGAAATATTTTCTGTTGTGCTTGATTCAACACCGCCATTAACTGTGCCAAAAACTGTATAATGACTCATTATATATCCTCTACTTATAAAAAATGCGCATCACCAACTTTGATTCAGAAGAAATCAAGAAATCCAGACATAATTTCAAGTTTCCAGATTGCCACCATATGATCGTTGGTCCAACGGGCCGCGATAAAGCAAATTTGTTTTTGAATATGCTACTAAATAAAGGACTTAACAACGACAAGATAATAATCTGTACGCTTAATCCTGGCCAAGATAAGTACAAGACACTTAGGGACTTTCATGAAGCCATTAGCAGCTCTGATGACGCGCAAAACACTTTTACAATATTAGAACCTGAGTCAATTACGCCCGTAGATGGCGATAAAGATTCTGTATTAGTGTTTGATGACATCAAGATAGATCGCGACAACATGAATAAATTTAAAGCATACTTTTCTCTGTCAGGAAACAAGCGCTGCAATTCTATTTACCTGGCGCAATCTTACTACGATGTGCCAAAATACATCCGTCGCAACACTGGCTGCTTTGTTTTGTTTTCAGGTCTGGACAACCGTGACATACATTCTATCGCGCGAGATCATTGTCGTGGCATAGACACTGCTATATTTAAACACTTTTATCACGACACTATAGGCATTAACAAACATAATTTTATGACCTTTCACAGAGATGCAGAACAAGTTCCTGAAATGTACCGTCGCATTTTATTTGCCCTATTAGGCAGCAGCTGTAGCAATATTTTATGCAAATACTTTGTATATAATGGCGTTTGTACGAGTCGATACGCAAGAAGATAAAGCTAAAAATATGCGCAAGTATACACAGCAGCAACAGCAATTGCATGGCTGCGTTCTTGCAGAAAACATAGGCGAACAGGAATTTCAGCGTGATATAGCACAAAACCTGTTTAAGCCAATAACAGAAAAAATAGGACAGACTGCGACAGCGCACGATGCTAGGCAAAATTTGCTTACCAAATCTCTGGAAGAACAACAAGAAGCGACAATTATGAGTGACACAGCGCAATAGGATATGTTTAATTCCTTTGTTTCTGAGGTATTGGATTCATAGGTTTCAGCGTCAGCAGAGAAATCTGATAATAGAATGGACATTATTGTGACGGTAAAAGATGAGGTCATTAGACCTACTATCTGAGTATGAGGTCCCATTAAGACAACCGCCAACTGAAGACATGCTTAGATACGTAGAAATCGCAAGAAAAGAGATAACAAAGTTTAATAGAAAACGGAGGAAAAGACAACACAATTTCCTGAAATTATACCTCACTTGGAAAGAACAAAAGAGCTAAATCAGGATCGTAGACAATATTCGAAAAAGATCATAAGCATGATGGAGGAGCAACAGAAGATTAAGGCTGCTGAAATGATTGGCCATATTGTACCTCAGCAGAAAGACTCATCTTCTCAGGTGTCATCTCTTCAGCAAATAAAACCGTTCATAACAGAAAGCGCAAGCGGAGATCCAACAATCTGCCCAATCGCAAACAAGTCCTGACCCAGCGCAAGCAACGCCAAAGACTAAGAGGTCTTTCATAACTGCTCTTTCCTCTATATCAAAGCTTACTCCAAAGTAAAAAAGCGACCAAAGACAGGTACAGGAATAACATATTACAAAAATACCGCAGAGTTTGTCGCACGACTAAAGTTGCTTGTGACCAGTAAACAAACAGGAAGCGTTGGCATAGAAGTTGATAATGAGATCATTGAAATACTAGATCATCTGCTTCAGCTAAGTTTACTTGGTAACGCCGATTATAAAGTTTTGTACAATGATTTGATATAGCCATGTCGCAAACTTGTCTCTTTGATTTCAAGTCGGCTCAAGGAATTTTACTGTCAGATATAGCACACCTATAGAGTTATCGCAGGATACGCGCTAATTTCTGCAGAAATATGGAACTCATTTCATAATGTTACAATTAGCAACAGCAAGTTTAGATATCTTACTTATGCTAATGATGCAGGAACATTGCTAACCATTATTCCAGGTGCGTACAACATTGTTGACATCGCTTATGAAATAAAAAGAATCATTGGCGCAAAAGGTCATATTGGCTAAAACATAATCATGGAGCCAAATTATTCTACGCTTAAAACACTCTTGACGCTTAAGGATGGCTACCGAGTTGACTTTACAATTGACAACAGCTTAAGAAACCTATTAGGTTTTAGTTCTCAAATTCTACAAGAAAATGGTGCTTTTGATGGCGACTTTCCTGTAAACATTAGCAACGTAAACAGCTTACTCATCAATTGAAGGATCATTTTGACGCGCGAGGAGGCCATAGTCATGTCATGTATAGCTGCAGTCCTAATCATTGATGACAATAAAGCCTTCGCCGCTAATTTACTATCCCATCAACAATGTCTACAGCATACCAGAAATCGCAATGTCAATCACGGACCAATCAGGAAAAATGCTAACCTTAATAATGAGCGAGTAACATTTTAACTGCATTTGTGAGCGCAAAACTAAAACTATGTCACAGTGTTGTCTGAATGAAGCCAATACGAATTAAGCACAGAAAGATCATAGGAGGCTTTTTATCAACGATGTTTTTTAAGTTTCTTAAAGGGCGTAGTGTCAGCAGCTGGAAGCTCAGCAGGGAAGAAAATCGTAGAAACAATTTCGCCAACGCCAGCGCAGGTCAAAGAAGCTATCAAAGATATCGCCAACAAAAGAAGCCAACTGACGACTAGTACAGCCAAAAAATATTGTCTAAGCGCGGCCAAAAAAGTATGAATTAACTCTATATGCGATTGATGCCAACATCACTGCCTAACCCGTCAAATATTATGGCAGAATCTGGTCTAAAGAGAAGTTTTGTGTATCGAGGATATATAAGCATGCTGTCTAGATTTATCCCAGAGTATTTTAAGCTCTTTGATGAATCCCTAATTGACGAATCAACAACTGAGTATGAATAGGTGGAATATTTGGACAAGGAATCACATCAGATGAACAAATCTGGAACAAGAATTATTGACACGCGAGATGAACACGTTTACTTGTTGCCTCATAAAGCTTTATCTGAAGTCAGGGGTCATTTGCAAACCACTGCTGCTCCTCCCGCAAATTGTCCAGCTAATACAAACGTGGCACTTGTCAACAATGGTTCGAGCTTGTTTAAGACATTGTGATATCAACTTAATAAGCAGGCAGTTGAGGACATTAGCAACTATCTGCCTGCCCTGCTGCCAGCAACATCATGAATTTAATTTCGATGGGCGATGACCACAGCAGAGGTTCAGCAACAAATATGTTCTGGTATAAGGATACAAGCAATGCAGCAGTTAGAATCAAGTTTAAACAAGGTGCTGAAGTTCTCTCCATGCTAATTCTGCTATGTCTGGACCAACAATTCATACAGCCGTTCGTAATGCTTTATTGATCCAGAAAACGGAAATTATATAGTTGGTTTTGCAACTAGGCGGACTCGTACGGACGGTCAGAATGAAGTTTGCATGATGTTGCACTAAGCTCCATTTTGTGGTTTTTGTCGCGACATTGATACAGTTGTTAGAGGTGTTAAACACCCGCTCGTTTTGGTAAGATCTGATTTTAATACGTACATGCATAGTTCAGCTGGTGTTGATGATGGACGATTTGTTTCGAAAAAATAACTTTGGATGGCACAGATAACGTCTTCTGTTTATCAAGCGCTAGAATTGGATAATCCAGGTTTAGCATGAAACTTTATTTTGAGAAGATGCGAGTCTATAAAAGCGCTACGTATCTACCAGCGCAATTATCTGCTAACTGGATAATAGCTACATGTCAGGCAGTGAACTACCAAGACACATATGTATAGCTTTTCAAACCGAAGCACGAGATGCTGACCAAGAGACAAGCAATCAGGTATTTGACAACTTGGGATTGACTCGCATTGCTGTCACATTCATTAGCAGACAATATTATGAGCGTGAACTTGAGTGTAATTTTGTACCACTTAGTAAAGATTTTCATAAGTGTATCTTATGCTTCAGGAGGCTATGCAAAACTATCAGAATGTTAATACAGGAAGACAAATATCTCTCGATGAATTTTCAAGGCTCTATACTATTTATCACTTTGATGTTTATAAGCATTTGGGACGCACAAAAAATTCCATGGCAGATGTTGAAGTCAAGTGGCCTCTTCAGCCTATAGCACCAACAGTAGCAGTAAATTATCATCTTTATACAGCAATCACCGCTGACAAATTTTTTTGACATTAGATGCTCTTAGCGTCAAGATGACCGTAATCGTCTAGAAGAACATTATCTCAGATATTTTGTCTAAGGATATCATATAAATGAGCTACTACAAACAATTGCAACTGCTCAAGGAAAGCGTGCTAGCGTTTCAATAAAACTTGGAAACAATCAACTGCATCAAGGTCAACAACAACAACAAAACAAAAACACACACACAAAAAACAAAATGAAACAAAAAACAAACAAATAGCAACTAAAGTTTATTACTGCAAAGCATAATGGCAAGGTCTTAACTTTAAAATTATCTGCTAAGCAGTTGTCTCGCATGGGAGGCGTTTTTCCAGTGATCTGACCTCTTCGTACAGCATGCGGACCAAGAATAGTATCTGTACTTGACTAGCTAGGAATGGCAGCGGCAACTGTAGCAATATCTGGAGCTACGCAAAATAGAAGACGCCATATCAGCAAGTTAGTTTATCTCTGTCAAGGCTCAACGCCAATAGATTGCAGCGGCCGCTTCGAGAGACAGTCCAATGTCATTACGATGTCATTACGATTATGAGCAAAGCAGTTGTCGTCTGGCAACGACAAGTTTATGCTAACAAAGCGCCAACATAATACAATTAGAAAACAGAGCGCAGCAGGAAAAGGTCTCATACTGGATTTGTCCGCATCGCAGTATAAGAAACAAACCTCTGCTGCACATGCCTGCCGCTGGTCCTGCTGGCATGTTTTTGCCTAAACTTCTTGGCGGTCTCTTTGGCAGAGGTGTTGGTGGTATCAGAAAGAGAGCACAAGGATTGCAATACCCCGGAACACAGCGCCGCTAATTTTGAGATTGAGAAAGCGATTAAAGACATAAAATCATTTCGAGGTGTCTTTTTGAAAGATAGAATGCCATAAAAAAAATCAGACCCAAGGAAAGATGCGTTATAAACATACAGAATTATTTTGATGAATCTTGAACACACTGGGATGCCTTTGTAAACATGCCAGATAGTAGCGACGTAGAATATTTTGATTCGTTTGGTCTGCCACCATGTGATGCTATCAAAAAATATGTTTCTGTCGCTAGTAAAGGTTGCGTTTATAACTCAACACAAATTCAGCATATGAATAGTTCAGTTTGTGATCTTTACTGTATTTATTTTATCAGATCACGTTGCTAAGGAAAATCCGCATTAGATATGTTGCTGAAATTGAACCAGCTGCCAACTTTTGGATAATGACAAGTTAGTTTCAAGAAAGCTTAATAAGATGAAATGACAAGTTAGCTGAAACGATGACAAGATAAGTGCAGGAAAGATGACAAGATAGGTTAGCTGAAGTGTGCTTTATGTAAATGCCACATATAATGACAGCTTCGTGGTGCTTATTATGCAGAAAGAATACGATCAGTCTTGAAGAAAATTCAACTAAACTCGGGCTACAAATGGACGCTCTGTAGTGAAATCAAGTTGTACTGAATGCAGCAAAAGAAATTCAGATTTGTTAAAGCAATTTCTGGTGGTTGTGCAGACGCCCAGCCTATTGTCGTACTTGACACATACATTTATGTTTACTTGTTATATATGCATCCCTGCGATGACAATATCTTTACTCAAGGCAATACAATTGTTGGACACTGTTCTGTTTGTAAGCGTCGTAAAATATATGGTAGTACTCTTGACCTTCATGCTCTCATTTGGAAAACTTCCAAAACCCAAAGGCGGCTGGACGCTGCCAGGACACAAGTATACTGGTCCGTGGAGTCCTCCGGATAAAAAATGGATGTCAGTGATCAAACGCCTCAACCCTATAGCCAAGTAGATGCCACAGCAATGCGGCATGACATTGGCTACAGAGATCATCCAGAAGAAAAACACCGCTGCGACAAAATTATACTTCATGAGTTAGCTGCGATAAACCAAAACGGATGAGAGAGAGAGAGAGAATTGACAGAACTTTTGTCAGAGGCGCAATTGGACTCAAATATACACTTGGCGCTGGCACCAAACCAGCGGATAAAGTCGTAACAAACCAGCTGCTAAAGGTCGTCAAACAAAAGCCACAAACCAATGACTAAAACAAAAAGCCAGCCAAGATGATATAATAGCCTTACACAAGCCAGCAAGTTTTCCTAGAAATAATGGTGGTGTTTAATATTTGTTTAATGTCATTGATGTTTTTAGCAAGTATGCATGGAGCTTGCCAATAAAACATAACACTGGCTTGGCTATCAGAGACGCGTTTGCATCTATGACAACGTCATCAGACAACCGCAAACCAGTAAAACTCTGGGTGGACCATGGCGGTGAGAACTGGCTTGAGAAAAATAAAATTCATAAGTACTCTACGTTCAATGACAGCAAAGCAGTTTTCTTTGAAAATTTTAATCGTACGCTAATAAGTGCGATGTGGAAACACTTTACAAAAAATAAAACGAGTAGATATGTTATAGCATGCATTGTTAACACAGCCAAGTACAATTTCCTACGAGGAAAATCATATTTGGAGCTTCCAGCTAAAATTAAGAGAGGTTAAAGCTGTGTTAACATACTAAATAAGGATAATAAGTGTTCTATGTGGTCTGTATTATTTGCACTGTATCCTGCCGCAACACATTCAAATCGAATTAATAATTATAAACCGTACCAGGACGTCCTAAATTTTGCTGGCATCAAGTTTCCTGTTCAGATCGCTGACGTTCCGAACTTTGAGCGACAAAATTATATCCCTTTCAACGTATTTGGCGTAGATGCCAGGTCAGCAATTTATCCTTTGCATATTTCATCATTTGCTAGCGATGTTGCTAATATTAATCTGTTTTACATTCACGGCGAAACCAACGATGGTTATTACTGCTGGATAAAAAGTTTTTTCTGTAATTATGTATGGTCAGTACAGCAATCATAAATGCAAATTATATTACTGCAGAAAATGTCTTCACGGCCACACAAAAGAAGCACTGCTTGGCGCTCACGGACTAGATTGTGTTGATGTTGCAAAAACTATCATGCCATACAAAAAGCATGATAAGATATCATTTTACAACTTCTGTAACATGGCCCGGGTTCCTTTTGTAATCTTTGCTGAATCATTGCTGTTTCCTGTCGAGGGTGCAGATAACGATCCTGAAATGTCTTTTACCAGAAGATACCAGGAGCACGTTCCGTGTGGCTACACGAACAAAGTTGTTTGCGTTAGCAATGCTTTAAGCAAGCCCATAAAACTATATCGAGGAGAAAACTTTGTTGAACATTTTGTACAACTTAAATAAGGTGATTACATTCATGGAATAAGATCAGTAAGACTGATTTTTATTGAACAAGAAGACTTTTCTCAGGCTAAGTTATGCTGTGTAGGTAATCAGCAACTTGACGACTAAAGAGTTCGAGATCATTGTCATTTTTACTGGCAGATATCGTGGTACTGCTCATTACAAATACAATCTGAAATTAAGACGGCCTGAATAAATTTGTTCTGGTAGTATTTCATAATCTGCGAGGCTATGATTTGCATTTCATTGCAAAGCACTTTGGCAAGTTCGAGAAACGGATTATTTGCATCCCAAATAACATCAAAAAGTATCTATTGTTTTCTCTGACCTGCGTTTCATTGACAGCCTCCAGTTCAGGCTTGCATCACTAAATGAGCTTGTTGAAAACGTGAAAAATTCTACCAGCGATAATTTAGCGGGTTTATTCTGATATTGTGCTGAAGAATTTCATGACAAGCTTGATCTAGTATCGCGCAAAGGAATTTATCTCTACTAGTACATGACATCATGGGAAACAATTGATGAAACCTCGCTGCCAGCAAAAAAAGATTTATACAGCCATTTGAGCGGCACTAATGTTTCTGATGCTGATTAAGAACACGCCAGAAATGTTTGGAATAATTTCAACATGAGATATATGGGCGACTATCATGACCTGTACCTGAAGACCGATGTGCTGCTGCTTGCAAACGTATCCGAAAACTTTTAGAGACCTCTGCTTGTCATAGTACAAATTGGATCCTGCCGGATTCTACTCTTGCCCTGTTTTTTCCTGGGATGCGGCTATCAAAAAGACTAAAGTTAATCTGGAGCTGCTGACAGATGTTAATATGCATAATATCTTTGAGAATGTAATCAGATGTGGATACTCAGTAATTACTGTTATGTATGATGTTTATATAATATTATAAATATTTTAGGAAATTATAAATGTTTCTTCACTTTAATATTTGCTTAAATCATTATGTTTATCAGGAAAAACATGTTTAACTAGTGTCCTTGAATTAGGTTGTTTTGATCAATATGTTTTCTCAATTTGAAGGTCAAGGTTGATTGTTGTTTACAAGTAAAATTCCATTAAGATGACACATGTTCTAGAACATTCTGTCATGTGACCAATCTTTATATATACCATGTTTGGTGGACATTTTTTCAGTTTTGACATTACCATCAGTCTTGTAAAGAGCTATTACAGTTGTGAAAATTAATTCCAAATTCTAAGAGAGGAATTATTTTTAAATATTCTTTGGATTATAACAGTGCTCATAAACTTTTGGATTTTGGATTTTTAATTGATGATTTTGGAATTTATGTGAACTTATATTCAGATATTTTGGAATACTTCATTTTGACATCAGCACATCAAAGATTACTAGTACATCAGGACTTTGGAGACCATTAGCACATCATAACATTCAAGGACACAGCCGTGAATTCGGAACATTCTATATTTAGGACTTGTGATTAGAACAATCATTCTTATTGGATTATTAGGATTTCAAAACACATTACTGTAAGTGACTTTTTGATTTTTCATTTTAATTATCTAGTAATAAATTGCTTGTTGATTTTTACCTGATTTGTTGGTTTCACTTTCTTTCTGTTACATTTTTCTTAGACCATAGAGTCGTAACAGAAATTGGGGGCTCGTCGTCATCCGGGATTGAATTTCTTTAAAGCATATTAGAGATATTAAAGTTATCTTTGAAATTCATATTTATTTTGTCTTGGAATATTTTTTTTGCCTTTGGCAAAGATTTTTAAAAGAGAAATTTTGTGTGTGAAACCAACAAGCATTTACAATGGCATCTAATGTTCAGAATTTCATTTCAAAACCTACCCAGGAGGGGTTAGAGTGCATGAGAAAGGATGAGTTGCTCGAGCTTGCCAGAAAATACAGTCTATCTGAGGCAAAATTATCATTGACAAAACAGGAGATAAAGATTATTTTAATTCAGTATTTAGTAGGAAAGGGAATTTTTGAAAATAGTGCTTTAAGTTTGAAGAGAAAGCCTGTATCTGGTTCTGACAGGAAATTAAGGGAATTAGAGTTAAAGAACCAGATGGATTTAGAATTGGCAAAGCTTCAGATTCAGAGAGAGAGAGAGAAAGAAGAGAGGCAGATACAGATGGAGAGAGAAAAAGAAGAGAGGCAGATGGAGAGAGAGAAAGAAGAGAGGCAGCTACAAATGCAGAAGGAAGAGAGGCAGATACAAATGCAGAAGAAAGAGAGGCAGATACAAATGCAGAAGGAAGAGAGGCAAATACAAATGCAGATGCAAAGAGAAGAAAGGGAAACGCAATTTAAATTAAGAGAATTAGAACTGGCAAACAGAGCACACTCCACTCCTTTAGATACAAGTTCAGGTTTTGATGTTACTAGATATATTAGGTTAGTACCCCCTTTTCAGGAAAAAGAAGTAGATAAATACTTTCTTCATTTCGAGAAAATAGCTGAAAACTTGAAATGGCCCAGAGAGCATTGGACTTTGTTATTACAAAGTGTACTTATTGGCAAAGCTCGTGAAGTCTACATTTCACTGTCAGTACAACAAAGCACTGATTATGATGTGGTTAGGGAGTAAGTCTTGAAAGCTTATGAGTTGGTACCAGAGGCATATCGACAAAGGTTTAGGAATTGTAGAAAAGAAACTGGACAAACTCATGTCGAATTTGCAAGGGATAAAGAACAACTATTTGATAGGTGGTGCTTAGCCAAGAAAGTTGATCAAGCTTACGATAACCTCAGACAGCTCGTATTAATTGAAGAGTTCAAGAGGTGCATCCATAGTGATGTTAAAACCTATCTTGACGAGCAGAATGTGGAAACTTTGGAAAATGCTGCTCGTATGGCTGATGATTATTCCTTGACTCACAAAATTTCATTTGGCAATGAGTCGTCAACTCAGCAGTTTTCTGGTAAAAAAAACCATTTCAATCTCATTCGAGTACTTCCAAATTCCACAACAGCACAACTGTTAGGAATCAAACATCTGATAAGACTGATCAGAAATCCTTATCTCTTCCTACGTGCACTTATTGTAAAACGAAAGGGCACGTTATTTCTGATTGCTTCAAGTTGAAAAATAAGCAACAGAGAAAAGACAGAGCTTTTCCAAATGCTCTTATTTCTACGAGGTCAAGGTCACGGTCTTGTATTGAAAGCAATACATTTGTTGGGTCAAACAAACCCCAGTCTGATTCTATTTTGGAGTCTTATGAACCATTCATGTCAGAAGGTTCTATAACACTTATTGGTGATTCTGCCAAACCTATCCCAATTAAAATATTAAGGGACACTGGAGCTTCTCAGAGTCTTTTATTATCAGGTGCTTTGCCTTTGTCTGAGGAGTCTTCTTCAAGTGAAAGTGTTCTTGTTCAGGGAGTAGAGTGCGGCTTTGTAAATGTTCCTCTTCATTGTGTAAATTTGGCATCAGACTTAGTTTCTGGACCTGTGACTGTTGGGGCAGTGACTTCTTTACCCATAGAGGGTGTTCATTTATTACTAGGCAATGACCTAGCTGGAGATAAGGTTGTGGTTAATCCACTTGTAACTGACACGCCTTGTTTGGATCAGAAAGTTGATCCTGTCGAAACTGAAATCCCTGATTTGTACCCTGCTTGTGCAGTTACTAGAGATATGGCAAAAAGAGCTCTTGAGAGTGATGTTGATCAGGATATTATTCCTTTAGCTGACACATGTATTGGTCAGTTTTTTGATGAGGTCACTTTTTCCTCAGGTATTGATCAATCAAATGGTATTGATCACAGTGATCCTCTTTTGGCAACTCATTCTCTTTGTCCTACTCAGGGTGACAAACGACAATCCCTTGTCGTTGAACAGGAGCAAGATCCCGAGATATCTTGTTTGTTTCAGAGGGCTATTAGTGAAACTGAAGCCACACAAGTTCCAGTGTGTTACTTTGTGAAAAATGGGGTCCTTATGAGGAAATGGAGACCACCTGATGTACCCGCTGGTGACGAGTGGTCAGTGAGCTATCAAATTGTTGTTCCTAAGTCATATCGACAGGAAATTCTTAATTTAGCCCATGAAACTCCTTTGGCTGGTCATTTAGGAGTCCGTAAGACTTATCACAAGATCTTGAATCATTTTTATTGGCCGAAACTCAAAAGTGATGTTTCTAAATACTGCAGATCTTGTCACACTTGTCAAATGGTAGGAAAACCCAATCAGAAGATACCTAAGGCTCATCTGCAACCTATTCCTGCATTTGATGAACCATTTAGTAGAATAATGGTAGACTGTGTTGGTCCTTTACCTAAAACCAAGTTAGGCAACCAATACTTGTTGACCATCATGTGTGCATCTACAAGATTTCCAGAGGCAATTCCTCTGAGAAATATAAAAACTAAAACTATTGTGAAAGCTTTGGTGAAGTTTTTTACACTTGTTGGCCTTCCCAAATCTGTCCAGTCGGATCAAGGGTCAAATTTTATGTCTGGAATTTTCCAACAAGTTATGCATGAAATAGGCATCCAACAGTTTAAATCTTCTGCCTATCACCCTGAAAGTCAAGGTGCTTTGGAAAGATTTCATCAAACTTTGAAGAATATGATTCGATCATATTGCTTTGATACAGAAAAGGATTGGGATGAGAGTGTTCATTTGTTGTTGTTTGCTGTTAGGGAATCAGTTCAAGAGTCGTTGGGTTTTAGTCCCTTTGAACTAGTTTTTGGTCATACTGTCCGTGGACCTTTGAAATTATTGAAAGAGAAACTTCTTTCAAATGAAGATTCAAAGATTAATCTTCTTGATTATGTTTCTGATTTCAAATACAAGTTGTCAAAGGCCTGTGAAGTAGCAAGAACTAATCTTCACAATACCCAGTCAAAAATGAAATTAAGGTATGACAGAAATTCACAGGAAAGGAGTTTTAAACCTGGTGACAAAGTTCTGGCTCTTTTTCCCATACCTCAAAATCCTCTTCAGGCTAAATTTTATGGTCCTTATACCGTTGCAAAGAAAGTAAATGACTTAAATTATATCATTAACACTCCTGGGAGACGGAAACAAAAACAACTTTGTCATATAAATATGTTAAAGGAATATTTTGACAGAGATAGCTCAGCTAATTATTTAGTTAATTTAGTTGTACCTGTCCCACACAGTGAAGATATCAACGATGGAGTACAATCAGACTATAGTGACTCTGGTATAACCAATCTTCGGAATTCAGAAATATTGAACAACCTAGACCAGAAACTTTCACATCTACAACAACAGGAAAGAAATGAACTAAAACAGCTATTACATGAATATGAGCACTTGTTTCCTGATGTTCCAACACGAACAAGTAAAATTTATCATGACGTTGACATTGTAGATTCTGCGCCTGTGAAACAGCATCCTTATAGGATGAATCCTCTCAAACAGAACTATCTGAAGAAAGAAATTCAGTATCTACTGGAGAATGATTTCATAGAACCAAGTGAAAGTAACTGGAGTTCACCATGTATTCTTGTTCCCAAGCCAGATAATACATTCCGTATGTGTACTGACTATAGAAAAGTCAACAGTGTCACCAAAACTGATTCATTTCCAATCCCAAGAATGGACGATTGCATTGATAAAATTGGAAATGCGGAATATGTCACCAAGTTTGACCTTGTAAAAGGATTCTGGCAAATTCCACTGACGGAAAGGGCAAAAGAAATTTCAGCATTTGTAACTCCAGATGGACTTTATCAATATAAAGTCATGCCGTTTGGAATGAAAAATTCGCCTGCAACGTTTCAACGTCTGATGAACATGATAACATTTGGTCTTGATAATTGTGACGCTTATATCGATGATGTCATTATCTACAACAACACCTGGGAAGATCATTTGGAAACCATTCAAAAATTCTTCGATCGACTCAGTGATGCGAATCTGACAATTAATTTGAGCAAAAGTGAGTTTTGCCATGCTTGTGTCACATTTTTAGGACATATTGTGGGACAAGGTCAAGTTAAACCTATAGAAGCTAAGGTCAAAGCTATCTCTGAATTTCAAGTTCCAATTTGTAAAAAGCAACTGATGCGATTTCTAGGTATGGCTGGATATTATCGGAAATTTTGTTCCAATTTTTCCAAAATTGCTGAACCTTTGACAAGTTTATTGAGTAAGAAAACCAAATTTCATTGGTCTGACAAGTGTCAGGAATCTTTTGACAAGTTAAAGGCCATGCTTAAGAATGCATCAGTTCTTTCTGCACCAAATTTCAGCCAATCATTTAAATTATCTGTTGATGCAAGTGATGTAGGGGTTGGTGGAGTATTGATTCAGGAAGACAAAAGTGGTGTGGATCACCCTGTGTGTTATTTTTCTAAAAAACTAAACAAGCACCAGAAAAATTATTCCACAATTGAGAAGGAATGTTTGGCTTTGATATTGGCTTTACAGCATTTTGAAGTGTATGTCACCTCAGCTCTTTCTCCAATTATTGTGTACAGTGATCACAATCCCCTTACTTTCATCAACAAAATGAAAGATAAAAATCGGAGATTGTTGAGATGGAGTTTGATACTGCAGGAATATAACATTGACATCAAACACATCAGGGGAAAAGACAATGTGATTGCAGATGCACTCTCACGTGCCTAGAAATGTAATATTGCTTGATGTAATTAAGTCCAGTATCATAAAACATGTTCTTATGTAATTTTGGTTATTATAGTATTAGATGTATATTCAAAAGAAAGCTTTATTATATAAATCTTTCTTTTTCTTTATGAGGGGAGGTGTTATGTATGATGTTTATATAATATTATAAATATTTTAGGAAATTATAAATGTTTCTTCACTTTAATATTTGCTTAAATCATTATGTTTATCAGGAAAAACATGTTTAACTAGTGTCCTTGAATTAGGTTGTTTTGATCAATATGTTTTCTCAATTTGAAGGTCAAGGTTGATTGTTGTTTACAAGTAAAATTCCATTAAGATGACACATGTTCTAGAACATTCTGTCATGTGACCAATCTTTATATATACCATGTTTGGTGGACATTTTTTCAGTTTTGACATTACCATCAGTCTTGTAAAGAGCTATTACAGTTGTGAAAATTAATTCCAAATTCTAAGAGAGGAATTATTTTTAAATATTCTTTGGATTATAACAGTGCTCATAAACTTTTGGATTTTGGATTTTTAATTGATGATTTTGGAATTTATGTGAACTTATATTCAGATATTTTGGAATACTTCATTTTGACATCAGCACATCAAAGATTACTAGTACATCAGGTCTTTGGAGACCATTAGCACATCATAACATTCAAGGACACAGCCGTGAATTCGGAACATTCTATATTTAGGACTTGTGATTAGAACAATCATTCTTATTGGATTATTAGAACAATCATTCTTATTGGATTATTAGGATTTCAAAACACATTACTGTAAGTGACTTTCTGATTTTTCATTTTAATTATCTAGTAATAAATTGCTTGTTGATTTTTACTTGATTTGTTGGTTTCACTTTCTTTCTGTTACATTTTTCTTAGACCATAGAGTCGTAACATTACGCACAGGTATTCTGTAGCTAAAGTATATTATTTATCTGGACACCATTAACCTTTACGATCATGTAAAGAAGCAGAAGCTTCCAGTTGGCGAGTTCAATTGGATGATCCCAGAAAATTTTGCAAAGTTATTATTACGCAGCGTTGATTACACAAGTTACGTTCTTGAGTACCCTGCTAAATTACTTGATGTACATATTGATTACTCCTTGGCGCCAGAGGGCATGACCGTTGACGATTCTATGCTAAGTACTTATTCTGCGACTCTTAAAGAAAAACTAGGAGTAGGTAAGGTACCAAAGCTAATTCCAAATTTTCATGACAAACACCGCTGTGTAATCCAGTATATAAACTTGCAGCAGTGCCTCGACCTAGGATTAAATTTGATTCAAATACACAGAGTTTTAAGTTTCAAATAAGAAGCCTGGCTAGAACCTTACATTGATTTCAACACGACAAGAAGAGCTGTAGCAAAGATTAAATTTGAGAAAGATTTTTTCAAGCTAATGAACAACTAGGTCTATGTCCAGTGCATGGAGAAAGTCAGGCGCAGAGTGAATGTCGAAATTGTCAATCATGTCAAAGGCCGTAACAAGTTAGTATCTGACCCAGCCTTTGTCAGCATGAAGATATTTGATGACAACTTAGTTGCGATTCATCATCAAAAGACGCACGTAAAACTAAATAAACCAAATTAAGCCAGTTTTTGCTGTACTGGAGCTGTCAAAATATCACATGTTCAAGTTTCACTACGGCATAATCGAAAAGAAATATGGCAACCAAGCCAAGCTGCTGCTTACTGACACAGACTCGTTATGCTACGAGATCAAAACAGATGATGTGTACGAGGACATGTTTGCGATAAAAGAGCATTTTGACTTCAGATTATCCTGAAAAAGATAGCAAACTCAGTAAGTTTCATGATATGACCAATATAAAAGCTGTTTGCAAGTTCAAGGAAGAGCATGTTGCTGAGATTAAGGAGGTTATCGCGCTACGGTCTAAAATGTACTTGCTTAACCTGCTTAACGAATCAGAAAAACGAGCCAAAGGTATCAAGAAGTACGTTGTAAAAAATGTTATAACACGTAACAATTACTTTGATGCTCTATTTGGCAAAAAAAACAATATGTTGTTATTAATACAATCCGATCTGAAAACCACATTATGCATACTATGGTGCTTAACAAAATTGGACTTTCAGGTTATGACGACGAGATATATTTAGGTGATGCATCAGCACTCCAGCACACGGCCACTTCAGAAATAAGGGAGATGTCTTAGTGCCAGTATATGATGTAACTGCGCCAGACATTTTTGGTGAGCTGTGCCTGATGTTGGCAAAAAGGAATTAATAACTAAACTACTATGTACACAATCTACAAAATTATTTACGAAATCGATGGCAAAGTTAAAGGTATACCTTGCATTCTTAATTTTAGGGTGTGATGTAGTTTGTACTCCACTAAAACAATAATAAATGGCGCCAGGATGTGTACCAAGAGCTTTTCCAGCTTGGATCAACGATGAAAAATTTTCCTGCTCATTGGTTTCTCAATTTGTTGCTTCGACAGGTCGCGCTTCTTTAAAATTACTACCATCTCCATTACGACCTCTTTTGCAGTTTTCCTGTGATGTTGCAGCATCAAGATTTTCGATTCTATTATCAGTCTTGATTCGGTTCAGATAGTCGAAACAAGATGATCTGGTATCAGACCGTGATGACTCTCGTATACAAATCTGTGTGCTAGCATCGACATAAATGCAGCACCATTACCAGGGACTTTGACACAAATATAGCCACGCTTGAATTTTCCATGTCTGATCGCCCCTTGTTCGTTCACTTCATAATTATTGCAAATGGGATGTGTTGTCCAGTGTGCCATTATATAGTATATTGTTGTCTCTAATTAGAAGCCCCCCCCTCCCCAAAAAAAAAAAAAAAAAGACAAACAACGGGCGAGTATGATTTTATGATTTAGTTTTTGTGCCGTTGCAACAAAATAAAATGGAATGGTGGTTAGCCCCAAGAGAAATTTGAGCTTGGTATAAAAAAAACTATATATTTACTGGTGGCCTGTTTCGATGTTGGTTGCTCTTACTGGCCTCGCTGGCTATTTCTTTTTTCTTTTTTTTTTTTGTGCTTGCCAACGTCACTTTTGAAATTATTTACTTCTCGCGTAACAGCTTCTAAATTAGCTATTCTGTTGTCAGACTTACCACCGTTGATATGATCTATGACGAGATCTGTTGATATAACATTCGAATATAAATCGATGTTTGCATAATACTTTCTGGCACTTATCTGCACTTGACACTGCAATGAGAGTATAGCCGTTGTTATTCTGATTTTTAGAAAGATATTTCGACGCAAAAATATGCCCGATGTCACCATCTTCATGAGCCTCATACAGCTTATGGACGGGATGATCACGCCAAGCCATAATATATAAGTACATTCTCTCTAATTAGAAAGTAAGCTTCATTTTGATCTAAAATCATTATATAAATTGTAATAAAGCGCAAAACAAAAGCCCTGTCTCGGACCGGGTGCTAGCCCTGTTAAATATTTTAGTTCCTCAGCAGCTAAGTAACGTAGGAATCGCATTATCACTGCACCCGGTCGCTTGTGTGAGCGCCTTCGAGGGCTTGTAACCTAGCTTCCTGACAACTTGGTTTAGTTGTGTTCACATCGGAAGTTAGGTCGTCACATGATAGGTCGTTAAGTTATATCAGTGTGCCTCTGACTGCATCATCAAAGCCTGAAAATCAAGACAGTGTGGCCGTGGCCAACTCTATGAGATATCTGCCTTTCTACAGCTAACAATACATAGAAGTCACTTTACATATATATATATATATATATATATATATATATATATATATATATATATATATATTATACATTATGTTTATTTTTAAGCAAATTTGCATATTTGACTTATTAAAAATAGATTGCAGTTAAATGAAGCAACTTATTAACGAGGGGAGGTAACTCGTGCCAGTAATCAAGGGAGGTAACTAGGTGTGCCAAATATTTCAGCAATCAAGGGAGGTAACTCTGTGCCAAATATTTTGATGAAGTTCTTTGGCAAGCATCATTATTTTGTAAAATCATTATATAGAGGGTAAGAGGACACGATAAGTTTTTGTCTGCAATCAAAAAGTTAGTGTTGTATGCAGAGATGGGGGAATGGGACAACTTTTTGATGGAGCAGGACCTTGAACGAGCAAATCGAGTTCAGGTACTGAGATATCACTAAAAAGTGGTCCCATACCCCTATCTCTACATACTACTAACAAGATGGTACACGACCGACGTCTGAAGTCACATTACGATTAACGGAAAAGGTTTAGGAAGTTCCGAGTGAGCATGACGCTCCTTTGAATAAAAATGCCTTTTCTTAAACTTCTCCTCAAAACTTTCTCGTAATCCAAGGGTCACGGTTTCGATACCCGCCCAGGTCAGCCTTGTCAGCTGCCTCGGTATGTCATTGGGAAAATCACTTTACTCCCATTTTTTCATCATTATATAGCCAATAATGTGTTAAGCGCTTTCTGAATTATTATAATGGGGATTACGCTGTTGTTTTAGACGATTTGAGTAAGCAAATGGTGTTTATACTAAGGAAATATCCCGTTGTACCAGATCAACATAAAACAGAATTTGCGACAGTAAGACCACCATTCACGTCCTAAGATCCTCCAATACACCACAATTAGGATCTAGGTCAGGTCTGGAATTTTAAACAATTTTTTTAAAGTGTTGCTACAGTTGGTTATGAGGTATCAAACATTAACCAACGAAATTATGCATAGGACAGCACTTTTATTAACAAGTAACCATGAACAAGTTTATATAGTACATTGTGTAAAGCTTGTCATGGCACTTTACAATAGTTATGAAAAAAGAGTGAATAAAACCAGAAACTCAGTGATACAAAATCACAAAACCGGCAGATACAAAATATTTCACAGAAAATTAGAACAAAAAAAAAACAAAAAAAAAAAAAACAAATGAACATGAACATTATTATATAGTACACAGTATACACATACAGTTATTTCAACTGCAGAAACTCGGGGGGAAAATCACGCTAACCAGATTTTGTGACAAAAAATCAAATAATAAAAAATTAGTAAATGAAGCTTTACTATCTTTGTCGAGAATTTGAGGGACCTTTCACTTCAATACAGTTAAACCTGCCTTCAAGCTCGCCTTGCCTAAACAATCGGGTTTTTTCTTTAGCCACTTTTTCAGACTCAATAAACCGAAGTATTGGAAACATGTACCTCTATAAATTAGCTCTTAAGGAACACTGGTCATATTTCACAAAATTTAGTCTACCTTTGACATATATTAAAAAATCATCAGCGGAGATGAGATGAGCTGAATACCAAAAAAACTGGACAATTGAAACAAGTCATGTTTTGTCCGTTCCGCATGTCACTCAGTAATTGTTGTTTCTATCCATACCAATCCTCATGGTGCATCCTGAGACAACATAGCTTGATGTCAATAATGGTGGCTACCCTTACTCAAGTATGAAGCGAAACTTAACTTTCGAATTTTTCATCCTTTCTTGAAAAATCGAATCAAAAAGTTCACTTTGGGCCACAGTGAACAAATTTTTCCAATCCCCGACCTGACCTACAAAAGAAATGAAAGAAACTGAATCACTTTTGTATCTTTACAAGAGATGATTTCATCTTAAAACATCTTATCACAGAGTCGTCTTTTACATGTTTCACTTATCTCGAATCCACAAAAACCATTGAATAGGCTCAATTGTTTTTGTGGCATTAAGCGACATAGATAAGTTCCAGATTCTGAAAATCCCCTATAGTGAACAATATTTAAAACCATCGAATAGGCTCAGTTATTTTTGTGGCATTAAGCGGCCATTAATAAGTTCCCAATTCTTAAAATCCCCTATAGTGAACAATATTCTTTTACATTTATCAGATTAATGAAACCTTGGCATACACATATCTTTGTACCGCTGTAAATGACAAATCGTATACAATATACAAGCTATCATGTAAGCATTATTACACTCGTTAAGACAAGTGTGAAACAAGATTTGATTATAATTCTATCAATATTTTCAAAAATGGCATTTAGCTAATTAGACATCACTATTTGACTTTTCTGTTCATTCTAGGAGTTGATTTGTATGATCGATGCTCTTCCAATTAGGCCATTGCGACTTGTATTACGAATTCAATCCCTCTGAAAAACCAGTTGCGTTAAAAGATTAAGTATTTATAGAAAATAGCATGTACAAAATTAGCTACCCTAAATAAGATTTATTTTGAGAAACTGTGATTATAGAATTTGAGACTTTTAATCAAGTATAAAAGCTACAACCAGAGTATAAAGTAGATCCAAAGCTTAGGACTTTTGAGATATGTATAGAAACTGACTATTATACTATATTTCTATAGAAACTGACTATTATACTATATTTCTATAGAAACTGTGGCTTTTATACAATATTTCTTTAAAAACTGGCTATTATACCATATTTCTATAGAAACTGACTATTATACTATATTTCTATAAAGACTGGGGCTATTAAACTATATTTCTATAGAAACTGTGGCTATTTTACTATATTTCAATAGAAACTGACTATTATACTATATTTCTATAGAAACTGTGGCTATTATACTATATTTGTATATGACGAAATATAAATATTTTAGATATTTAGTAACAGAATACCTTTCCTCAACATGTTGAAATTGTTGATGAAAACTGCAGGTCGGGGTTCCTTCTTTGTATCCTCAGCCATGTTTTTGAAATCAGTTCTAAATGCAATCTCATGAACCAGTTCATCGTTGATAATCAAATTTAGAAACTGGAAGAACTTCTTTATCTCTTTTACCGGATCCTAAAGAGAAACAGATATAACACATTATCAAGCGGAAGTCACACGGGAAGAAAATCAAATTCTAGTAATATTAGTAGCACACCAAGGCAGATGTCTGAGATGGCATATAACACATTATCAAGCGGAAGTCACACGGGAAGAAAATCAAATTCTAGTAATATTAGTAGCACACCAAGGCAGATGTCTGAGATGGCATATAACACATTATCAAGCGGAAGTCACACGGGAAGAAAATCAAATTCTAGTAATATTAGTAGCACACCAAGGCAGATGTCTGAGATGGCATATAACACATTATCATGCGGAAGTCACACGGGAAGAAAATCAAATTCTAGTAATATTAGTAGCACACCAAGGCAGATGTCTGAGATGGCATCTGCTTTCGCCGTATCAGCTCTTCACGTGCAACAAAATAGGTCACGTGACTGGTCATGTGAATCATTATATGATGGCACAATATCACAGACTTAGCGTTGATGCGTTGAAGGGGAATATTTTATCATTTTTGTCGAAACCAATCAACTACAAATTCCCTAATGGATGCAAATTATAGTTAAAAGTTATCATTTAACATAATGATAATAAATATGAGAAACTTTATGCCCGTTTGTAGTTATTTTATTTATTACCCACTGCCTTCCATATATATTGCTATCCACCCTGTCTGCTTTGTGATGTTATCCTGGACGACGTGAAAAGCCCATTTTGTAAAGCTAACCCCGGAATATATGATCTTTCTCGCCTACCAGACAGTTATCTCGCGTTTTAATCTGGGCTAGATGAACATACTTTATCTTATGTATTGGTGTGAGATAGAGAAATCCTACCCAAGCGTGCATACTTTTTGGGTAGAAGCGAAGCTTTCCAACGTCCTCATCAGTATAGAAATAACTATTTCCAGGCGGAACGTCGTGCAAAAAATCCATTACGTGATTGCTATCCTACTGCACGTAACTTAGAAACATACATTCCACACTGTGGGATACGTCCCTTTGGTAAGATATATCACGTCCACAACGCTGTAAAGCTGGTGGTAAAATGGCACATAGAGAAAACCGTACAACTCTCACACTCAGTTTAGATTGGATTTAATAAAATATAAAACAAAAAATATTCTGCAATCTTGTTTCTTAAATGGCTTTAGTGCAGAATGTATAGATTTTGTATAATATGTTGAAGTTCTTTTTATGGAGTACAAGGCCGGTGATGTTACAAGGTAGCACATAGCCCATCACAAATAAGTGCATCAGAACCGACATACTCAGTCTGTTCATTTCCTTTGGTTTTGATTGGATTTTAATCTGTGAGACTAGAAATAGAATAGGTTACAGGCTAAGTGGTCGTGTATTAATGCGCGGAGACGATGGGCAAAGGTTCAGATCACCCTGGATAAATCGTTTTAAAAGTCCTTTTCAAACGTTCAATTATTTTAAATGTATTCTTTATCTTTAAATACTATAATTATACAGATGAAGTGACATATTGGCTTGCAATGTAAGAAACATAACCAGCTACGTGTATTGGTGTAGGATAGGAAATTCTCTTATTCCTATAAATGTATGTTACAGTTTGTCCATGTGAGAAAGACATGTTGGATAATATAACCCTTCATTTCCATCGGTGTAGGATAGGAAATTCTCGTATTCCTATAGTTGTGTGTGGTACAGTTTGCCCGTGTGAGAAAGACATGTTGGACAATAGAATCCTTCATTTCCATCGGTGTAGGATAGGACATTTTCTTATTCCTATATACCTATAATACAGTTTGCCCGTGTGACAAAGACATGTTGAATAATAGAATCCTTCATTTCTATCGGTGTAGGCTATGAAATTTCCATCCAAGAGTCAGAAGTTTGCGTCAAATGCGAGTCTTTGCCGAGTGTCTGACGCAAAATTCTGATCCTGAGGGTTCAATATTTCTTCACTTTAAAATTTCTTCACCATAAGATAAAGAGTTAAACGTTAGATTTACACTGAATATTTTATTGTAAACTTTAAATGATATTTAAACAAATACCATTGTTCAAAAACAGTGGTTGATGCCGTCGAGGTAATATAAACATATAGCGTCCGAGTGTTAACTGAAGATAGCTCGCTCAATAATGCAAATATGAGCAGGTCAAAATTAAAGTCCACTTTTATCCCTTAGTTTAAACATGGCAGACAACATCAAAAGAAATAACAGATATAACGTTGCTATGTGTGTGAATGATCGTATTTTGCAGTGTAGAGCAACGATCGGGAATATCGCTTTCAACACGTGACTTCTATCGTTCATCACATGACCTACTACTGCGATTGTAGTGAACACAAATTAACTAAAACTCCCTGATTTCCATCATCACTTGAGTGTTCATTCACAATAATCATGATAAACATTAATTGCAACACATTTAAATCCTCAAACGTGCAACGTCTTGCAAACACGACGTTTTGCACTGATCGACTGAGCCACATGTACAGGTTTTGAAGTCCGGTTTTACAGATTTTGTAATTTGGTTTGAATTTTTAAAAAATGTCATCGCTCTAATTGTTATTTAAAAAAAAAAAATGTTTTCATTAGCATTTATGAAAGGAAAATCAAGTCCAGATCAAAGTTGAATCAAGGACTATACAGAGGATATCTACGATTTTTGAGTAGATATACGGAAATATTTCGCAAGTGAATTGAAAACATTGGATTGCCACGAGTGGCGACAATACAAAATATTTCCACTTCACAAGTGAAATATTTCCGTATATCTACTAAAAAAACGTAGATTTTCTTTTTATTATATATTTTTAAAAGCAAAAGCCGTCGATTTGCATGGATTTTCTCCATTCTGTGCCAATGCGATTAACAGCTGCATAACTAGAACGATAAAAAGAAGTTCCTAAATTTTACAATAATTTTGGGACAGCAACGTTTTACAAATGTAGCTTGTACATATCATGCTTCAAATTGTGTATTTTGTCAAAATAATGACTGTAGTCTTATTTTTGTTACCACATTTCATGCGCGGATTGACACTGTTGGGGTGGTGTAATGCAGAACATCACAGAGCGGTTGTATCTGAGAGACTTCAAAGCGTAACATCTTTAAACAACAGCTTTTAATGATTGTGAGCTTACTTGTAAGGATTTTTGCTCTTTATTTTGTTTCTTTCTACATTCCAACGTGAATTTTTGTGTGGCCTTGGCAAACTTGCAATCTAGTTCGCTAGCAGATGGTGTATCCAATTTTCGTTTGTCACTTAATTTCTGTTTGCAACACTAATCAATGCCAGATTTATCCATTGTTTTCAAACATGATTGTGATGCGAGTTACAATTGCTACTTTAAAAAGTTTACTACTGTATTTAATCACGAGTTTTGTTTCTTAAAAAATGTTCTGTTTGTTGTAGAGTATTACAGATATATACAATACTGTATGGGTGAAACATAGCAACAGGTCATGTAAGTTCAGTCACTGACAGTTTCCATGATTCATGTAGAAAACTAATTATAAAAAGGTAATACTTGAAGTCCACTTTTTGGCGTTTGGAGTTCGTTTTTAGGCATTTCTTTATGGCACTTCATTGATTGCATAGATGTACACTACAGGGTGTTCAGTTGACATACTTTAAGATCTATACATCCTGTCGTGGAGGGAGGGAAAGAGAGAAGGAGCAGAAGAAAGAAAAAGAAAAATTAAATAGGCATACATATGGAAATACAGGTTTGAATAAGATACAGAAGGGCAGATATATTTCCTGAATGGGAAAAAGGTAGTTCCAAAAGTGATATCGCACTGTGGCGATATAATTTTTATCCCAGTGATATATTTCAATATCTCACTATGAATATATAATATATCATTATATTTTTTGTCTGTCTCGTTTAATATTAGGGACAAAAGTGAACTTTATTTTTAGACCTGTTCACATTTGTATCATTGCGCAAGCTATCTTCACTTAACAACGTCGGACGCTCTGCGTATATATTACCTTGACGGCATGAACCAATGTTCTTTGAACGCTTATATGTGTTTAAGTGTAATTTAAAGGTTTCGCTTAATTTTTCTGTGTAAACCTACCTTTCAGACTGTATCTTAAAGTATGTAAATATTCAGTTGGTGTTTTGTTGTTTTAAAGTTGCAACAGTATTCACAATACGCCAATTAGACTTCGACCCTCAGTTTTCGTTCAGGAATATGTGCAAAATAATCCTTCACTATGCAACTGTGCCAGACAGGAAAATTTCACGCCAGAATTTTGCATCAGACACCTGCCAAACCCTCGGAATTTTCCCATCCTACACGGATGCAGATGAAAAAATATACTAAACTTACCTGAAGGACAGACAATTTTACGAGCCACCATTATGACCCGTTAACCTGACGTCATCGATGTTCATATTGCAACGCGCAAATTGTACACTGACTGGTCATATTCTGCAACCTTTCTCCTGAAGGAAAGCATGTGGTGAGGATATTAAGAATCTTTCCCACGTGTATGGACCGGATAAGGAAATTTAACCCTCGGGGTGTAAGATTTTTATTAGTAAAATTCTCCGCAAACCTCGTCCCTGGCGCATTTATTATTCCAACGATTTACCTATCCAGACGACAAAATATGGAGAAGATTCTATCAGTCTTTACTGATCAATCCTAAGATAAAATCCAGAAAATAGTAAAATATTTTCATCTCCTTTAGGCATTTGTTTTTTTTTTTTAATTCTATTAAAATGTAAAACAAAGAGTCTAAATATATCGTAAAGTGAATATTTTACATGTCATGATACCTAATGTATATTCTTATTGAGTAAACTAAATATAAGCATAGAGTCAAATGAAATGTAATTGCTTTAAGGATGTTTATCAGAGCAGTGTTTAGTGTACATCAACGCTAACGAACGTTAAGAATGAGTCACAGTGACTCAGTGGTTATCGTCCCGGACTCGCAACAGAAAGGGTGCTGGCTCGAATCCTACCATCAGATCAGTCCGGGTCGGCTATCGGGGTGTGTCACTCGGCAAAGCACGTTAATGCAATTGCCTTAGCACTAAATAACCCAACTGTGTTGCTGTGCCTTAAAACAACAAACCAAAGCATAAATTAATAAATTAACAATAATAGTATTTTCATGGAGACATTTAATGAAACTATTGTATTATATTAGGCGGTTTCCGAAAAATACTTGTGTTTGATGACTGAACTGGACATATCTTTCCGAATATTTTATGCAATCATATTTGTCCCCTTTTCGATCGGGCAGGGATGAGGGGTTGATTAAGAAAACTTAAATCAAATAGATATTTAGTATTACATCTCTCTCTCTCTCTCTCTCTATATATATATATATATATATATATATATATATATATATATTCAAATTCAAAATAATCAGGAGCTGCGGTAGCTCAACTGGTAGTGCGTCGGACTAGTAATCCAAGGGTCGCGGGTTATATACCCGCCCAGCCCGGGTCAGCTCCTTCTTCACTTTAGTGTGTCCTTGGGAAAGGCACTTGGCTCCCATTTCCTCAGCATGATATAGCCAATAATGTGGTAAAAGTGCCGTTAAAACCAACAACAAGAACAATAAAAATGAAAATCATGAAATACTTCCGTGCAAACTGAAAAAGACATTATGGAGAGTTGTCTTCATCCACTCATAAAAATCAGGAACACATCCTTTTTGGAGATCCACTCCTAAAAATCAGGAACACATCCTTTTTGGAGATCCACTCCTAAAAATCAGGAACACATCCTTTTTGGAGATCCACTCCTAAAAATCAGGAACACATCCTTTTTGGAGATCCACTCATAAAAATCAGGAACACATCCTTTTTGGAGATCCACTCCTAAAAATCAGGAACACATCCTTTTTGGAGATCCACTCATAAAAATCAGGAACACATCCTTTTTATTTACGTACCTCTTTGATATCTTCAAAGTAAGTCAGGTGAATCGGGAGATCAGAATGGTTTTCTATCGCTTTCTCCCACTCCAGGACGTAGTCAAACCAATTACCATAGTCAACTGAAAGAAAAAAAAAACATACACTGAAACCTCACAAGACAGAAAGCCCATGGACTATATAAAAATATCGGTTTTTAGGAAATATTTTTTTACTAAGATTTTCTATTTCTACCTAGGAATGAGCTGTAATTAGGCATGTTCTCTTACATACGGATACACGTATAAACATCAACAGCCAATCAAATGAGAGAAAACAATGTATGTGGTAATTAGTTTTTCATTGGTCTCCTTTTGTTTGCACGTTGGTTAATTGTTAATTACTCTCATAACTGTTAGAATTTAACGCATAATTGGCTTAGTTGTAATGCCTGTAAAATATGTTTAAAGGACAGGCGGAATAATGTTTACATGGTCACATACGCTAAACAAGGGGTTCGGAGTGAAAAGTTCCAAACAATGTAAAATATAAAAGTGGTGAATCAAAAAAAAAAAAAAAAAAAAAAAATCTGAAATATTTTCTTTTGTATTTGTCCTATTTGGATCTGTTTCATAATGTGTCAAAGTTTCAAATCTGGCGGCAATGTTTTGATGAGGGTAAGGAATATCGTTTTGTCTTAGAAAGAAACTTACCCCCCCCCCCCCCAAAAAAATAAACTGATCTCTTTGGCAAGGCACTCGCGATATGGTCTATAACAAGCGATAGATCCAATAGTCTCTTCTAGCCTGCTTAAACAAAATGACAAACTCTTACAAATATCCAAGAATTCATTATGCTGATATAGCCGTCAAAAGAGAGCAGTGTAAAAGTGGAAATAAATTATAAGAATGTTCAATAAGACTTTGGAGTGAAAAGTTCCACCACCCCCCACCCCCACCCCACCCCCCCCAAAAAAAAAAAAAAAAAAAAATCACCCACCCATCCACTCTCCAAAAAATCACGCACGTGGTGAATCAAACTGCACGTGAAATTAAAGAATAATGTCACAAAAACTTCAAATATTTTCAACATTGAATTGCAATTTTGTACGAAATGATGCTCCAAATATAAAATCAATTAAACCTCACTTGATGAGCAATACATAGCTTATTACAAACAAAAAGTAAAAGACTATATTAATTATAACATTATAAATATATACATACATCAATATATAAATACATAAACAGAGCTGAAACTTTCACTTTATTTGACCAAAGTTAAAACCAGCCATGTTAGACAAGTCTTTGATTACTTGACGTATTAACAAAGGGTTCATCGCAAAGGACCATGCTTGCTACTCTTTTCTGTGGAGGGCATTAAAAAAGGGAACTTTGCGGATACAAAAGGTGTGTATCCAAGGGGGCGGGGTGGGGAGATGTCCAACAATGACGGGCAATAACTCAAAAAAAAAGTGACGAAAAATACTGGCGATCAAATTCGTGCAAGTGTTTAATAACATAAGCTGCAAAAGAAATATGCTTAACAACGATTACTGGTGTTTCGAGGGTGACAAACCAAAGTTTGAAAAAAAGATAAGAGCAGCCAAACAATTCTTGCCCTGGCCATTTACTTTGCACCTGATATCATGGACATAAGATAACTGAATTCGTTTCAGATACTTCTAAGATAGACCCAAATGCTAAGTTTGGTTTAATTCATGATTAATATTGTTTTGCAAAATATTTATTGAACAATCATCATTCAAGGTGTAGATACATATATAAAATGGGTCTGATAAAAATCCATTCATACTTGTTTGTATTATAATGTTTGCAAGCTATCACAAATAAAAACCTGTGTCAAGACCTTTGATCTTGAAAACAATGTCAGTGTGCTTACTATCAGCTTGTTTATTGGAGAAAAAAAAAAAAACAACGAAATATACAGTCTGGTAAAGACTCGTTTGTATATTCAGGAGTACGTGTATTCATAACCTTAATGACGTACCAAAATGTAAGCCGTGGCCTTTGACTTAACCACGGGGTCAAGTAGGTCT
The DNA here is from genome assembly GCA_029931535.1 of Margaritifera margaritifera. Taxonomy (NCBI): domain Eukaryota; kingdom Metazoa; phylum Mollusca; class Bivalvia; order Unionida; family Margaritiferidae; genus Margaritifera; species Margaritifera margaritifera. The sequence continues at coordinate 3,955,333 of JAQPZY010001661.1, read as the reverse complement.
GGTTTTCAAACTTATTTATAATGGTTCGGACATGTTGGTGGTCGGTGATACACTCCATTCTCATTCATATTCAACTGAATATTTTAAGAAGTGTTTTAGCGATATCCCCATGTTAATGCCCTTATTCGTTCAAGAGGAGTAGTAATAAAATGATTTTTTAGATGGCCACTATGGTTGCATTGATGCCATTTTCATTCATATCCAACTGCATATTGCTATAGTGTTTAACCAAAAAATCATGTTGATACAACCATCCGTTCTGGAGAAGTTGCCATACGATTACTTTGAAGATGACCACAAAGGCAGCCATTTTTGAGCTTATATCAGCATCATTTTAATATAGAACCAACCACACATTGTAAAAAGTGCCCTAGTGAAAAGTTCATGTCGATACAGCCATAACAAGATTTTCAAGATAGGCGCTTTCGCGGTCATGTTTGGTGGCATATGGACACCATTTTCAATCAGGACTAACAACATATCAGAAACAATTTTTTAGTGGCAAACCTATGCTGATATAAAGATTCGTTCAGAATAAACATCGATAACAAAATTTTCAAAATGGCCGCCATTGCTGTTATATTTGTCGTTAGATCGGTACCATTTTCATTTAAAATCATCTACACCTTATAGACAGTCATTCTTATGGAAGCCCCATGGCGATATGACAATCTGTTCGGCTGTAGCAGCGTAGCGGTCACGTTGAGCCTTCAAGGGACATCATTTTCATTTAGGACCAACTAGGACTCATGATAAAACAATGCAACAAATTTCATGACTTTCCTCTAAATAGTTAAGGAGTAGTGATAACAGACATCTACCAACGAAAAACGGACGACTGCATATCTGGATTTGAAACAAATGAGCTAATGAGTCGCCACTCCAGCAATTAAGGATATTTTATCTTTACAAGTAATCTCATGGGAATTTGATGGCTAAAATCAAACTCATCCAAGATTTCATAAATATAAAGATGCAGGTCAAACCTAACTGACATCCAGCATTCATAGGTAAAGATATGCTGCGGAAACTAGTCTGGGGGATGGGAAATCAGGGCCTCCTCTATATCAGAACTTAGGAAGCTGGAAATGGAACTCATCTGAAAGCTCGTTGATATAATAGCCATACCAAGGTTAAATGACATCAATCAAACATTAGTATACTTATACTCCAGAAACCAATGTTTAGGATAATAACAATCAGGGGCCGTAAATCCTCTTAATGAAGATAATGGACAATCAGGGGCCGTAAATCCTCTTAATGAAGATGATGGACAATCAGGGGCCGTAAATCCTCTAAATGAAGATAATGGACAATCAGGGGCCGTAAATCCTCTAAATGAAGATAATGGACAATCAGGGACTGTAAATCCTCTTAATGATAAACATTAAAAATCAAACTCATTCAAGGTCTCATAAATAAAGGCTGCATGCTAAGTTTTGTTGAAATCCTATAATTCCTAATAAAGGCTGCATGTCAAGTTTTGATGAAATCCTATAATTCCAAGTAAAAGCTGCATGCTAAGTCTTGATGAAATCCTATAATTCCTAGTAAAAGCTGCATGCTAAGTCTTGATGAAATCCTATAATTCCTAGTAAAGGCTGCATGTTAAGTCTTGATGAAATCCTAGAATTCCTAGTAAAAGCTGCATGCTAAGTTTTGATGAAATCCTATAATTCCTAGTAAAAGCTTCATACTAAGTTTTGATGACATCCTGTAATTCCTAGTAAAAGCTGCTGTAGAAGTCAAAAATTAGGAAAACAGGCGATCAAGGGCCATAATTCCTCTAAATGAAGATGTGGAATGCCAGACATCCAAGTCTTTCAATGTCTCCTCAATATACAGCTGCATGCCAAAAGTATGCTCCTGCAACCAAGATTAGGAGGATGCGCATTCTGGAACAATTTCACCCGTAAATGACGATGTGTTAACAGTAAATGATGACATGTTAATCATAAATGATGACGTAGTAAGCTCAAAGTTTACGATTTCCAAGATCTTACTAATATAAAGCTCTATGCTAAATTTGGTTCAAATCAAATATATGTATTAGTTGCTGAAGCAAAAGTTAGAGAGACGGGCAATTAGGGGAATAACGCTTCAAAATGACGAAAATCAAACTTTTCCAGCTATTTCAAATTTCGTTAAAATCCATTTATTCTCAATCAAGTTATCTTGTGGAAACCAAATTTTTGACAGACGGACTGACAAACGTGATTACAATGGTAATGGTGCTCCGATATTGCAGAGCGGGATTGTGATGACAAACATATATAAGAATTTCAGGCTTTAAGGAAGATAAGTGCCTTGCATATATACGTCACGACAGCCTCTTCTGCCTCGTCTGGACAGGATTCGAACTCGTTAGTCACTGGTTGTGAGCCTTATCTCATAACAAAGCCATCATTGAGGTGTAGGGTTGCCAGTTGTTACGTATTTTAAGGAACTGTTCCGTATTGAATAGTTATATGTAGAGTTGTAATATGTCGAATTCTTAAGGGCTCACATATGTGTGACCAATGTAAGTGACATAAGACATTGAGGGTGTGACCAATGTAAGTGCCATAAGACATTGAGGGTGTGACCAATGTAAGTGACATAAGACATTGTGGGTGTGACCAATGTAAGTGCCATAAGACATTGAGGGTGTGACCAATGTAAGCGATATAAGACATTGAGGGTGTGACCAATGTAAGGGACATAAGACATTGAGGGTGTGACCAATGTAAGTGACATAAGACATTGAGGGTGTGACCAATGTAAGTGACATAAGACATTGAGGGTGTGACCAATGGAATGCTGCTATTTTCTTAATACGTTTTTACCTGCTTCATTCAATTCCGATGATTCTCAAGAGCATAATGATTGAGTTCATACAATTAAGTACTTGCCTCTGCTTTACAAAGCAATGTGTATACTATTATGTGGTCGAAACTAAAAGTGTTACAGACATGGTTTTCCCAAATTTTGTGCGATTGTTATACGCAAAATTTAGAACTTTTGAATTCACGTCTTAGCAGAAAGCTGCGCTGTGCGTTTTTGTGATTCACTGAAAAATATCTGTATATTATGAAAACAAATCTTTACTTAAAGATTTCCTCATAATTTACAAGTAATTGGCATTGGTAAAACACTAGGATAAGTCATACTACAGCCTGGATAACTGTATCCTGGCCAATTTCAAACTTTCTTCATACTTTTTATAAATGAAATTGAAGTAAAATTATAAAAGTAATTTCCTGCACATAAATTCATATGTACACTAGAATTGGGGTATGGAATAGAATTATCAGGCCAGTAGCCAACATTATGGTAAATGTAGTTTGTCAGTAACAGTCAGCGCTATACTAGCGGCTATGAAAACCAAAGTTATCGGTTAAAGGAAAACGAAAAGGGTGCCACTGTGACCATACAGCCTCGCCTTTGTTTCCAGTGATGGCAGACATGGAAGAAGATTAAAATAATATAGCAACATGAGCAAGAAAAGCAAAAGCATGCATACAAATACTGAGAAAGAAAGAATGAAATGGAACGAGAGAGAGAGAGAGAGGAGGGAAAAAAGAGCTGACAACGATAACAGGTCACGAGTCTAGTAAGGCAAGAATACTTCTCGATCGTCAATAAAAAAAGTACCCATAAAAAAGAAATGATTTTGCCATTCTCTTTCACATGATAAAGAAAAATAAAAAAACAAAATAGTACAACTTATAATTTACTTCTGAATGAAAGACTGAAATACAGATAAACAAATTATGAATGGAAATATCTTACGTGTTCCTTCCAGCCACATGTCGAGATAATTCTCCCATTTTCCGCCGTACTCGTATATTTTTATTCCTTTTGTGTGGTGAAAAAAGGACACGGCTTGGTCCTTGGGATTTCTAAGACAGAGAATCAGTTTGCATTTTTTGTCCAGTATATCTCGAGGCAGGAGTCTAAAGGGTAGGTGTGTGTAGAAGACCCTAGGGGAAGGGACCTTGTTGTGAAGTTCCATTGATCTAGCCTCTAGAAAGTTTCCGGTAAGTCCAGACGTGTCGATGTTTTCCGTGGCTCCCCGGATGAGGAAGCAGAGAATCTGTTCGATCCAGTGAGTCCCTAAAAAAAAAAGGACTTACTCATATTGTGAAATTAAATTAAATATCTTTCTCAAATGACTATTATCTTCAAATTGCATGTTTTATATTATAATAAATAATTATCGATAAGAAATCGAGAAAAAAGCGGCTCACATCACCCCACAATGACGTTTTCATATCACACAAACTACGCTGTTGTAACATAATTATGTGTGCCGCTGTGGTTTGGTGTGTGTGTGTGTGTGTGCGTGTGTGTAGGGGTGGGGGTCGATTGTACCAAAATATATACTATCTATTCCACTTTTGACTCTAGGTGTTGCCCAAGGCTCCACGCCCCTCGCCCCATGTTTGAGAATATAGCTGAACATTTTAAACCGTGTCTTCTCATATAGAACATAATGTACAAGTTCTGTACCGAACATTTGAACAGTTGGAGATAGTTTCGTCCCAAATCAATACGAAAATGATTATTATGTTTTCCCATTCGATAATAAAGATTTCAAATAATTCAATAGAACAGTTTGATCTTTAAAAACAATTGTGTGTATTTAAAGCAAATTTGACAAAAAGAGAAAATATTGGGAAGGACAAGTCTCATCATTTGTATAAAGTGTGACGAATGTTTAATTGTTCCACTAAATATTGGATAACATTGCATTCAGGAAAGAAAAAAAAAAGGAAAGTTATTGTTTTATGCATCAATCTAGTAATCTATATCGATGCCTCATTACAATGTTTAGTTAGCTAGAAGGAACGGGAATTGACTTCTCTTCTTTGCCTTATTCACTCCATGTTTTGTATTTGAAATTGGTACTGCCTACATTTTTCAATGTATGAATCGCATTGGAAATGTGCATGTTTGTTTCGAAATGAACGTTTTTGATTGGTTCTTTTGACTTGCGTATTCGGACCTCAAGGAAAAGAATATAAATTATGACTTTGTAGCATCGCCAAGCTGCCAAGTTAATTTTGTTACACGTAATCGAACTCGGACGCTCCAACATGCATGCTGGAAAAAGTATGTGGTTGAAAGACTGATTGGAGTTGAGAACATGTCAAATACAATTTATGGCTCTATGGCTCCATATCTTTCTATAAACGAGTATAATGTATCAGAATTAACTGAGTGATAAACAGTACACACCGGGGAAAGCTATAAAGTTCCAAATACAATGTTTACGCGCGGAATACGCTCAAATTATGCACTAAGTAAGCTCCATGCACGTGGCTAAATTCTCGTCAAAAGCAAGTTTTGTTTTTCTCCTTAATTCAAAGAAAAAATCGTTAAGAGGATTAGTAAAACCATTCTATAAGAGCCGCAGTGTTTTGTCAGAAAGTATGATCATAATCATAGGTATTGTCAACCCAAGATAAATCGGTTGATATGAATGTATGTCTGTCTCAACGTTTAATGGTGCCTCAGCACAATAAGGGCTATATGATGCCAGATAAAAGTAAAGTCATAAAATGTAACAAGAGTCCCTCGAAGGGACAGATGCTCTATTGTCCTAAAAGAATGTCCAAGAATTCACGATAAGATCATTTATTCTTTTTAACTGCTGAGTGTGTAAACAATCTCTGATATTCTTAAGAGATACGAATTTCAAATTAACCACTGTGGCAACTACAGTGAATTTAAGATCGGCTCCAGTTTCATTTAGGACAAACTGGACACCGTTAGAAGACTTTTACTTAAAACACCCTGTTGATTTGACCCTCCATTTAGGAGAACTAGTGACAAGATTTTCGATATGAATAGTATAGTGGGCTGGTATGGGGTCTAACGGGAATTACCATTACGCCAGGTGGATCGTCATACGAGAATTTAGCATTAGTCCATAGGTTTAACATGATGGATCTGTGTGGGGACAATGAAAATGTTAAAACTACATCTACTAACCAATATGCCGTTTGGACTGACCAACACTCAATCATCTACTGTCCAACATGCCGTTTTGGAGTGACCAACACCCCATACTTACTATTCAATACGCCAAGTGTAGGATGTAAACGAAGATGGATAAAATCACACACACACACTATCACACAAGAGGGTAGGAGTGCTACGACACATACTATACACACACAAACATACAAACATACTATCCCACTAGGGATGGAGTTTAAATCTGAGTTGTAAATAGACATAAAACAAAGACATACACAAGCATAAAACATAGATTAGCAATGATTGAGTAGTATCTCTTTTCTAAGAGAACTGGGTGGCCCTAAAAATGGCCTTTGGGGTAGTTAACCAAAAAGGATTAACACAGGTGGCACCACTTCACTGTTCTTCTTCTCAAGCGTCTCCTTACTGCCGGGCCAAAAAGATCAATACTCTCTTGAAACACCCTTGCCTTTCCACATACACTCTTCTCTTTCAAATAGCTGTGTCTGTAATATTCGTGATAGTCCACGTTGCCTTGACATACACCAGGTAGTAGGGATTACACAGAATAGTAGAAATTATGGTGGAGGAATTTACAATGACATGCATCTTGTCGGTTTGTCTTGAGAACAGATGACACTGAGGGCAAACGAGTCTCTATATATAGTCTATGGGCGGACCGAAACCGATTTGGATGTTCCACCAATCAGAACGCGTGTAATCTAATTCAGCCAGGGCGTATTTTCTCTCTTCAAATCAGAATACAGTGGACACGTGATGTCATTTCCAATATATATATATATATATATATATATACCCACAGGCGTTCCTATGATTTACCAGTGCAAGTACAGTATAACATCGCTAAAATGAAGACATTGCATTGAGGTGTGCCTGCAGTGCATACTTCTTATTTTCGGAGTGATAGTAGGACTACTGCAGCTGTAGCAAGTATTCTTCCAGACGAGAATGACTTCAAATCGGCTTTTTTTTGTGGCGATTTCTTAACTTCACAAGAACTTATGCCAGTAGTATCACCTTCACATCCTTCTCCATCATTACCAGCTTAAGATTATTTTAAAAAGAAACATAAGGAAGAATTAGAGACAATTTGTACAACGTCTGAAAGAAGAACAAACATTTGTTCAACAACCAAAAGAGAAAAAGAGAAGGTAACAAGAAGCGAGGAAACCTTTGAACAGTGAATAAAAGGAAGAGAGTGAAAACAAAACGGTCAGTGTGTTGCAGGACATTTCGGCTGAGCTAAGATACCTGAAAGAAATGTATGAAACTTTTGGTATATTTTCTTGAATTAAATCACAACGAAATTTCAAACCACATCACAAAAGTCAATTTTTCTTATTCTTTTTTCTGTCTTAATTTTTTAAATTTCTTCACTTGCATGGGTTCTTCTGCTGTTTCTTCTGCTTGTCTTGCTTTTTATTTCTATTCTGGAATGGATTCTTCTGATGTTTATTCTGCTTGTCTTGCTTGAATTTCGTCACTGGCATAGGTTCTTCTTCCGTTTCTTGTTCTTGTGAACTATCTTCCTTTTTATCTTTTCTCGTTTTCTTAAGACACTCTGAAGACCAATGTCCTTTTTTATTGACACTGATAACAGGTATCTTTACTTTTGTCTCTCTTTTTTCCTGTCTAGGCGGTTCCTTTTCTCTGACGTTGTAGACATTCTGGAACCAATGTCCTTTCTTTCACAGACATAAGAAGTATTTTGACTTTTATCTCGAGAGAAGTAGTCAGAAGTCGTTGGATGTGTATTTTCGGACGACTCTCTCTAAATCTCTGACGAGAAGTGTGATCTGATGTGCCTCTTACATCTTTACATACTTAAACTGAATGAGTGTATTCTCTTAGGTAGAGGGGGGTGCTCTCTGCCTGTCTCTCTCTCTCCCTCTCTCTCTCTCTCTCTCTCTCTCTCTCTCTATATATATATATATATATATATATATATATATATATATATATATATATATATATATATATATATATATATATATATATATATATATATATATATTGTTATGTATGTTGAATTTATATAAAATTGTCCATGATTGTAAGTTGTACTTTGGTCAGATTATGGTCATTTTGTAAACAACATGTTAACATAGCATTTGAGTTCAAGGCCGGTTTTGTTAGCAGCTGGACTGTTATTTATGTGTCTTGTTGTGACAAAAGTCAGGTACACAAAGTTATTTTCCATAACTATTACACATATTCTGATGTGAGAATTGTCAGCTACACATAGTTATACACATATGGGTTTAGTGAACAAGAGATCATTCGGGTTCTAAACATCAGTTTGTAAAGAAGCTATTATAATAATCAGATGTTACAGTTGTAAAAACCAGATATAATTCTGAGAGAGGAATTATTTATTTAAAATATTCATTGGAAATACCAAAGTGTTCATAGATTTTAGGACTTTTGAGATGTATGTGAATTCATTCAAAACATTCCGAATTACATCATTGTGGTACATCAGGACATTCAAAACTTGTGGTACATCATGACATTCACGGCTAATGGAATTTGTTTGGAACATTCTATATATTTGGACTTGTGATTAGGACACTTAAGACTATTTGGACCTAAATTCAGGTTATTTTAAGTCTTTTGAATTAACACTGTAATTATCTAGAAATAAATTGCTTGTTGATTTACTTGATTTTGTTGGTTACAATTTCTTTCTGTTATATAGTTTTAGGCCATAGAGTCGTAACAGTGTATATATATATATATATATATATATATATATATATATATATATATATATATATATATATATATATATATACGGAGAGAGAGGAAACCTAGTCAAATCAAACTTGAATCAACAATCGTCATGAAACAACTATACCTTTCCAAGAAGAAACCAGAAACCAAGCGGCGGCGACGTTCTTTGTCACCCAACACTCTCCATGAAGTTTTGGCGGAAGTTGACGTTGGAGATATGGAGAAGGACATGATCGATCTTGATCCAGCACCATCTACTTTCTCCACATTACCGACAGAATCAAAAATCAGCCAAGAAAGAAAGTCGTTAAGTAGCCCCTGAAAATTATTTGCACATTAATGCTACCCACAAAGTAACGCCAAAAAATTTGGAACGAATTCTTTCGCTTACACGCTTAAATCTTAAGAGTTTAAGGCTCATGTCCCGCGGAGAAAGCAGCTGTCTTCATTACGGACAACCTGCCGTATATGGAAAAGTCCCGCGCAGAGAATAATCGATGTACTCCCCAATCGGAGCCTGATAATTGGGGGCACAAGGCAAGTAACGAATGATGGAATGGAATTGCTGACTGCATATTTAGGGTATGCTTAAGGCAGTCACTTCCCCACTATAAATAGTCGCCGGGGATCAACAAGCTTCAAAGAGGGTGACCCCCCCCCCTCCTTTGCCCTACAATATTGAATGGTTTGTCATTCCAAGATGATTAAAGTTAATCTTCGGGAAGCATTTAGCCACGTATCTGGAATGTATTCTGTATCCTGCGCTAATTTGAGCGTATTTTGCGCATAGTAACTGTATTCTGAAAAAAAATATTGCACGGTTTATCCACGGGTGGTAAAAATTTTTACAAATTAACCCCTATCACATTGGCGGCGCGGAGGGGGCGGGGGGCGGCTATTGCCCCCGGGCGCCATGTGAAAGGGGGAGAAAACGGGAGTTGTTGTTTTGTTTTTCAGCTGAAATTTTTCATCGCATTTCACCTTTACCTTAGTGTAACTGGGGAAATTCTTCACAAAACTTAAGTTTAGGAGGGAGTAACTGATATAAAAACTGTTCTCTGTAGCAAGGTAGGGGCGACATGAAAAAGCATTGCTCCCGGGCACCTCAAACCTCGCGCCGCCACTACCCTATCATTGCGTTACTTACCCGACTTTGGTGGAGTACATATAAATATATCGTCATCTCGAAACTTCGCCTCCTTCAGGCTCTGGAAGATTTGAATGCACTGTTCCAATGAGGCACCAAACTTGGGAAGTCGAAAACCATCATGGTTGACCACGGTCAAACTATCCCCACCTTTATCCGTTACTTTTATCTCCGACATTTCTGGTGATATATGCGTCCCTTTACTCAATAAGAACGCCAAGCCGTAAAATCGATTTTATAGTCAATTTAATTCACCGGGGACAACAAAAATCTTGCGTGTACAATGACTACGTGAAATATGCTCAAATGACTACGTGGAATACGCTTAAATTATGCGGAATACATCAAAGCACGTGGCAGATAACTCACTAAAAGTAGTTTTGTGCACTTTCTCTATTAAACTTTTAAACTTTATACTTTTAAGAAAACGTGTAGCTTACAAAACACATCAGTCTATCTGGTCTTTGAAAACTCAATCATTTCTGTTAAGTATGTTGTGGGTTTTACAATTACTTCAACACAACACTCCAGGGAGAGGCAATTTAAAAATCAGCTTTTTTTCAACTCTGAATTTGGCCTGTCCACCAAATGCCTTTCAAATAAACATAATTTTCCTGTGTGGAGATATTTCTACCATATATTTGGCAGTGTTATGCGCTGTCAGTCTCATCTCTGCTTTTGAGATCCGAGATTAGTTGGGCTCTGAATAAATGTTTCTGCACAACCAATAATACATGTAGTCAGGGGTAGTTTTCTCTGAAAGATTCCGACCATAGTCTCTAATAATTTCTCTTGTAAGTCAGTACAGTGTAATATCAGTGATTTCAACTTATCTGCTAAGATTGGAATTCAAGAATTTAAATTCTTGTATGCCCATTTGACGGCATAGACTGATAGAATTCAAATGGTACCAAACACGTACAGTCTTCATGCACTTTTCCGTGTATTTCATGCATTGATTTCTTGCATAAATTGTGGTTTGCGATGATTTTTTGAACATCCATTGACGGAACATGACCTACCTCCACCTTTCTTATATTTTCCATCGCTATCGATGTCAATTTTTAAAGAGAAAACGAAGAAAGATAAAATGTAAATAAAAGACTGATGTTGTTTTGATCGCGGTACGTGCAGTACCTAATGTTCATTTCACTATCATCATGGCTGACACATCACATGATTGGTTAACGGCTGCGCTCATGAAACTGGGGGTCAAATACAGATAACGGTGTCTATAGCTTTGTTAGATTTTAGTGATTATTTGTTGATTACGGGGAATAGCTGTTGGGAAGATATTTCTCAACCCAAGTAGAGAGACGACCACGACTGCGACCCAGTCGGCGATCCAGTAGACGACCCAGTCGAGGACCTGGTTGGCGACGCGGCGTCAAGAAGAAGCCAGGAATACGACGATATCCCGCTGGGGAGAAATCTGTCACACTCTGGAGTGACAGTCTTCAGACAGATACAGCGGGGTATCACTCCAATATATAGACCTATCCCAAAGAACCCAAGAAAGTGAGACTCAGGGGTAGTGTAGCCGAGGAAGGTCCGCTACAGTATTCCTCATGTAGTTATCGTATTTGCAACAAATAGGTTATCCCCGGTGTAACCAGCGAGTCAACATTCTCAAGCATAAAGCTACACTTTATGTACAGCGAACTGCCATATATACGTATATAAAATAGCCACAATAGGAAATTCACATAGTTCTATCTTAACTGCATGAAACACAGCAGTACCATCTTATTATGACTGATATTAGTTAAATGAGAATAGACTGTGCAGTAAAATTTAAGCCGAATAACATCACTTTTATATATTATGCTTTCAAGCAAACTATAACTGATGACTACAGCAAAGAGGTGTATGTCCCTGATATATTGGTCTTCACACATGCCAATAAGTACGGTATATTATTTTTAATTTCTTGTTACAGTATGCCTCAGATAAGTGTTATAACAGTGTTAAGTATGTCATAGTATTGTAATCTACTAAAGTCAAATTTTATGAAAATGCAGTTTAGTGGGCGAGTTCACTTGCTAGTGACACTTTGCTCTTCAACAGGTGGGCCGCGGGAGTACACAGAAATCAGTTATATGGTATAAGGGTCAAAAACTAGAACTTCATGAGTTGTAAGAGGAACACAATACTTAGTATGCAAGGGACAAAGTGAAGAAGTTCTAGAGTCGCATTAACGTTAGATCTATCCAGTCATGGGTCACATTCTGGAACACGCATGGCCCCCTACAGTCAACCCGGTAGAATACAGTCAAATTTAACCAGTTTATCGCCCTCAGCCTTCCTACCAGTATGCAGCTAACACGTTGTTGCTTGGAAGCATCTAAGGAACAAGCGCTGCAGCAGAGAGAGAGAGAGAGAGAGAGAGAGAGAGAGAGAGAGAGAGAGAGAGAGAGAGAGAGAGAGAGATGTATGTTCTATTAATGGTAATGTCAATTTATCCTATATAATGTACGAAATACGTCCAAACCAGCATGCTGATTACATTTCTCGTTCCGATATACTAAAATAAATAAGTTAATAAACAAAGATTTACACTACACATGTCATGGAATTGTATAAATCCCTTTTATTAAATACATGTACTCGGGTTTCGTTTTTCAGTATAACAACGATACCCAAGAGTGAGCTATGTATATTGTACAATATTTCGAAACAGTGAGTTCGGTTCACCCCATGCCGCATGTGTGAAGTGCTTTCGATGGGAAAAACCGAATGCATCAAGCGCACGGAGTGTATGATATATATTTTTGCTATATGAGTAAAAATACATCATTTTGCTATCTGAGCAAAACACATCATTCCTTTCTCATGTTTCATTATCTGAGGGTATATATTTTTGCTATATGAGTAAAAATACATCATTTTGCTATCTGAGCAAAACACAGCCTCAGGTTTCATTATTTGAGGGTATACATTTTTGCTATATGAGTAAAAACACATCATTTTTGCTGTCTGAGCAAAACACATCATTCCTTTCTCATGTTTCATTATTTGAGGGTATATATTTTTGCTATATGAGTAAAAATACATCATTTTGCTATCTGAGCAAAACACAGCCTCAGGTTTCATTATTTGAGGGTATACATTTTTGCTATATGAGTAAAAACACATCATATTTGCTGTCTGAGCAAAACACATCATTCCTTTCTCGTGTTTCATTATTTGAGGGTATACATTTTTTGCTATATGAGTAAAAATACATCATTTTGCTGTCTGAGCAAAACACATCATTCCTTTCTCATGTTTCATTATTTGAGGGTATACATTTTTGCTATATGAGTAAAAATACATCATTTTGCTATCTGAGCAAAACACATCATTCCTTTCATCGTGTGAGATAAATCATTAGCCTTTATCATTGCACTGTGTATTTATTTATTTGTGTTCATATTTGGGTTACCGTATTAGGTTCGTGCGGATTATGTTAATTCGTCCAATATTTGGACCCTATACACGCACGTATTAATCATAACCTTTCTTCCCATTCAAGTCATTCATCAATAAACATTGCATTTTTATCACCATCAACAGTGTTCTGTTATAAATCCGAGATCCTACCCGGTTATCTCGTTACAACACAAATAAAGGCTATTTTTACATAAAACATTCAGCTAACTTCCTCCTGTTGCTCTTCTTCAGTTTTTTTTTAAAACTTTAGAATACATAAAAATATTTCAAAAAGGTCTTGAGCTTCTAGATGACCACATGACATACTACCAGTCCTGACTCTCAGACCGCCTCACACTTGAGCTTACGTTTAACGACTACGCCAGTGTGATCCAGAGCACTAACAAAGTGGTAAGCTTCACCATGAGCGGTATCTCTCGCGAGTTCGACGTCGTGATCCACACAGATCTCGCACGCATGATCTGGCAGCAGTACACGGGAAAAGTGGCAATCTTTTATACCAGAGTGTTGCTCCATCGCAGGACAGTTGTAAACAATAGCGAGAGCGCGTGGAACATCAACCTAAACACGCCAGCGTAAAACATGCAGGCAATAGTTATGCTCTTCGAGGAAGTGGCACGCAGCGCTGATTTCGCACGCGATACTGAGTATCTACAACACCCTTATCGACAATGTGTCGGTAACGACAGAGGGCATCCATAATCAGATTTATGCTGATGGGCAGGCACGATATCAGCAGTGGGAATAGGAATTAAAAATAATGGCGAGGGAATCTTCCAAGGACGCGGAGCTGCCTGATATCAATGTTGGTGCATTCTACCAAAACGGGTTTGCCTTTGTCATGGATAAGAGGTCAACAGAAGACCACACCCTTCACAGGTCTGGAAGGCATGTCCACGCGAGCGAAGGTGTAACGCTGCAAACTGAAGAAACGGACCAGGCGGCTGGCATGTTAAACATGTACTTATACGTCATTATAGACGCGCAGCTCAGCATACAAAATTGCCAGTTTGTGTCAGCCATCTACAAGCCTCGAGGCAAGCCCCACACTCCTTTGGGTAGCCAGCACGAGTTCTTTGATAACTTACAGCCACACTGCGCTATGATCGTTGGTTGTGCTTTCTTGCTAACTGCTTGTATCGGAATTTAAGGACCACTTCGATTTTATCGTCATATTTTGCTTTACTATACGTCTCAACGAGGCGTACGATAGGCCTTGGGCCCGCGGCAGCATTTCTGGTCAACCTTGAGGACCATGATTTGGATGCCCTGCTTTGTGCGCTCGCTAGAGGGTTCGAGGAAACCACCACTATATTTCAGCCCGACGATTGTGCCTTCATTTCTGGCATGCGGCATAAGGAAACGGCCTTTACTAAGCTCGCCTATGTCGGCATCATATTCATTTAGCAGCAACTAGACACTGTAAGAAGTCTTTTTGTGAAAACCTCATTTTGATATGACCATCCATTTCGAAAGCGTATAAATAACAAGTTTTTCGAGATGGCCGCTTTGGCGTCCATCTTGAATGTCTGAGTGGCACCATTTTTATGTAGGATGAATAAGAAGTCTTCTAGTGAAAAAAACCCTTGTCGATTCAAGTTTCTGTTCAGGAGGAATAATGACAACAAGATTTGCAAGACCTGAAGGCTGCCATACTGGACATCAGATCGGCACCATTTTCATTTATGATCAACTAGACATCATAAGAATACTTTCTGAGTAAACTCCATGTCCATATGACCATCCATTCAGGAGGAGTAAGCAATAACAAGATTGTTCAAGATGATGGCCATACTGGATGTCCGAGCAGCACCATTTTCACTTAGGGCCAATTAGACAGCATAAGAAGTCTTCTGGTGAAAAACCCATGCTGATATAACTTCTGTTAAGGGGTGTAGTGATAACAAGATTTTCAAGATGGCTGTCATATGAGACATCAGATCAACACCATTTTCATTTAGGACCAACTACGCAATGACCATCGATTCAGGAGGAGTAGCAATAGCAAGATTTTTAAGATGGCTGCTGTGGTGGCCATATTGGATGTCTCAGTGGCACCATTTTCACTTATGACCAACTAGACATAATAAGAAGTCTTTCGGTGAAAATTCGATGTCGATATGATTTCTGTTCAGGAGGAATAACAATAACATGATTTTCAAGATGGATGCCATGGTAGCCATAATGGAGATCTGATTGGCACCATTTTTATTTAGGACCAAGTAGACATTATGTTAAGTCTTTCTAGCAAAAAACCCATGTTTATATGGCCATCCATTCAGGAGGAGTAGCAATAACAAGATTTTCAAGATGGTCACTGTGGCAGTCACATTTTATATCTGAATGGCACAATT
Source organism: Margaritifera margaritifera (assembly GCA_029931535.1). Taxonomy (NCBI): domain Eukaryota; kingdom Metazoa; phylum Mollusca; class Bivalvia; order Unionida; family Margaritiferidae; genus Margaritifera; species Margaritifera margaritifera. Next base: position 3,939,682 of record JAQPZY010001661.1, on the reverse strand, counting down.
TACACTTAGGATCAACTCAATATCATAAGAAGTCTTCTGGTGAAAACCACATGTTGATATGTCTTTCTATTCAGGAGCAGTAGCGATAAGATTTTCAAGATGGCTGCCATGGCAGTGATTATGAACATAAGAGCTTTACCAATTTCATTTAGGACCAATATACTACCATGTGTGAAGACCAATATATTGATCACAAATGCTTTTATACCAAGAAATCAGTCAAACAGCTTGTTCAACCGCACAGTGGCAGCGAGAGGGTTTGAGGTGCCTGGGGACAATGTTCTTTACTGCACCCCTACTTTGCCACAGATAACAGCTTTTATGTCAATTGCCAACCTCCCTCATCCCCCCTCCTCCTAAATATAAATTTTGTGAAGAATTGCCCCTGTTACACTAAGGTGAGGTGAAATACCATGAAAATTTCAGCTGCAAAAGAAAGAAAAAAGCCCCTGATGGTGCCCCCTTCGCCTGGTGCCCGAGGCCCCCCCCCCCTTGCACTGCCACTGCAACCGCATGTCTCTAAATACAATATAAAAGTGATGATATTCAGCTCAAAGTTTACTGCCGCGTGTTTTCTGACTTAACTGACATCATTCATACAGCTGAGCCAGAGATATAGGAATTTATATGTTCTGACTCTAACTCCTTCTATTGGATATACAAAGCTTAATATGTATGTATTGTCTACACATATTAAGCAACATTGCTGGCTCAGCAGATGATTGATTACAATAAGTTTACTTATGATGCACTAGATGCTTTAGATTTACTTTAGGTAGCTTGGGAATAGTTATTCATTATTAAAATTATTAATGGCTTAGATACTTAACAGCTGACCATTTCATTACGCAGGCCTATGTCGGATTGTAAGAACGCAACTTATATAAACTGTCGCCCATATTTTATAGAATTTCACTATGTAACACAATTTTTGTTCCTGGGTAGTAGGTGTTATTTCCTAATTGCTTATGCCTCAAAAGTATAGAAAATGGCTATTATTCCCCACAAACTTTGCTTTTGTGACCAGGACAGTGATATTTAGAAATTTACCTATTTCCAATGAGAAAACGGGCGAATTTGTGTCTTTTCGTTCTCATAAAGTCAGAAAAAAACCATATGAATCCAAATTAACATGTATTTATACTCGAGTAATACAAAAATGACTACAAAAGATTTAGAAGTGAGTAGTTTTTCGAGATTTACGATTATACTGTAAATCACTTTCACGAATCAGCCCCCAAATGTAGTCTCCCATCGTGTTCTCGTTATACTGTCCTTGGTAGCGGCGTTCAAAGTCCAGTATATCCTGGTGGAAGCGCTCGCCTTGCTCCTCCGAGTACGCTCCCATGTTCTCCTTGAATTTATCAGGATGAGCATCAAGGATATGGACTTTGAGGGACACCCTACAGCCCATTGTGCCGTAGTTCTTCACCAGAGTCTCAACCAGCTCCACACAGTTTTCGGCCTTGTGATTGCCCAGGAAACCCCGAACCACTGCAACAAAGCTGTTCCAAGCCGCTTTCTCCTTACTAGTGAGCTTCTTGGGGAATTCATTGCACTCCAGGATCTTCTTTATCTGTGGTCCAAAGAAGACACCGGCTTTGACCTTTGCCTCAGACAGCTTAGGGAAGAAGTCTTGAAGGTACTTGAAGGCTGCCGACTCCTTATCTTGAGCTCTGACAAATTGTTTCATAAGGCCCAATTTGATGTGCAGTGGTGGCATCAGCACCTTCCGGGGGTCCACCAGTGGCTCCCACTTGACGTTGTTCTTCTCCACAGAGAACTCAGTCCGCTGTGGCCAGTCCCGCCTGTGGTAGTGCGGCTTGGTGTCCCTGCTGTCCCAAAGGCAAAGATAGCAGGGAAACTTGGTAAAACCGCCTTGGAGACCCATCAGGAATGCCACCATTTTGAAGTCTCCTATGACCTCCCAGCCGTACTCATCATACTTCAAGGCGTCCAGCAAGGTCTTGATGCTGTTGCAATCCTCTTTGAGGTGCACCAAGTGAGCCAGGGGAAGAGACGGGAAATAGTTTCCATTATGGAGCAGCACGGCTTTGAGGCTCCTGGATGAGCTGTCAATAAAGAGGCGCCACTCATTCTGGTTACAGGCGATTCCGATTGCCTCGAACAGACTGGTCACATTGTGGCAGAAGCAGAGCCCATCTTGACGGGTGAAGAAGCTGGAAAAAGGTTGGTGACGCTTCCTCTGATCTGCGACTTGCACACTTTCATCCAACAAGTTCCACTGCTTGAGCCTAGACGTCAAAAGCTCGGCATTGGACTTGGTGAGACCAAGATCTCTAATCAAGTCATTGAGGCCTTTTTGGTTGGGGTAGTATATGTTTCTCTCCTCAGCCCCACCTCTGAAATTGTCATCTAGATCTACAACGTCTTCCTCGCTCTCTGACTTGCTGCTCTCTTCTAAAGACGGCTGCTCTCTCTCCGGAGGAGTGGGTACGGGGAGCTCATGACAGTGTGGCACCAGGGCGATGGATGAAGGAAGGTCCGGATACGTGATAGCAGGTGCATTCTTGCCAGTCCGACGTTTGGAAGGGTCCACCATGCAGAAGTAGCAGTTGCTTGAGTGGTCAGTGGGTTCCTGCCAAATTCTTGGGATAGCGAATTTCATGGCTCTCTTTTCCCCTCTGTACCATCCTACAAAAATACATTTATTTCACCCATGACTAATGTGTAAGAGATTCTCGCAACATTTTTCATATATGATATATTTTTTCAATAACACTGAAAAGTGTAAAACATTTTAAAATTAAAAACTTTTACAATTTTAAAAATTTTAACAAATTTTATACCATAAAATTCCAGAGTTTTTTTTTGCAGTGCTCGCAGGCGAAATGAGGTGCCCAGGGTTTGTCTTGATCCCCGACAGGCATGCCGAAATATGCCTTGTAGGCCTCACACATCTTAGCAGATGCTTCCACGGAGTACTTTTTCGCTCTTGTTTTGATAAATTGACAGCAGACATAGCAAAATGCGTCTGCCGGATGCTTGCAGCCTCTTGATGCCATGTCAGAAAAATGCAGATATGTATCCACTTAGGCAGCTGGAACTAAACTGAACTGGTGGGCTTAAGGCCCCTGTATTTATACTACTATTTATATTACTGGAAAGTTCTATAAGTTACTCCAAGTTGACTCAACACTGAATCTATCTGGAATGTTCTGGAAAATAGGTAAATTTCAAAATATCACTGTCCTGGTCACAAAAGCAAAGTTTGTGGAGAATAATAGCCATTTTCTATACTTTTGAGGCATAAGCAATTAGGAAATAACACTTACTAGCCAGGAACAAAAAAAAATTTTTTTTTTGTTACACGTTTTCATTTCACCTTATTTACTATATACTCATTAAAATTCTTAAAAAAGAGGCAGTCATCCAAGATCAGATTCAAAATCACCTCATAAATATGCATGAATCTTGTTCATTATCAAACTCATCTATGATCTTAAATATATAAGTCCATGTTCCAAGTTTGATCAAAATTGAATCAGAATTATGGTTTCCAGACTTGTAACAAGGTCAGTCAATGAGATGCAAGATCACTTTGTATGCATGGATCTCACTCATTATCGAACTCGTCCAAGAGCTGGATGATATAAGCATATATTCAAAGATTGATCAAATTCAGATCAAAACTATGGCTTCATGAGAGGTAACAAGCTCAGCCAACTAGCTGTAAGATCACCTCATTAGTATGCATGTATATCACTTGTTATCAAACCCATCCAAAATCTTGATAAAAGCCCATATTTCAAGTTTGATCAAAAATAAGAAATATGGCTTTTCGAGTGGTAACATGCTCAACCAATCCAATGCATGATCAGCTGATTAGTATGTGTGCATCACACTCCTTATTGAACTTGTTGAAGATCTTGATTTTATAAGCATATATTCCAAGACTGATTAAATAAGCATATATTCCAAGACTGATAATATAAGTATATATTCCAAGACTGATAATATAAGTATATATTCCAAGACTGATAATATAAGCATATATTCCAAGACCGATTATATAAGCATAAATTCCAAGACCGATTAAATAAGCATATATTCCAAGACTGATAATATAAGTATATATTCCAAGACTGATAATATAAGTATATATTCCAAGACTTATAATATAAGCATATATTCCAAGACCGATTATATAAGCATATATTCCAAGACTGATAATATAAGTATATATTCCAAGACTGATAATATAAGTATATATTCCAAGACCGATTATATAAGCATATATTCCAAGACTGATAATATAAGTATATATTCCAAGACTGATAATATAAGTATATATTCCAAGACCAATTATATAAGCATATATTCCAAGACTGATAATATAAGTATATATTCCAAGACTGATAATATAAGTATATATTCCAAGACTGATAATATAAGCATATATTCCAAGACTGATTATATAAGCATATATTCCAAGACTGATAATATAAGCATATATTCCAAGACTGATAATATAAGTATATATTCCAAGACTAATTATATAAGCATATATTCCAAGACTGATAATATAAGTATATATTCCAAGACTGATTATATAAGCATATATTCCAAGACTGATAATATAAGTATATATTCCAAGACTGATAATATAAGTATATATTCCAAGACTGATAATATAAGCATATATTCCAAGACTGATTATATAAGCATATATTCCAAGGCTGATAATATAAGCATATATTCCAAGACATATTATATAAGCATATATTCCAAGACCGATTAAATAAGCATATATTCCAAGACTGATTATATAAACATACATTCCAAGACCGATTAAATAAGCATATATTCCAAGACTGACTATATAAGCATATATTCCAAGACCGATTATATAAGCATATATTCCAAGACTGATAATATAAGTATATATTCCAAGACTGATTAAATAAGCATATATTCCAAGACTGATAATATAAGTATATATTCCAAGACTGATTAAATAAGCATATATTCCAAGACTGATAATATAAGTATATATTCCAAGACTGAAAATATAAGTATATATTCCATAACTGATAATATAAGTATATATTCTAAGACTGATTATATAAGTATATATTCCAAGACTGATAATATAAGTATATATTCTAAGACTGATTATATAAGTATATATTCTAAGACTGATAATATAAGTATATATTCCAAGACTGATTATATAAGCATATATTCCAAGACCGATAATATAACTATATATTCTAAGACTGATCAAAACTGGTTCAGCCTGCCACCAATTGAGAAACTGCATTCATCTTTGTACAGAAAAATAATTATTTTGGAAGAAGAGTTCCAATACATGAAGAATATAATCAAACACTTTAATTTAAGCACATTGGGTGAGCTTCATGAATGTCATATGCTGAAGGACACTATGGCTGTGATATATTTTAAGAGTTTCATTCATCAAAAATGACAAACTACAAGTTATGTCTGTGATGCTAATACTCTGTTCCAGGATATGTGTATGTCTCTTCATAAAAAATTGTAACTGAAATAGACTTGGAGACAATACAAGATAGCAATATGTATCTGAAGATCGAAAGTTGTATCAGTGAAGGTATCAAACAAACTACTTGGGATATTCAAAGGGCAATAACAAATATTTGTATCAGTGAAGGTATCAAACAAACTACTTGGGATATTCAAAGGGCAATAACAAATATTTGTATCAGTGAAGGTATCAAACAAACTACTTGGGATATTCAAAGGGCAATAGCAAATATTTGTATCAGTGAAGGTATCAAACAAACTACTTGGGATATTCAAAGGGCAATAACAAATATTTGTATCAGTGAAGGTATCAAACAAACTACTTGGGATATTCAAAGGGCAATAACAAATATTTGTATCAGTGAAGGTATCAAACAAACTACTTGGGATATTCAAAGGGCAATAACAAATATTTGTATCAGTGAAGGTATCAAACAAACTACTTGGGATATTCAAAGGGCAATAGCAAATATTTGTATCAGTGAAGGTATCAAACAAGCTACTTGGGATATTCAAAGGGCAATAACAAATATTTGTATCAGTGAAGGTATCAAACAAACTACTTGGGATATTCAAAGGGCAATAACAAATATTTGTATCAGTGAAGGTATCAAACAAACTACTTGGGATATTCAAAGGGCAATAACAAATATTTGTATCAGTGAAGGTATCAAACAAACTACTTGGGATATTCAAAGGGCAATAGCAAATATTTGTATCAGTGAAGGTATCAAACAAACTACTTGGGATATTCAAAGGGCTATAACAAATATTTGTATCAGTGAAGGTATCAAACAAACTACTTGGGATATTCAAAGGGCAATAACAAATATTTGTATCAGTGAAGGTATCAAACAAACTACTTGGGATATTCAAAGGGCAATAACAAATATTTGTATCAGTGAAGGTATCAAACAAACTACTTGGGATATTCAAAGGGCTATAACAAATATTTGTATCAGTGAAGGTATCAAACAAACTACTTGGGATATTCAAAGGGCAATAACAAATATTTGAAGACCCATGATTAATTCATTGAGTATCTAGGTACTAAGAATCTGTATGACTCAGCAATGTCACAGTACTTACAATACAAAGGTTTTAGATGATCAAGTCAAGATGAAATAAAAGCATACATTAAACCAAACTTTAAAAGGTGGTCCAATGATAGCAAAAAGGAACTTATATTAGATGTAGATTTGGAAAAAATGAAAGAGTTTCACAAATATTCCGAAGGGTACCTATTGGATGCTGAAAAGATGGTACCACCTCACGAAGACCTTGAAAAGATGGTACCACCTCATGAAGAAATATCAGACCTTGAAAAGATGGTACAATCTCATGAAGAAATATCAGACCTTCAAAAACATTTAGTGGCAGAAGGTAAAGAAATGGAATTAAAAGTAAAAAAGAGTTATGTGTGCTTTGTATGACAAGTCAGATTACACGATTCATTATATGGATCTCAAATATTGTGAACTGATTTATATTCATGGTTTTGCAAATTATGACAGTTTTGTTTGTATTTAAATTCATGAGTTGAATAAGGAGCCATAATGTTTCCATGGAAAATTCCTAGGGTCTTTGAATTTGTGCATTGCACCAAACATGAAGTCCACAAATATTGGTACCCCAAGAAAAACAAAAAAATTGGTACCCCCAGAAAATATTGAATTCACAGTACTATACAAGTTTATCATATACATTCGCTTATAAGTTGTATACTGAGCCAGCAGATCAGACTATGTTGTTTATTTTGTTGTTTATTCCTAACAAACTGCATAGACCCATATCTGCCAGCCCATTATGCGATGGCAGATCTGGGTCCATGCAGTTTTTAGTTTGACTTGACTTATAAGCAATGGTGGATTGGCATTATTTGTACAAATATGAAAGGCCTTTATGCTCTCCAAAGTGAAGAATACCTCAGAATAAACCATTTAAAATGAAATTGTTTTAATTCTGCTATAGTTTTGTTTTTTCTTCAACTTTTCACCTTTTTATTATAATCTGTAACCCTCAGTCTTTTCAAAATAGTAAGAAAATCAATCCTAAAAATTAACATTAACAACTTTCAGTCACAGTTGCCTTCACATCTGACCTTCTGATTCCTCTTCCTTACCCTATTTGTAAACCATCCACCAAGTTTTGTCCAGATCTTTGATGTGTAACTAACGTTATTGTACAGAAATAATTTTTTTCTTCTTTCAATCACAGTGACCATGGTCCTTGACCTTTTGATCCCAAATCAATAGGCTTCTTCCTTACCCAATGTGCAAGCCATCCACAAAGTTTGGTCCAGTTATCTGATGTAGAACTAATGTTATTGTGCTGAAAACATTTTCTTATTTCAGCCAGTGACCTTCACCCTTGACCCCAACATTAAAAGGGTTCTTCTTTACCCCATGTGCACGAAATCCACAAAGTTTGTTAACTGTAGATGATGGAGAACTCATTATTGTGTGGAAACCATTTTTCTTTTTTCAGACAAAGTGTGCTTTTGACCCCAAATTCGATATGCTGCTTCCTTTCGCCAATTGCACCACAATGATTGGTAACAGTAGATGGTGGTCACCTTGAGTTATTGTGTGGAAACCACTTTTCATCTTTCAGTCACAGTGACCTTGATCTCTGACCCTGAAATCAATAGGGTTCTTCCTTACCCCAAGTGCAAGCCATCCACAAAGTCTGCTGGCTTTAGAAAGTGGACAACTTAAGTTATTATGCAGAAGGCCTTTGACATTTACACCCTAAAACCAAGAAGTTTCTTCCTCACTCCCAAGTTCAAGCTACCTGCAAGTCTGGTAACTGTAGATGGTGGAGAACTCAGGTTATTGCGTATAAATCATTTTTGTGGAAACTTTTTTTCTTCTTTCAGTCACAGTGACCTGCCCTTTGAGTTGGTAACTGTAGATGGTGGACAACTCAAATTATTGTATGGAAATGAAACTCTCAACAAAAGGAATGGATGGATGGACAACTTCTTAATACACGTTGCTTCATGATGGACAAGTAAACAGTGGTCAAGAAAATCCAAATATAGTACAAATTTTACACATTTTGCTGAGTAACCAAGACCTTTCTTTATTGCACTATGGGTTTGAAAAGCCCATTCTGATAAAGTGTTTGAAGAAGCCAACAGCAAAAGCCTTAGCTGTTGCTAATGGAAAAAACTTTGGCAAAGCTAACCAGGTTATCACTCAGTTTGTTTTTCTTAGAGACATTTGTAATAAATAAATTATGGCTCATTCAGGTTTCGATCCAATAAATTTACATTCCCTACTTCTTTTTAAAAAGACAGAAGTTTATAGGTCAATATGGTTACACTTATAATCCAGGAAAGCACATCCCCATAATACCGATGTAGCAAAGTAGTAATTACTATGTAAAGTACTAATGCATGATCAATTGACCTTAGTAACAAATATAAGAACTGTTCTTGCCGATTTTAATGTAACATTTACTAATTCATTACATAGGTAAAAATGACCTACTATTTAGTTTATGTGAAAATAGCATACATGCATCCACACATGAAGCTTGATAAATGTTCATTTCATAGTGTAAATTGTCAATGATGCAAGCTCTTGTATGGTATTTCAGATTGTCCATAGTAACAACAGTTGCTAAAATGCTGGAAGAAGGTTACAGCGGGAAATTATTGCATGATGGTGTGGGACTTCTTAACCTGGATCCAGGTATTAAATTTGATGAGTGTAGAATATGTAATATCTACACTTACTGTTGTAGGATTCATAAAAACTAGTCAGAGTAACACACTTCTGATTACAGACACAACCTGCCACTGTAAGGTATCACAGATAGGTGTTGATGCATGTCCAAACAATGGAAGAAATGAAGTTTAAAAGGAACAGCATTTCCCATTTCCTTATCAATTCAGTCAAATTGACATAGTTTTTTATTCTGAGCATATACTGGCAAAGAATCAGTTACCAACAATGACCAGTTACCACCAACGTCATATTTTATGTGTTCACGTGCGTTTTTTTTAGGTTTCCGGTTTGCTGATAATCTGTCAAGGCCAGTTTTCTTGAAGCGAGTGAACAAAATTTATTTTCATCTATAAAGGCAAGAAAAATATTATTGGAAAACTCCTTAAACCTAGATTTGAAACTATCAACATCATGAGGGGATCTTACCTTATTCCATAAATGTCACTTCCGGATGTATGTAATCCTCTAACAAAAAATTGGATATGGGACCTCAAATTCATGCAGATGACATTGATTCTAAAACATTTAATAAGCTTTTTATTTACCAATGAATGTGCCCTCTGAAGAATAACGTATTCACTTAACCACCAATGCGTGTAATATACACACAAAGGTCTCTCTCAATGGTACCTTAATACGCAGTTACAAACAAAAAATGCAATACAGTGTTCCCATCCGAGGGTACCTCTGGTCTTTAAGTGTTCCAAGTAGAGGGGGCATATCAAAACAGTTTTAACATAAAAGGGATATAACCAGTACCACACAGACAAGCTGTATATTCACTATTAAGTTGTTCACCCCCCTTTTTTTTTGCTTACATTTTTTCCATAACACACGACACACACACACACACACATATATATATATATAATGTCCACATAACCTTGTATCTTAATTAATATTTCTGTTGACATTGCCTGATATTTATTTGATGGCATTGACTGAAAAAGAAATAAGACAAAGCATTGACTTATCTTTGAAAAATGGGGCAACTTTAAAGCAAATAGAAAAAATAACAGTAAGCCATTAGTTCATTAATATATCTGTCAATTCATATACAAGACAACAACTTTAATCATGAGATAAAAAACATTATATTTGGCATTAAATACACTTTGAATGAAATTAATCTTTTATTGTAGATCAAACGGAAAAGCATTTGCAACTTGGCCAGGATATCTCTTGTCTGCTGTCTCCACTGTCAAGAAGTCACAGCTCACATCCAGGGATTTCAATATTCCAAGAAAGACAACTGAAGACACTATTAAAGGTCGACATGTAAAAAATGTGTCAGAACTAAATCGAATGCTGGATGTAACAGAAGATGCTTTAGTTACTTACATGAAGCACATGCTACAACAGGGGTTCCCAATGACACAGGCTATTGCTTGTGGGTATATTTGTTCTATTATGAAGGAAAATGGAAGATCATCACTTTTCAGGTTAAAGGAAGAGAGGAAAGAAAAAAAGAAGCAGAGAAAGAAAATAAAGGAAAATACACAGAGTAAAGAAGGAAAACATCAAGCAGGAATAAGTCAAAAGATTTATGTGAGGGATGTAAAAAGGCCAAATCACCTCGTATTGATGGTCATGCAGATGTAAAATGGATTAGCTGCAATTTATGCGAGAAATGGTACCATCTGGCCTGTGTTTCATTAACAGATGAGGAAGACATTGATGACACCTACTTTATATGCGCCTCTTTTGCTGTAGAATCAACGTTAAAAATGAACAAAAAGAACATTTTATACATGTCATGATTTACATTTTCAAACATTTATTTTCTTGTTTTTACTTGTTCCCTGTTTTGTAAGTTACTGATGTAGAATCAACCAGAGTGTAATTCATTTATATAAGGGAGAACGAGAATACAGCCAACCTTAAGATTAAAAGCTTGAGAGGTATGAGCAGCATATACAATTTTAACCCACCTCCCTCCCCCTTTCTCTCTCTCTCTCTCTATATATATATATATATACAAACACACACACCTGAAGCTGAAAATAGCATTAGTCAAAAAAAAAAAAGACTTTAATTTGTAACTGCTGTAAACTTTCTAAGAAGTAGAGTGAAAATGTAATAAAATTTTTTTCTTGCTGACTAAAAAATGAAGTCATCTTAAGAGGTTATAAGGACAAATTTTCTGACATCAATTTATGTGCTGCATATGATATCATTTAGTACACATTTAATAAGGCAAGATTTTGAGACAATTAAAAGTTCAGTGCATCACTATGATGCATGCACGAATCATTATGTTGGTTTCCGTCAACATTACAGAGGTGCAGACTATTGGTTGTCTTGAATGCTAACAGTTCTTTTGCGGCATGAGCAATGATGGTACTTTCATTATTAAAAAAAAATAAACCATATATTAAATTCTAATCATGAATAACGGTGCTGGCTTTAACTGGTACTGTATCTGAGAAAGACAACTCATTAGTAGGGATACTTTACGATGTTTCTGCAAGGCATGACTGTAAGTTTTTCATTAATTTTCTGTTTTATATATTTGTACATTAGGTTGAGATTTCTAAGCTCGAGTTATACATTTCAGATATTGTGGATTATTAAGAACATGTTAAAAAAACCTAAAAAATGATGGTAACTGGTCCCTTGGGAGTAGGGGTCTTTAAAATGCATCTATGTGTCAAGCTAATTAGCTGAGGATTGAACAGATAGTATCCAAGACATGGGCCTTATCCAAATACAGTTGTTCCTTGATGCAAATAATAAAAGGCCCTAAGTGGACCCAATATTGCTTACCCGGTTTAATTAACAGTTGGCCATTTTACTTAACAGGCTTATGTAGAATTGTAAGAACATAAACCTATGTAAACTACTTGCCAAACTTTATATCGTATTGATTTACCTATTTTACTAAAATCTCGTACAAATTATTTCCAAAGATAAAGGTATAAATAATATGCATAGTCTCTTGTTTATAATCAAACTCATCCAAGATCTTTCCTGATATAAACCCATTTATGTTTATTAAAATTAGGTGATAAATATTTTTCTAGATCTAGAAAGGTAAACAAGCCCAGCTAATCAGATGCAAAATCATCTCATTAATATGCACAGATTATAGAACCTGTCTCAGACAATGATAATTGATGATTATTTACCAACACTATTTGCAAATTTGATCAAAATCTTTTCAAAAAAAGTCTTTAGAGTGGTAAAAAAAATCAGCCAATCAGATGCAAGATCATCTCATAAATATGCATAGAGCACACTCCAAATAAGACTCATCAACATCTTTATTACCGGAAGCCTATTTACCTTAAGTTTGGTTAAAATTAGGTTGGAAACAGTCTCTTGAATGGTAAGAAACTCAGCCAATCAGATGTAAGATCATCTCATTAATATGTGCAGATCTTTCTCATATTAAAACTCATTGGATATCTGGATGATACAAGTCTATTTACTAGTTTGATAAATAATCAGATTAGAAACAGAGTTGTTAAAGTGTTGACAAGCCCAGCCAATCAGATGCAAGATTACCTCATAAATATATATGCATCTCATAATTGTACACATCTAAGATCTTCATTATTTAAGTCTATTTACTAAGTTTAATCAAAATCTTCATTATTTAAGTCTATTTACTAAGTTTAATCAAAATCTTCATTATTCAAGTTTATTTACTAAGTTTAATCAAAATCTTCATTATTCAAGTTTATTTACTAAGTTTAATCAAAATCTTCATTATTTAAGTCTATTTACTAAGTTTAATCAAAATCTTCATTATTTAAGTCTATTTACTAAGTTTAATCAAAATCTTCATTATTTAAGTCTATTTACTAAGTTTAATCAAAATCTTCATTATTCAAGTCTATTTACTAAGTTTAATCAAAATCTTCATTATTTAAGTCTATTTACTAAGTTTAATCAAAATCTTCATTATTTAAGTCTATTTACTAAGTTTAATCAAAATCTTCATTATTCAAGTTTATTTACTAAGTTTAATCAAAATCTTCATTATTTAAGTCTATTTACTAAGTTTAATCAAAATCTGATCAGAAAGTCTTTAGAATGGGAACAAGATCCGCCAATCTCAAACTTGAGAGATCTTGATCATATAAGCATATATTCCAAAACTGATCAAAGTTCGCCTCCAGAGTGGTAATGAACTCAGTCAATAAAAACAAACAAAACAATTCATATGAATTTCTCTCTCCCTTTCTCTAAAAGCACACTTATATGAGGTTACTTTTTTTTATATAGATTCTCCAATACAAATTTTTTTTAAAGAGAGATGTTTGAAGGAACTGATGCTCTGCTGGCCAAAAAGGATTTCCAGGAATCCAATATAAGACCATTTCTTCTCTTTAACTCCTCAGTGCTGAAATCATCTCTAATATTCTTGAGCTATAGCATATGGCCATATTGGACATAAGATCAGCACCATTTTCATTTAGAACCAACTATACATCATACACAGTCTTTTACTGAAAACCGCATCTCAATATGACCATCCATTATGGAGGAGTAGCGATAATATTAATTTCAAGCGGGCCATCATGGCAGCCATATTGGATGGAAGATTTTCATTTAGGACCAACTAGATATCATAAGAGGTCTTTTCGTCAAAACCCCATGTCGATATGACTTTCCATTTACGAGTTGCAGTGGTAGCAACATTTTCAAGATGGATGCCATACTGGATGTCAGATCAGCACCATTTTTATTTAGGACCAACTAGACATCATAAGATATCTTTTGGCCAAACCCCATGCTGATATGACCATCCATAACAGTAGCAGTAACAGCACCATTTTGTTTTTATTTGGTAGCAACTAGACATCACAAGAAGTCTTCTGGCAAAACCCCCATTGTCACGGAATTGTATAAATTCCTTTTTATTAAATACATGTACTCGGGTTTCGTTTTTCAGTATAACAACGATACCCAAGGGTGAGTTATGTATATTGTACAATATTTCGAAACAGTGAGTTCGGTTCACCCCATGCCGCACGTGCGAAGTGCTTTCGATGGGAAAAACCGAATGCATCAAGTGTACGGACGATGTAGAGCTGCATCGTCTGTGTATAAATGCCTCACCGTAAGACTAAATCTTTACATTGCGGAATGTCTTGTCAGTGAGCAGTCTACTTAAGGATTTGCACGTCTTCAGCTGTAGAGGTACGTAAATTATTAATTAACTTATGGTGTATGTTTTCTATGTAGCTTCGGTTTGCGTAGTACAATGCAAATATTTTCTGTTCTTGTTTGTATATTTTCTATTCTTGTTTGAATATTTTCTATTCTTGTTTGTGTATTTTCTATTCTTGTTTGTTCTTAATAAGAGCTTTATATTAGCAATATAAAGTGGCATTTTTAGGAAACGTTTAGTACCATAAGATTCTTATCGGACACGTGTAGGTTCACTTCTGAACTTGTTTATTGCTTTGTAATGTTGTGCCGATAATGTAATTTGTATAACTTACCATATATAACGTCATTACGTGTTATCATATATGCCTGTGTCAATCATACTACACGGTGTTAGATTTATTTTCAGCTGTAGAGATCAGAGTCGACGAGGTCCCAGCTATAGAGGGGACAATAGAAGTTGACTATAGCAGCTGTAAAGCTAACCATAGCGGCCGTGGAGCTGAATAAACAGTGTGTTGCTTGAATACCAGGTGATCGGGCGTTGTTGACCCATTGGTTTGCGTGGATCACTTGATTGACCAGTCCGACTAGCAGCCAAGTATTTTAGTGACGGAGTGTTTGTGAGTCACTCCATATATGTAATCTTTTAGCCGTGGGCTAATTTTGGGTTTTTGTGATACCCAGTGGTTTGGGAGTGTAAGATATTTTGCAGGATATCTATCCCATTTGTTTGCACCACATTTTATTATTTGCATAAAGTGCCTCATGTTTCATTATTTGAGGGTATACATTTTTGCTATATGAGTAAAAATACATCATTTTTGCTATCTGAGTAAAACACATCATTCCTTTCATCGTATGAGATGAATCATTAGCCTTTATCATTGCACTGTGTATTTATTTATTTGTATTCATATTTGGGTTACCGTATTAGGTTCGTGCAGATTATGTTAATTTGTCCAATATTTGGACCCTATACACGCATGTATTAATCATAACCTTTCTTCCCATTCAAGTCATTCATCAATAAAAATTGCATTTTTATCACCATCAACAGTGTTCCGTTATAAATCCGAAATCCAACCCGGTTATCTTGTTACACCCATGTTGATATGACTTTCCATTAAAAAAGAGTAATAATAACAAGATTTTCGAATGGTATCATATTGGCCATCAGACAGACACCATTTTCATTTAGGACAAAATAGACATCATAAGAAGTTTTTTAAACTCTATGTTGATTTCGCCATCCGTTCAGAATAATAGCTATAACAAGATTTTCAAGATGGCTTCTGTGGTAACGGATGGATGGATCGATGATGAACAACATGCCATCTTAGGTCATTTTTCACCCATAAAATGGAATGATACAATACAGATGGTACTGAATAGAGATGCAAGTGCACAATAAATTATTATGATGTAATTTATTTGATACAAATCCATGAAGATAGCATGACTTTTACAAAAAACTGCCAAGCTATCCCGGGAAGAGGTGTCCTTTGTGATTTTTTATATAGGATAATCATATAAACAAAGATACTAACATCACATCCCTGTGCATACACATAGCAGCCTATGGAATAATCATGAATTCTTTACCATAGTATTTATATAGGATAATGTTTGGTTATCAGTTCATAAACGAAATGGTATTTTGTATAGACTCTACAGTACAGCTATAGGTTAAGGCAATATGATTTTGCTCATGTATACCATGCACAGTACATGTACAATGCCATACATGTATACCATACACAGTACATGTACAATGCCATGCATATTTACCATACACAGTACATGTACAATGTCATACATGTATACCATACACAGTACATGTACAATGCCATACATATATACCATACACATTAATTCTGCTTATGTATACCATACACAGTACATGTACAATGCCATACATATTTACCATACCTATTAATTCTGCTCATGTATACCATATACAGTACATGTACAATGCCATACATATTTACTATACAGATTAATTCTGCTCATGTATATCATACACAGTACATGTACAATGCCATACATATTTACTATACAGATTAATTCTGCTCATGTATATCATACACAGTACATGTACAATGCCATACATATTTACTATGCAGATTAATTCTGCTCATGTATACCATACACAGTACATGTACAATGCCATACATATATACCATACACATTGATTTTGCTCATGTATATCATACACAGTACATGTACAATGCCATACATATTTACCATACCTATTAATTCTGCTTGTCAGAACCCAGGAGAACATTTAATGTAACCCTTCAAGTGGAATTTCCAAGTCTCCATGCAACAGTAGATTTTATTAGTCTCACCCATGAAAGCAAGAAAAACTGAAAGATCATACTGTTATCAACGATATCAACATACACCACTGGTTACTGTTGTATTAAATTGCACTGAGAAAGTGTTTCTTGGATCCACAAAAGCTTTGCTTCTGAAATTTTCTTTTCTCCACAATATTTGTGTAACTTCTTTGTAATATAGTTGTAAGCTGTGGTAATTGCAATGTTCCAAACAGGTAGAATCTGTCTAAGTGTCCGTCTCTTGAAACATGATCCAGTCTCGTACACTATATGCAGCATACACTTACCATCTCTGTTTTATATGTTCGATATTCATTTTGTTTCAATGAGATTAATATAAAATTAAAAATTGGTTCAGTTTGCTTTCATTATGGTAAAAATAACAACTTTTTTCTTATTTTCTTTATTTTTCACTCTTATAAATTTAACTGTCTATTTGATACATATTCTTTCACTTCTGCAGAATTGTTTTCTCTTGGATCTAAGAGTGTAAAACATTTTGGACAGAAAAACATAGCAGATGATACTTCAAACCATAAGCCGAAAGACTTTCTTCCTTGGTCATTATTATCTGTAATTTCCTTAGAAACTGATTTCCATGGTGACTGTTGTCATGTTTTCTTTTCTGCTGGATCTTTGGCTTTCGCTGATCTTGCAAATTGCTTGATACAAGTTAAGGATATAAACAGAGGATTAAATAAAACAACAAACAAAACTCTGCTATATCTTCACTTTCTTTAAATTAAGGGAAGGTGTGCACTGTCACACTCTTAAATAAGGGAGTGCCTCCAAGGCAGAAACATGTATACTGTGTCTTGCCTGTAAATAAAATTATGATGACACAGCTTCCTGTTTAAGCAGGCAAGACTGGAAACCTAAGTAGGGGTGAAACAATTCACTGACACATCGATGATTTTGCTGTTATGATACAAAAAGATATTTACCTTATAGAATTTATTATTTAATCTTGAATAATTATTAGCCATTTACCTCTTTATTTTTTAAGTTTGTTTTGATATGCATCATATCATAGGTTGTGTAATTGCGATATGTATCAATACAAGGCACAGGTGAATTGTTTCACCCCTAAAACCTAACATATCGGTGTTCAAACTTCAGAACTGTATGTATTACAATCTCAATACTGTCAACAATCTAGAAGAGGTATGACTTTCAAACTTTCAAAAACTTTTCATGCAGATTCTTAACTCTGACACTATCACCACTGTTACCCCCATCGCCTCCAGAAAAGCTTATGTGTATTACAATAATATATAAATGAAAATCGCCCTGGTAAATTCCCCCACTCTTTATTATCTGTTCAACCCCAATCTACCCTGATGTGACCTAGTGATGTGGCCTAGTCTACCCTGATGTGACCTGGTTTGTAACCATATATGTTGTTTGTTTTCCTCCTTCAAATACTGGTATGGAGATTGGTTAAAAAATATTCTGAAAATGTCAACGTAATTTCAATTTTTGTATATTTGATATTTGTTCCCCTCCCAGGGACCCCAGAGGAGGGGTGGAAACCCATCCTTTTCCCAGATTGTTGCCACATGGGTAACCTATGCAAGATGTTTGGTGAATTTCCGCCAAAAAGTTAAAGAAGAGATGTGGTTATGGACAGATGGATGGTGGGACAGATGGATAGACAGATAGATGGACAGAGATATGGAGGTATCACAACATTCCTTCGCTAAAGCATGGTAAATAATGAATATTTTCTAACAGTAAAATCTAAATTATGTAAAACACTAAAGGAATAAATTACACTAAGAAGAAAATGTGCAAAAATTAAGAACATGACAAAGATATAGTCAAAGTATCACATGACATGGGGGATAATATATTAAGAACAAACATGACAAAGATATAGTCAAAGTATCACATGACATGGGGGATAATATATTAAGAACAAACATGACAAAGATATAGTCAAAGTATCACATGACATGGGGGATAATATATTAAGAACAAACATGACAAAGATATAGTCAAAGTATCACATGACATGGGGGATAATATACTAAGAACAAACATGACAAAGATATAGTCAAAGTATCACATGACATGGGGGATAATATATTAAGAACAAACATGACAAAGATATGGTCAAAGTATCACATGACATGGGGATACATAAGTAGATAAAGAGGTGCTAAGTAAAGCTGACTGACATACTGCAGTAATTATTTATAGTGTGCAAGGATACAACCACCATAGGTTTGCTCTTGAGGACAAAGCCATTGGTGTCTCGAAGTGCTTTCTTAGCTACATCTTCACTGGGCAGTGTAATAAAGGCCTGACCCTTCATCCTTCCTTCTTTCATCAGCCGAATGTCAAACCTACAAAATAAGAGTACACTAATACTTAGATGCTGCAAAATAATTACCATCACTTAGTGTTACCATCAGCAAAATAATTACCATCACTTAGTGTTACCATCAGCAAAATAATTACCATCACTTCATATTACCATCAGCAAAATAATTACCATTACTTAGTGTTACCATCAGCAAAATAATTATCATGTTAGTGTTACCATCAGCAAAATAATTACCATCACTTAGTGTTACCATCAGCAAAATAATTATCATGTTAGTGTTACCATCAGCAAAATAATTACCTTTACTTAGTGCTACCATCAGCAAAATAATAATCATGTTAGTGTTACCATCAGCAAAATAATTACCTTTACTTAGTGTTACCATCAGCAAAATAATTAACATGTTAGTGTTACCATCAGCAAAATAATTACCAGCAGTTAGCGTTACCATCAGCAAAATAATTACCATCACTCAGTGTTATCATCAGAAAAATAATTACCATCAGTTAGTGTTACCATCGGCAAATAGTTACCATCTGTTAGTGTTTTTCATACAGTGGTCCCCCTGTTAAACAGTCCCCTGACAAGCGGCCATTGCTTTATATGGCCAGAATCCCTTGGCACCAATGAGTTTGTGTTTAAAAGTACCCCTCTAGGATGGCCAACCCTCTAACACTGCCATGGCCAGAATCCCTTGGCACCAATGAGTTTGTGTTTAAAAGTATCCCTCTAGGATGGCCAACCCTCTAACACTGCCTGTGGTTGGTATACTTACATCATTGTGTCAATTTCCTTGGTCCAATCCACATAACAACCAAACACATTCACCAGATCCTGAAAAACATGTATAAATGCTGAAGACATGTAAATGCAAATGCAAATAAAGATGTAAGCTATATTTATCTATCTTTTTCTTGATACATGTATGGACCTTTAAAACTGGAGCATTGTATTTGATTCCATATCATGCCAAGGCGTGCAAAAGATAGAAAATATGAATTTCATACAGAACAGCACTCATGAACAATACAGAGGATCTTTATCATGCTGTAAATAGAATCTTATTTCAAATGAAAGGGCTGGGTACTATAAGGCCTCTTTTTGGCCCCAAATTTTTAAAATTTTCCAAGTAGTTGATTTCAAACTACCATGGCAAAAAAAGTGATCAGCATTTGAAAAACTTTAAATTTGCAAAAATTTTATTGATGTTTAAAAAAAGGTTTAAATATGATGTCATATGCACATGTTCATGAGATCACATTTGGCTATGGAATAGTCATTTTGTGCTAAAATTGGAACTATTTTTTAAAATTTCTAGTGGTCAACATGCGACAACAAATTTAATATATTTACAGAATATAAAGGTGTGTGTGAATAACTTATTACTAGAATATCATTTTGGTTGTCACATATGGACCATGTGAAACAAAAAAAAATGTAGTCTGTCAGCATTCATTGGTAGCTTGCACTGCGATAATAATCAAGTATTACCTGCATCTAAACTGACGTTTCTGCTATAATGAACATATAAAATTATTTTTTACATAAAACTGCTATTCTTATGAAATAACCAGCGTTATAGAAGAAGAATTTGTTATAAGCAAGAATTTTCCCTGAAAAGATTGCATGGATGCCACAGTTGTTGTAATGTTTATGATATTGTCATCAAATGTTTAATTTTTATTGAGAATTGACTTCAGAACCAATTATAGCCTCAAATAAGTATTTTAACTTTGTTTATTTGGGTTTTGAAACAAATTTAAATCCCCTCTTATAAGATATGCTCATAGTCTGTGTTCAGTAAAATGTATCTGGTTTCTACAACCTGGGTACATCAGAGTTTACTCTAGTGACAGTATGCCAGAAATGGTTTTTGTATTCAGTTCCAAAACTGCTGGAAGAATCACCTTAACAAGCTTTTTTTTTGGTGGTAAATAAATATTCAGTTACAACTGTCTTGATATATTTAAAAACAGAATTATTTACTTTTCCATTATTTACTTTTCCATTCATTTAAGACAAATGCACTGCACTTCAACAGAAATAAATGTCAAATCAGTCATCTGCAAACTTTCCAGTCATGTTTTATATGCTATCTTTGAAATATATCTGAATGTTCACGTAAATTGGTTGCCAGGTATCATGGAAAATATAACAATCTATTAATGGAACTAACTGTACATAAGGAAATAGATGAAAAGAGCAAATTATTGCTGTATTATAGTTGCATGCTGACTGTGGATATGGAAAAAAAAAAGGTATAGTTATTAATAACATTCGTTATATACATCTTCAGTGGTTGTGAGTGTAGAGGCATTTCATTTCAAGGCATGTTTTATCACACAGCGGGTGTTCAAGTCCCACCACTGTATTTGTGTTTTTTATCCCACATATTTTTTCTTATTGAAAGTAATATTTTGTTAATATATCTCAGATTAAATAGATTGCATGGTTTTCCTTTCTTTCTAATAATAAAAAAATGATGATGCTTCTCTTGAGTTTTTTTGTTTTCCTTTCCTCCTTTAAATCTACATTTTCATTTTCCTCCTTGAAACCTATGTTTTCATTTTCCTCTTTTAAAACTATGTTTACATTTTCCTCCTTTAAACCTATGTTTTCATTTCTCACAGTACAACTATTTTACCTGCAATAAACTAAGTAGATCTACAATGTGGAAATGGAATTTTTTTTTCTCCATACACAATATGAAAAATGCTTTTACTTATAACTCCAGTATAAGGTAAGGAAAGCAGAAGATTATTCTAATATTACACTGCTCTACAGCCAAAATGCTTCCGCAATAAATATTGTCAAACTTTACTAATTCTGGGTCACTGAGAACGAAAATGATGCCTAAAATTGTTGATTGGCTCTAGTTTTAAAGATATTATACTGGGTCAGTATATACGACCCTTGACTTGGGAATGGCAGAGGATAAGTGAGTTATAACGGGAAGGAATCTCAATTTAAACCAGAAATGACTAAAATACATCTTTGACTGGATCTATGAATAAATCTATGGACAGTACTTGCTTTTTAGGCAAAACAATGAATGATGCAATCTGAAGCTGGTATTGCATCATATATGATATGAATTGCATCATGTTATTCCTAGAAGTCATGGATGATGCAATCATAACTAAGCTTACATCACTCTGCTGAAGAAATTGCCCTATATCAGCTATACAAATCATACAGTGTCATGCTCTCTTATTTGTCAGTGTTTGATTTTGCAAAGGGACAAATTTCTGTTTAGCCAAAGTGAGCAGAGATGCCTCGTACTTGTGTGAACAATGCAGATAACTTCTGCTATGTTTGTGGTGAAGTGACTGTTGCATCACAAAAGCGCAGTATAACCACTATGCTTCAGAAAGCCTATCACCTTTATTTTGGCTGCAACATTGGAGATCAGGACAAGATGTGGGTCCCACACATATGCTGTAACACTTGTGCAACAAATCTTCGCCAGTGGTTGAACAGGAAAAGGAAATCTATGCCTTTTGCAGTGCCAATGATTTGGAGAGAGCCAACAGATCATATCAGCAATTGTTACTTCTGCATTGTGCCTCCAGCTGGAAAAGGTGTGTCAAAGAAGAAAAAGTGGACTGTGATTTATCCAAACATTCCGTCAGCTATATGCCCAGTACCCCATGGAGAAGGACTGCCAGTTCCTGATACACCAGAATCATTCTCACTTGAGTCAGACAAGGAAGAGGAAGAGGAAGAGGATGAAACTTCTAGTCCTGAACTATCAATGACACATGACCCATATTTTCTCCCATCCTCCTCCTCTGAACCACACCTCATAACACAAGGTGAATTGAATGACCTTGTCAGGGATTTGGAACTACGCAAGAGTAAGGCAGAGCTGTTGGGCTCCAGACTACAGCAGTGGAATCTCCTGGCAGGCAATGTTAGGGTTTCCATGTTCAAATACCATCAAAAAGATCTTGTCTCATTCTTCTTCATGGAAGGTGATCTTGTAGCCTGCAACAACATCGATGGTGTGATGGCAGCCCTCAACATTGTTCATGATCCAGATGAGTGGAGACTGTTCACTGATTCATCAAAGATGAGTCTTGAAGCTGTTTTGCTGCATAATGGCAGTGTTTTGCCATCAATTCCAGTTGGTCATGCAGTCCATATGAAGGACACCTATGAAAATATGAAATAACTTTTGAGGTGCATAAACTATGACCAACATCAGTGGCAGCTTTGTGGTGATTTCAAGGTTCTTGCTCTCTTGCTTGGTCTGCAGACTGGATACACAAAGTACTGCTGTTTTCTCTACGAATGGGATAGTCGTGCATGAGATTCCCACTACATCAAGAGAGATTGGCCACTCTGACAGTCATTGGAGCCTGGGATGAAAAGTGTTCAGCATCCACCACTTGTTAAATCAAGGAAGATTTTGTTACCACCCTTGCACAGCAAGCTGGGTCTGATGAAGAACTTTGTCAAAGCCATGGACAAAAAACACAAGCAGCTTTCAAGTACCTCCATGGAAAATTTCCAAGGTTAATTGAAGCTAAGATAAAGGAAGGTGTCTTTGTTGGTCCTCAGATTCGTGAACTTCTTCGAGACGATGCATTTCACCGTGCACTGCATGGCAAGGAGAAGACGGCATGGAAAGTCTTCCAGTTAGTGGCAACAAATTTTCTCAGAAACAGCAAGGCAGACAACTACAAGGAGTTGGTGGAAAACCTCCTCAAGGCATACAAAAGCCTTGGTTGCAACATGTCACTAAAGATACATTTTTTGCACTCTCATCTAGATTTTTTCCACCGAACTGTGGAGCAGTGAGCAACGAGCATGGCGAGTGATTTAACCAGGACATTGCAACAATGGAGAAACGCTATCAGGGCAAATGGAGCCCATCAATGCTTGCAGACTACTGCTGGACAGTGCCAAGTGATGCTCCATTTAATGAATACAAGAGACAAGCCAAGAAGCGCCAAGTAGACACTGAATAAGAACTAAACTATGTACTTATATATACATAATAGTTTTTTTACTTTTGTTTCAATACTTTTTTTTTTATATAACCCTTTTGCTGTTTTTTAAAGTGTTACATAAACAGGACAGGTGAAATATTATCATGTAAAGCAACCATAAACACATGAAAAGACCTAGGTTTACAATTTTTGATTAAAACTCTATGTACACAATATACATAGACATAAAATGTAAAAACTTAAATATCTTGGAAACAGTAGCCAATCAGTTGTTTTAATTGTCATATTTGAATTCAGCACATCAAAATCCCTAATATGTAGCACATTTTATCTCTGAAGCAGACGACTTCGAATAAATTGTAGACCAGTGAATTATTCATCGCATGTTTGCAGCATCTTATATACATTTAGAGATTCAATGAAGATATGCAATTACAGCTTCAGTTATAAATTCTTTGTGTAAAGTGTGTCTGTTATTAGGTTATCACATTATCATGTTTTCTCCTTTCAATTTTGTAACTATACTTGCCTTTCTCTCATTCTCTCTCTATCTCTCGCTCTCCCTCTCTCTCTTACACACACACACACACACACACACGATAGATTTTACAAACGTATCAAAATCTCTTTTTTTTCCCTTCATTTCATGACAAAACTGAACTGGTGAAAATACTAAAGATTTCAGGGTGTGGTCAATATTTACCTGGTGTATTGGGGAGGGGTGTGTGTGTGTAATGACACCTGGTGAATTGGAGAGGGGTGTGTGTGTGTAATGACACCTAGTGAATTGGGGAGGTTTGTGTGTGTGTGTAATGACACCTGGTGAATTGGGGAGGGCCTATACATGCCAACCCCTTGAGCAGTGTAAGTGTAACCTAAGTGGCCAAAAAGTGTAATCTGAGCATAAAAAGTGTAATCGATATATTACATGCCATAATTACAATACACTGTATGAAAAATGTACATTTAGTTTTGCTACCAACCTGGATCTGCAGCTGGTTAAAATTCTTATCACAAATGGCAAAATCCATGTGGGTACCAGAATACAAAAACAAAACATATTGACAAATTATTGATATACAACACTCACTTTAACTAGTCTACATGTAAATCTTTCGCTGAATGATCGTAAAGTCAAGTCCACAAATTCTGCAATGAGCATGACAATGTGCTCAACTGGAGTGCTGTATTACAGCACTATCATATTCTTCTTTTTAAATTTGTAAATCACTGTTGATTTGTCCTTTTTATGATCCGGCATGTTTTAAAATTTAAAAAGATCCCTCTCCTCTTTCATTTTTCAGTCATATAACATCATGAGTTACATCGATAAAGCCTGTTTTTCTTCACATCTGGTGCCATTTTGTTTTAAAGTATAGACTGGTCTGCTACCTAAATATATTATAAAAATATAATGAATCTGTGAAATAAGTTTTCAAATTGAAGAAATCCCTCCGTTTTCTTGGAAATGTGTCATATACAGCTGCTATAAATGGAAAATAAGGAGGTACATGTAGGTCTACAGACAACTTTTTACTGCTTTATTTTTTAGTTCTCAATGTACCAAAAAGCATAATCCATATACAGGCAAGCGTAAGACGTAGTTAGGTGAAAAAAAGCATAATGAGTATGCCAAAAGCATAATGGTTGGCATGTATGGGAGGGTGGTGTGTGTGCAATGACACCTGTTAATTGGGGAGGGGTGTGTGTGTGCAATGACACCTGGTTAATTGGGGAGGTATTGTACGCGTGCAATGACTGTGCATCTTATTTAGACACAAATATATTTTATACAATAAACGGTTTTAATAGTAAGACCTTTTGATGTTCATTGGTAAATCAATATTTTTTGTGCACTGCTCTTCTTGTTGTTGAATTAGTGAACCTATTACTGCCATTGATCTTTATTAAAATAAAGTACAAGATACGATAAATAAATAAATAAATAGATACAAATATTATAGAGGCCAATAAGTACACAAGTAGTGTTTTGATATGAAAATTGAAGAAATGACAACAGCCAGATATATCTTTATGCATATTACAAGGGGTATTGAAAAACTCTGAATATTATTTCACTCTACAACAAAGTTCTTTATTAAGTAAACAGTACATCAGTGCATCCACTCAAAATATTCTCCAGGATCTTCTACAGACTTTCTCAGTCTGATTATCCAATTATTAAATGGCATTTTGTATTTTGGTATGATGGAGCTAAATCAGGGCCAAATGGAGGATGTGGCACAGTTAGAAGGATTTGCTCCTTCAGGAAGTCTGTCAAGATGGCAGATTAATGTTCCATTGTGTTGTCATGCAACAGATGGATACCGCGGGTACCGGTGAGCAGACGAGTGGTTCAGTAGAGTTCGACAACTTTTGGTATAACTTTGGAGGCATAACAATGTCCACTGACATTGGCAGATTCAGGCACAGGTAATTGGATGACTAGGCCTTTTGCATCGAAAAATAAAGCGTATAAAACTCTCTTGACAGTCCGACTATGTCAAGTGATTTGTGGTCTCTGCTCATTTTCTCCAATCCAAACTTTATTATTTTCTCTTGAATCAGATTGGAAAAAAAGTAAATCCATGTTTCATTACTTGTGACAATCTCATTCAAGCATCTCTGGTCACACTGTTCAACTTTCATAATTTGCCATTTCAACTGGATTCTGTTTTTGATCAGCCATCAACAAATGAGGGACCCATCTTGCACAAACCTTTCTGAGCTTCAAATGATTCTTCAATATATTACAAACAGCTGACGAATTAATGTCCATGGGTTATCTTCCATGGATTTGTGACCATCTTTAAAATGATGAAACCACCTCAAAATTGTAGGATATAACAGAGAATTATACCCGTAAACTTTAGCCAAGTCAGCTTTAATATCAGCCAGAGAGTGCCCTAAGAGTGCCCCGATTTTACAGTAAGTTCTATGCTCAGTAGCAGAATTGTTTCTCCTCATTGTTACATCACTGTCATTTACCTATGTTACGTCAGACAAATTTATCTGCAGGTGCTGGGTGTACTGTATATGCCGATGCTGGTCATTTTTAATGAATGTTATTTTGTACAACCAATGCTACTTTTCAACCGCCTTCCTAATGGATTATAAATGAACATATTACTTTTGAAACATCAAATTCAGAAAATAAATAATAAGAATGAACGATGTCACTGAATTGCTTTTGGCACGCTAGTTTCGACTAAATCTGACACAATTTTAATAAATTTGCACAGAACAAAGCCTGATTAGTCTTTATAGAAAAAATGGTGTACTTTTGCAATTGGGCCAAATTTACTCTTATAGTACCTACCCCTTTATGAAATGAGTTGAATAATTTTTATCATTTGTGAGCTTTGGCAAGCAAAAGATTGAAATTATTCGATGAGTTTCATAAATTTCATTTGAAATGAACATAAATGTAAGATTCTACTAATTGCATGACAAAATATACTGATTTTACTTGATCAAATCATGTAGTGAAATGACTTTGAAATCATGTAATGAAATGACTTTGAAATCATGTAGTGAAATGACTTTGAAATCATGTAGTGAAATGACTTTGAAATCATGTAGTGAAATGACTTTGAAATCATGTAGTGAAATGACTTTGAAATACATTTGGATGCCTTGGTTGTTCTGCATTTACTTAGCATGACTTCATCTGTGACATCATGATATGTTATTATATGTGCTACATATAAAAAAAATTTATGATATGGGTATTTTATGATATGGGTATATTATGATATGGGTATATTATGAAATGGGTATATTATGATATGGGTAAATTATGATATGGGTAAATTAACATAAACAACACAGTAGTCATGGATAAACAATTTTTCACATGATGAAAAATACTGATTTTATTTGACAAAACCAATAGTGCAGTGAAATGACTTTGAAATACATTCAGAATCTTCAGTTACTATGTCTTTTTTTTACATGAAGCCATAACATCATTTACGGGCTTTTTTTCATGTGTTACATATACACAAATTATGGTCATATTAACCAAAATAACACAGTAATCATGTTATAAAAGTTGTTATGCATAATACATTTAAAAAAACTAAAAATCACAAAACACATTAGTTAGAATGGAATGAATTTTACAATTCTTTCTACCATTATAATCCATACTGTCTTACAAAGTCTTTGCATATCATTGCATTCTAATGAAATTAATTACAATTTTCTCAAGTCACATTTCATGGTTTCCTTATCAGTGGACATCTTTTTTTTCAAGTCCTTGAACTTAAATTTGTTCTCTTTATCCAGTTATGCAATCCAACTGTCACCTAATTAGTGCCTGGTTGGTATAAGTGATATATGGATACTAGGATGTACCATGTTTGAGGCTGCATAGAACATGATGCTCAAAGGGACATAACTATATAATCGCACTGAAAAAAATAACTCTTTAATACTTTGGCTAGCGATCTGGTCCCTTAATCTCCTTGCCTCTAAGCCAAAATACTAAACAACTTTATACAAAAAGAAATTAAAGACTAGGTTTGTTCCAGATAGTAAACTCTCCATACCTTATACATTCTGTTACCTTCTTGTTTAAGTTCCTTGTGTACAGACGACTTGTTGGAAACTAAGAGTTACCATATTTGAGGCTACATAAAGTGTAATGCTCAGAGGGACATAACTCACTAATCCAGCTAACAAAAACTCTTTTAATACTTTGATTGCTGGTCTCACCCTCAATACCTTACCTGTTCTGTTGTCTTCTTGTTTAAGTTCTTTATGTACAGACGACTGGTCGCTTCTCCTGGTTCATAACTTTTAAACACAGAGAAATTCTTCATCTCTGAAAAGAAAAGATAATGGCAATGAAAATATGTTAATAGTCATACCTGTGACAGGCAAAACTCCATAAATTGTTCTAAACAATACACCTTTTAGAAATGTCAATCAAACATGCATAACACCTAGTTATTAACAATGGATATGAGCTTAGGCCTGGTGTGAGTAGTTACATCATGGTACATAATGTATTTATATCATGGTACATAATGTATTTATATCATGTTACATAATGTGGGATAACATGTGGGAAATGTTCTCAAAACCTGGATTAAAATACAGGAAATATAATGTAACTTTGAGCCCAAAAAATCTAGAAATTACTTCTTTGCTTTTCTGCACATTTTGCAGATGACTTTCTTTTAGTTTATGTGAAAAGTCTTTAACATTTTATATTTTGTGGTGCACCAGAAAATATTTTCTTTGGCATATGAGTGGGGGCAGGGCCTAGAGGAAGTTTTCGATCAGATCATATTGTGTCTCACTTGTAAATGGTATTATGATAATGCATTTTTCTCTTAATCCAGGCATCACAGAAATTCTAACAAATCTGGATACAAAATTTAGGCATCCAGAAATAGTGATTTCAATTTTCAACTGATTCAGAATAAATTCACTGATGTGGAAGTTATTTTACTTCAAAACTTTTAATCGGAATCTCAATTTTGTTGATGGCATTGATACAATTATCAGTTCCGTCATCACATATATTTAATATTCCTATACAAAGTTGATATATATTTAATATTCCTATAAAAAGTTGGTATATATTTAATATTCCTAAACAAAGTTGATATATATTTAATATTCCTATAAAATGTTGACATATATTTAATATTCCTATACAAAGTTGATATATATTTAATATTCCTATACAAAGTTGATATATACTTCATATTCCTATACAAAGTTGATATATATTTAATATTCCTATACAAAGTAGATATATACTTAATATTCCTATAAAAAGTTGATATATACTTCATATTCCTATACAAAGTTGATATATATTTAATATTCCTATACAAAGTTGATATATACTTCATATTCATATACAAAGTTGATATATATTTAATATTCCTATAAAAAGTTGATATATATTTCATATTCCTATATACAAATGATTCTAGACTATCAATATTGCTATATCTTCAGTTAAATAATACATTTACCAGTAACTCTGTAATAATATTATGATTTAATTTTTTTTAATGCAAAGATTCACCAATATATTTAAATTTTTTATTTAAGTGCCAAAGAGATGTGACTTGATAGCATAATATACAGAAGTAAAGAAGCACTTGCAGAATCCGGGAATATTTAACATAACCAAGGAAAGATGTTTCACACTCTTATACAAGTTTGAAAACAGGGGCATAATGTTTTTAATTTAGGCAATATTTATAATTATGTGGATGAATATATCAAGATAAGATCATTTCCAAAGGAATATTTGAGTGTACATGTACTATGCTGAGAGGAGAATTAATTTGGTTAAATCAATCTTAGCAACTGATAAAATAAATCTGCAATATTAGAAGTAAAATTCATTGCATATTACAAGTTTCCATTAGGGGTTGGATTCAGATAATGGAGGAGGGGGGATAACTACTACAAGGTGGAGTATGAATTTTTACCTAATTTCTTTTTCGGATAACCTAATATTTTTAATTCTGTAAACCAGCTTCACTTATGTCCTTCTGATAAGATATACTACTGAGAAATTAAAACTTTAAATTTATTTCAACACATACATCAAAACTAGCACATCTAGGGTTAATATTTCTGATGTATTAGTCTGCTAAAATGACAATGCCGTGGTATAATTTATTATTCATTTCTCCTTGTTGTGACTTTTAATTTTAACATCTCTGATACTGTCTTCATAGACTGTAGGAAAATAAATTATAAAAGTCAACGGGATGCACTTCTGATATTTCATACCATTTGTAAATGGCAGTGACATATCAATTTCATCCTTAAGTTTCACTTAACATACATAAAGGTAATAATGTTTAAATTATGAAAAAAAAATATGGACATTTAGCAGTACCTTTAACTCCATTATAATTATTTTCTTGAGTGGGTCAAGCTATTGTTACGGAATTATATATCATTTTTCTTTTAATAATGGTATAGTTTATTAGTTTGTGATCTCTGTTCTTAGTCTAACAGCTGTCGTCTTGCCGTGAGTACACATACGGTAATTTGGATCGATATTTCACTGAAGCTTTAGTCGTGTCATGTGATCCAGCGCGTGAGGTATGAACTTCTGACCTAGATTCTGTGATTCATTTCAGAGTCAATACATTGTTTACTGTTAATAATGTCAGGGCATCAGCACTTTGGAGATGTCACGCATAACCTAGTTTTGATTGGTTCAGAGAGGGTTGTAATATTTCGATATACCCAGTTGTTTATCAAAGACGTATTGGGTTTTATTTCGATTCTGCGTAGTAAGAGACTATATTATAGGATTTATAGCAGCATTTTAACATTCTTCATAGCTACACTGGATTGAGAGGTCATAAATGAATTTGGTTTTTTTTGTGTGTGGATATTCTACTTTTGAGATATATCAGTATACAGTACATTCTGGATTAGTACTGTTTTCTTAAACTTTAGTAATTATACAGCTCCATGGAATTATTGGAAACATTTCTAGAACTTGTGATATTCCATTCACAGGGATTATTTGGAATTTATAAAACTTGGATATACTGATTCTTATTAACACATCAGTACAGCAAAGGTTTCATTCAGAACCTAATTGATTCTGAATATTTGCATTAACTTCCGGATCAGTAAACTTTAGAACAATTTAGGACTTTTAAGGATATTCTATACTGTAAGTCTTTTTTAATTCTTTCACTTTGATTGTTTGTTGAAATATTTTAATATTTTAAGAAATTAAATATTTGTATTTTAAATCTTGAAAGCTTGTTTGAGTCTTTTCTTTTGTTACATTACCCCTAGTCGTAACACTATATACATATACAAATACAAAAACTATACTATTAATTTTCAATATATATAATGTATACATATATAAACAGATATACATGTTACACACATTAATACCTGCATACACACATATTTGTTGTTACACAACTAGTTACTGAAAAGCTGTCTGTACTGCTTTAATCTTTTCCCACTGTCCTCTTATTTTTTCTGCCCTTGCCGAGGAGTATAAGTATGTAGAATATAATTTTTGATGTTCATAAATTTGGATTTGTTCTATGCAAGCCACAAAACTGGGAATGCAATTTTTAATTCTACAAGTATATATGTACTTCTTTTATCAGAATGAAGCATACACTAATGATCTCCAATTCTGATTAATTTCTAATTCCAAATAATATGGTATCATCTGTTAACTGTAACTCAATATGACATTTGTCTCTAAGAACTGTCCTAAAATTTATCAATACTGTTTTCATAAAATGACATCTGAAAAATAAATGAAGCAGAGTCTCTTCAGTTTCATTGCAAAAAGCACATAATGATGATTCAGAAATTTTCATTTTAAACAATCTACTATCAGTATAGAGAATTCTGTGGAGAACTTCGTATTGAAATCTCTAAAGTCCTGTACTCAATAGTACAGAAGGGAAGAAACAATATTGATTCCCAATCTTCGTGTGAATAATTCTGATTGGAAACAGAGTTCCATTTAGTTTCCATTTGAACTGAATGCCTTTATTTTCCTCATAAAATGATTCTGCAATTCTGTCCTGCTTCCTGGGAAGATTTATATTTCATGTAGTGGAGATTCTAATTTCTAAAGTTTTTCTAATAGAGTTTTTCCAAGTTCCTGGTATTGCATCAAGAACTCCATAGAATTCTACATGTATTAGGAAAGTAAAAGGGTTAGGCACAAGTTCTTCCAACACAGAATAGCCTTTCCCATAACAAATACAAAACACATAATATTTAATGCATCAGGTTAAAGATACAAAGAAAATTGAAATGATATTTTAATGAGTGTAAGAACTATCATTATGTCATTACCATATTTTGGTGTGAATAAAGTGCACTGATATATAATGCACACCCCGATTTTCGACCCTGAATGAGGGAAAAAACTTAGTTCTGCCATATAATATGCATGTGATATAATACATTTTAAAATTGTGATAATTTTGCTTCATAGTGCATCAATAGTCGGCCATTTTGAATAGTGCACTGATGATTATTTGTTAAATGACATTTGAATTGTTTACAATAAACCAGTGCTTGACTGTTTTTCTGGTCTTTCCTGTCAGTATGTGGCACCCAATTATAACAAATATTTCTTTTTAAAGATAAAAGAAAGAACAAAAAAGTGGCAATATTGAAAGTATATCTTTCAGTCTTTTTGGTCAGCCTTTAAAAGAGCAGTTTTAAGGCTTGCTTTCTTGATGGAGTTCAGTCTGTTGCATCAAATCCCTCTTCATTGTCGTCACTCTTTAAAAGTTGCTAATTGTCCCCATTTGTCATTGGAGTTTTCAATAACAGAAGACTCTCCTACAATGAACTTCCTCCCAGTGGCACTTTTACCATGTGCTTATAAAAAAGGCAATTTATATTTAAATATTCACAATATTTATATCCATATAAAACTCCAATTACTTTAAATCCCAAGAATGATCATTTAGAATGCTGTATTGTTTTCTCTGCAAGTAAAATAACATCTCCATTTCCACCAAAGAAGAGTATCCTTTGTCAGTAAGTTGCATGTACACTTCCTGTAGTTAGGCAGCATTTGCTATGATCTTTTCTCATGATAAGCATAGTTGCTACTTTAAATTCAATGATATGACACTTCTGTTGGTGGGTACAAAAGTGTCACTGGTTAAGAAACTTACATGAGTAAACACCTGGCTTTACACTGTACTGTATATATCAAAGTAACTTAACATCGTTAAATAAAACAAAGAAAGATTGAAAATATATACCAAGCAGCACATGTCCATAACACCAATTCAAAATAAATACGTTAATTAGTGAACAGCGTTAATTGCCTTAAGAGTTGGACCTGAGGAATAAAGGTGGGATATAATGTGAGCTCTATTAAGAAGATAAATTAATCTTGGTATGTGTATGGTGGTTAAAGACCTTAAAACAACAGATGTGAACTGTTGTCAAGATGAATTCACACATGTTTTAGATAATGATACTCCAACATCACCACTCAAATGGAACATGTATAAAGCTCATTCATTAGAAAAAATAAGATGTATCCTAAATGTGCCTCTGATGAGAAAATTAACACTGTTTGAATACTAAATATTATATTTCAGTTCAACAATGAATAAAAAAATTAATTAATGAAGAAAAAATTTATTAGATCAACAGTTATTGAATACTGTACATTTACGTGTAATGGTAATCATATTTGTTCCACTGCAATACAGTACCTTGCACAGCTTTAATGAAAACGTGACAAGGTAGAACAACAAGTTACCAGTCATTTGTACATGTATTTCTGGTCGAGTCACAGAGCAAAAAGTTACACAGTGATGTGAAATAAAATGACTTTATTAACATAAGTAATCAAAGAAAAAGACTATCAAGGTATGTAAGCATTATTTCACTCTTTAATAAGGCTAGTAAACAATTTAGTTACAATGTGACGGACTGAATATTTCACAAGGAGTGAATGTGACATATGTAGGCAGCTTTAGTGCCTTGATCCTTTTGTCAAATCGACCTGGAAAAAAAAATCTTCTTGTTTTTGTTCTTCTGTAAAATATGCACCTCCTCCAGAAAATAAGAAATAAGGTAAAATAAGTGCATGTTATACACACCAAAATATGGTAATAAAAAATACAGACTTTTCACACCATTTCTTCAAAAAGTCTGCATTATCATATATCTTGATATATTTATTATACCACAGTGGCATTGATAAAATTTGTTCAGAGGTTGTGGTGGGATAATAATCCAATTCCGACCGTGCAAAAACAAAAACATTTTAAACTTCTGTGAAACTTTGTAGAGTACATCTTTCTTTTAAGAAAAATATTGTCGTATCTAAACTCTTCAAGTATGTCTATAAGGGGAAGTTTCCATTGTGAATGATTGAGTTGATCAAATTAATTTTTGTTTTAAACATGATTTAGTGCATGACAAAACTATTGAATGTGTGGCATCTTCAGCCCATCATGATAGTTATTGACTAGAATGTTCCTTTTAATTTTGTCACCTTTTCCACTCCAAAGGAAGTTAAAACAAAAACTGTTTGAGTATGTTGCATGATTTCCTTTGGAGGGACAGGAAGTACCATAAAACAGCGAACAAGTATAGACAAAGCTAAAGATTTAATTACTGTGATTTTTCCAAACATGAACAGGTTTTTAAAGGACCAATCAAGAAGTAATTTTTTAACTGATTCAATTTTCTTGCTACAATTTACTACAGTAGTATTGCTTTTTCCTCAATCAAATTTAAGTCCAAGAAGCATAAAACGACCAGAGTGATTTCAACTAATATTTGATGTTCTTGATTCTTCACCACAACCCCTTTTTGCACCAAGCCATATAACCTGGGTTTTGTCAAAGTTCACCCCCAATCCAGAGCGGCAGGAGAAGCTGTCTAGAATATTTAAAGCAGTGTTGAGGAAGTGTTGTTATCAACTAATAAGAGAGTTTAATCATCAGCATACTGACTTATTAGCTATTCAGAGTTATTAATATTTATACCATTTATATCTGGATTGTCTTTTAGAGCTATTATGAATATATATGGGTAAGGGGGTCACCCTGTCTGACCCCACGCTGCATAGGGAAACATTGAGAACAGCGTCCATTATTTAGCACACAGCTAGATATATTATGATAAAAGGTTTGAAACCATTTCATGATAGATGGACAAAAACAGAAATGTTCAAAAAACTGGTCTGTAAAAGACCATTTTATTGAATCAAAAGATTTCTCAAAATCAAGAAGAACTAAACGTGCTTGGATGTCATTTTTATCTGTTTTTTTTATTCAATTAAATCAAAAATGAGGCATGTACAATCACCGATATATCGACCCTTCAAAAAACCTGAATGTGTTTCACTTATTATCTGTGGTAATGCCTTGTTTATTCTGTGACCAATAGATCAAGATGCAATTTTTAGGTTAACATTCAAGAGAGAGATGGATCGCTAATGATTAAGATAAAATTTTGATTTTCCTTCTTTAGGAATACATGTGATAACTCCTTGCTTTTGTGTAACTGATAGACTATTGTTTTCATATGCATAATTTAGGGCTCTAACCAAAAAAGACCCCAGGTAAATCCAGAAAAAATGTATAAAACCTGACAGTAAACCTATCTAAGCTAGGTGACTTGCCATTCTTCATGTTTTTCAGTACGTATATACATTCTTGCAGTGAGAGAGTGCCTTCAAGTGCTTCTTTCTCATCTGCAGATAATTTGTGAATAATGGGATTTGTACAGTCAAAAAAGGTATTCAAATGAGAGTTATTGACTTGGGGATTTCTAGTTGATTAAAGGTTTTGTGTAAAAGGTTTTCTGTTCAATTAAAATGTTATTCAGATTTGTTAGATCACTTCCATCATCAAGGACAAGCTTAGGTATAAATTTGTCAGCCTTTTCTCAAGTTTACAAATGAATTCTCTACCCATCAAGTTTCTATCTTACTTTGTTCTTAAGATCATGCCTTTGAATTTTTCTTCCCGGAGAATTTTCAAATTTGCTCCCAGTATGCCAATCTCATCAACCTTATCTTCAAGATTGTCATTATCATATACACGTGTTAATTTAGATTCAATCTCTCTCTCCAGCTGATCCTTTTTGTCTTTTTTAAAAAGGAATAAGAGACAGTTTTTCCATGTATCATTATTTTCAAAGTTTCCCAAAGCAATTGATCATTTATGTTAAAATTTGTTGCATTTGATTGTGATTACCATTATTCACTTAATACTGATCAATATTAGCAGATATACAATTTTAAGGATATCTACAAATTCAGGGTCACTTAAAAGGCTATTATTAAATTTCCATGTACCTTGTCCTCTTAATCTGGACACCAAATTTAAAGGTGATGGAAACAGGAGAATGAGCAGATTTGTAACTGATGTCAATATTAGAACTTGTCAGATATGTTTGAAGGTCTGATGATATCAGAAAGTAATATAACCTTGCCTGTTTTTTAAAAGGTTATCTCCAGCTTTATGTTCTATAAGTGGGGTTCTTCTCTCACCATACTTCTATAAGGTCAAATTCTTCCATTACTAAATGCATTTGGTTGTGTACATTCTTATTATTATTTACAAAGTTAATTATTTCTATAACATAATCCAGTGGTACATTCCAATCTCCTGCGATTATTATTGATGAATTATCCAATTTCTCTACCTGTGAAAAGAGTTGTTTAATAAAATTTGGGCTGTCATTATTTGTTCCATAAACTGCTACTAAAATTATTTTTCTTATCATTTATAATAGAATCTAAAATAATGTATATTCCCCCTGGATCCTTTAAAATAATATAGTTTCCCCCTGGATCCTTTATTTCTTTAAATATTTCTTATTTGAATGTACATGTATTCTTGAAAAATGTGGCTACTCCCTGCTGCTGCTTGAATGAAAGCAAAACTTTGCTTCAAAACTTCATTCATTTCTCCAGTAACTTTTTATATTTTTGTAGAATGAGTATCTGTTAATAGGGTTATATCATACTTGTCCATACATCTTGAGAAAATATCTCTCTTTTTAATCTTCTGTAAACAATCCTCAACAATTAAGGCTTCCAATAACTAAATTACTCATAGATAAGAGGGTGAAATCCAAATATTACAGAGATATTTTTCAGGACATCAGCTAATTTGTAATTGTGAAGAAGGCTGACAATTATATGACCAAAATGTTGTTCTCCTTCAAAACCATTAACCGAAAAACAAAACCTTATTGGAAAAACAAACCCAACCCAATATTTAAAATTATACCTCCAGCGAGTGACTCTAAACATTTTGAACCCCAAAATATTATCTTGGCAATCAGCTCAAATTTCTTAACAGAATAATCATGATAATATTATTAAGAACAGCTGTTATTTTAGTTATTATGACAATATTGTATGGTAATAGAATAGTCATGATAATATTATTAATAACAGCTGTTATTTAAGTCATTATGACAATAATGTATGGTAATAGAATAATCATGATAATATTATTAATAACAGCTGTTATTTAAGTCATTATGACCATAATGTATGGTAAGTAGTTTTGTGCTGCTCAAAAATAGACTTGTATTAAACAAAGAAAACTGAAAAACTGTATATTTATTTTATTAATTCAAAGGAAAAAATTGTGGTGATAAAAAGATATTGCCAACTGGCAACTGGTAACCATGCAAATCACTATTAGACCTAACTCCTCGTTAAAAAAAAAATAAAAAATTACGTGACAGCTGACTGATACTGAAGGTCTCTTATTCTCCTGCTTTAGATGATTGTAGGAGAAAATTTGAGTTTCATAACTACTTTTACCAGTAATAGGTATCTAAACTCAGTGAGTGTTGCTATCAGCCACAGGTTTAATATAGTCCATATATCTTTATATATATATATATATATATATATATATATATATATATATATATATATATATATATATATATATATATATATATATATGCAAGAAACTAAAGAAGAAAAAAAATGTAGGAATATTTCAGGAACTTAAGTAAATTCTAGATATTCAATTCAAAGTGAAATTACTTTATTTCTTTCATTCTTACCATCTAACTTTGACACACAGTACAAACTTGTTCCAAGATCATAAAGCACTTAAATATTGTTTTGAAAGCAATAAAGCATTTCTGTAACACTGATTAATGTTATTGATTTTATAAGGGAAGTAACTCTCGATTCGGAGATGCTTACTACTCTAACAGTGAATTAGAAACTATCAAATCATCTGGTAAAAGTGAGTTAAATGTGCTAGTGTCATATTATTGCAATGATAAAATAGTTAGCATTCTAATATAAAAACTATAAAATAAAAAAGGGGGAAAAAGAAAATGAAAGGAAAGAAATAATATGAAAGTTAATTTAATTTGCATTATTGTATCTTTGAATTTAG
Source organism: Margaritifera margaritifera (assembly GCA_029931535.1). Taxonomy (NCBI): domain Eukaryota; kingdom Metazoa; phylum Mollusca; class Bivalvia; order Unionida; family Margaritiferidae; genus Margaritifera; species Margaritifera margaritifera. The sequence continues at coordinate 3,900,775 of JAQPZY010001661.1, read as the reverse complement.
GGCTTATACTGCTTTGCAATATTGATCCCTGGAGAGCAAAACAGTAAAAATGAATACCTACAAAAATAAATTAATCACGGTCTAATGGTTGAAGTAGCAACAGAGGATAATTGCTTGTATCGAGTGAATAATGGATATATTTCATTAAGTGAGTGAAAATACTTGAGTTTTCACCCACAAGATGAAATATATCCATTATTCACTCGGAGCAAGCAAATTTTCTTTTTTTATTTTATGCTCAAATATATTAGCCAGCTAAAGTGTATAACAGACTGAAGTAGCAGATTTCTTACAGTATCCGATACAATAATATCATCGGTTTACTGTTTATATGTTCTGCTGTGTTTTGTGTATATTCACACAGAAGATATGAGTAGTAACATAATTCTCTTTCCCAATTCAAGATAAAAATACACATAAAAAAAATTGAAAAAAAAAAAAAGCATATTGTACAGTTTGAACCTGGTAATCCTGCATGACAGGTCACCATGCTTACCACTGCACCAAGCAAATGACAACATGGTGGGTGAAATTCTTTTGCCATAACATTTTCGATGTCTACTAACTGGAGTGAAAAAACAATATTGAGAATTATCAAAATGATTTCTCTTGGAAAATCCACTAATTCACTGACTAACAGAAAATAAATTACTATATTAAGCTATTCAAGTCAACATGTTCATCAAATGTATTGATACAAATGTAAAAGTAAGGTCCATGCCATTGGTTCTATTAATAATTTCAAGCAAATAGCACATGGGCCACTTAGGGTCTATGCTAATGGCTGCACACATTTCTACAGAATTCAACTAAACCAGAAAATAGATTTTATTTGTTTTGTGTTTAATGGCACAGCAACACAAGAAAGGATATACTTTGTCAAGGCAACTGGAGTAAAGTGCCTTGTTCTGGGATACACCATGGCAGCTGACATGGCCTAGTCTGGGCAAGATTCAAACCCACATACTTCTGGTCAAGAGTCCAGTGAGCTAGAAAATACTGAGTATAACAGCCCAGCGATAGACTATGGCAGTTGACCTGGCTTCAAACCCATACCCTTCCAGTCATGAATCCAGGAAGTTACAAGCTACTAAGTACAACAGCCCAGGGATACACCATGGCAGCCGACCTACCCTAGTCTATGCAGGATTCAAACCCATATACTTCCAGTCAGGAGTCCGGCAAGCTAGAAGCTACTGAGTAAAACAGCAAGATTTACCAGTAGTACATCTTATATGCTGAACATTTGATTTAACATCAAGCATTCAAGACCCCAGCTATACAGCCTGAACATTTTGGGTTCTTGGGGGTTCCCGTCATGGCCAGAATATTGATGCTCTACATTAAATACATCTTTTTTTCAATTATTTAAAGAAACTATAATGCAAATAATCATTCTATAAAATCCTGTAAAGTCATGGCAGAAAGTTTATCACCTTCAAAAAACTATCTTCCTTCTCTTTAATATCAATGTGTTACAATCAAATCTATTTGTTCTTCAAATCACTCATGAATGAACATCCTAAACAAATACTTTTTTGAGCACAATATAAAATACAGTCAATCAAAAATGTTAAAATGAATCATAAAGTATTGCCATGGGAACCTACCCTTCTCTGTCACTCTTCCCTTCTTCAAGTCTTCTTTAGACACAAATTGTTTGGGATCCACTTGATAACTGACTTCTGTCACCTGAACCATATCTTCCACATGGGGCTAAAAGACAAAATACAAGTGTAATACACTTGATGATTGACATCAGTCACTTGTAACACATCTTCCACATAGGGCTAAAAGACAAAGTACAAGTGTAAAACACTTGATGACTGACATCAGTCACTTGTAACACATCTTCCACATGGGGCTAAAAGACAAAATACAAGTGTTAGACATAAGCTTATTCTCTACAACATGCTCCATGGCAGCCATTCATTTGCCCCATGCTATAAGTTAGACAAGTTCCATGGGAGCCATTCATTTGTCCCATGTTATAAGTTAGACAATAATATCTGTCTTGATAGCACACATTTTATTATGATGGTCATTATTAATTAATAACCATCAGAATATAAATCTCGTTATCAAGACAGATCTGTCGGTCCAGTTATATATGAAAAAAACATTATATTAAGATTCAACTGTGTGTTACAAACAATGATGTGTCATAATATGGTATGTTGCACAAAAAAAGAAGACAAGTACTAATCAGCAATGATGTGTCATAATTTGGTATGTTGCACACAAAAAAGAAGACAAATACTAATCAACAATGATGTGTCTTAATTTGCTATGTTGCACAAAAAAAGAAGACAAGTACTAATCAATAATGATGTGTCATAGTTTGGTATGTTGCACACAAAAAAGAAGACAAGAACTAATCAACAATGATGTCATAACTTGCTATGTTGCACAAAAGAGAAGACAAGTACTAATCAACAATGATGTGTCATAATTTGGTATGTTGCACACAAAAAAGAAGACAAGTACTAATTAATAATGATGTATCATAATTTGCTATGTTGCACAAAAGGGAAGACAAGTACTGATCAACAATGCTGTGTCATAATTTGGTATGTTGCACACAAAAAAAGACAAGTACTAATCAACAATGATGTATCATAATTTGGTATGTTGCACAAAAAAAAAGAAGACAAGTACTAATCAACAATGATGTATCATAATTTGGTATGTTGCACAAAAAGGGAAGACAAGTACTGATCAACAATGCTGTGTCATAATTTGGTATGTTGCACAAAAGAGAAGACAAGTACTAATCAACAATGCTGTGTCATAATTTGGTATATTGCACAAAAGAGAAGACAAGTACTAATCAACAATGCTTTGTCATAATTTGGTATATTGCACAAATAAAAGAAGACAAGTACTAATCAACAATGCTGTGTCATAATTTGGTATTTTGCACAAAAGAGAAGACAAGTACTGATCAACAATGCTGTGTCATAATTTGGTATATTGCACAAATAAAAGAAGACAAGTACTAATCAACAAAGAATTAAAAGTGAGTGAAAAAAACTGAGCATCAATGATAGAACTAAATGTTATCAATTTAAGGGAATCCATCACCATCCATGCATTACACATGTATATGGGACTGCATGATACTGGGGGGGGGGGGTCTTTATAGTGAAGGGCCAGTATATTTATAAATGTATATAGGTCTGCAGGATAGATTGGGGCTTCACAGTTAAGGGCCAGTATATTTATAAATGTATACGGGACTGAAGGATACTGTGGAGCTTTACAGTTAAGGGCCAGTGTGTTTATAATCTAATATGCACAGGATGTGATCATGCGTGAATAACATGGTCTTAATCCATCAGAACAATCCATCCATATTGGATGATCTGTATGCATTAGGGTTTATAGGCACATTAGCACAGAAATGGCCATACTGTGATGATCTGTATGCATTAGGGTTTATAGCCGCATTAGCACAGAAATGGCCATACTGTGATGATCTGTATGCATTAGGGTTTATAGGCACATTAGCACAGAAATGGCCATATTGTGATGATTAAAGGTAAAGTTCTAAAAGTGCATATATAAAAAATTGCAAAAAATACTTCAGGAAGATTAACTCTTCCAAATAAACATGAAGATCAAATACTACAAGATAAAAGGTAAAACTGTTAAATGTACCGGTATATAAATGAAAGGTAAAAATGATAAAATCCTTCAAATATGTGAAGTTACATGGAATTCTCCATTTGGAAACCAATTTTCTCTAGTAAAATATGTTTCTTCAATAATACTTACCTGATCATAATACCTTAGGAGAACTACTACTACCTCGCAAATCCAACCCTCCGAGGCTAAAACTTATTAGCTAAAAAGCTAAAAGCTATCTGCCCACCTACATGGCAGTTAGATAGAGTGATCTCCTCTTAATACAGGGATCTGGCACCAAACCCCATGAATACTTCAGTTACTTCTGGAGTGGAAGGCACATTCACTATATGGATGTAACTGCGGGGAGGCTGGGAGGGTGTATGTGTATTATGATCAGGTAAGTATTATTGAAGAAACATATTTTACTAGAGAAAATTGGTTTCTTCTTCAAATACCTCACCTGATCATAATACCTTAGAAGAATAGGTAAGATGTGGAGGGAGTTACATCCCCTTACCAGGAGAGGCAATTTCCAGTCCCCTAAGGTATGTGAGGCAGCTTCTAGATAACCTGACTGGAGAACAGACTCCATATGTCAGGGAGTGACTTCAAAAGGGAAAATTTGTCCCTCTCCCAAATCCAGCAGAAGTTGTTAAGCCATGCCCTTATGAAGCTGTCAAATGACCCAGGAAGGTAACCTGTTGCACCACAGCTATAGGTCCTACCAGGTTGAACTGAGCCTTTTGTGATGAAAGATCTCTGAGATAAAAGCTGGAGAAAGTGGACTCTGACCTCCATCCCACAGCATGGATAACGTCAGTTAGGGAACAGTTTCACTCCAATGCAATGTTTTGAAGTGACTGCCCTAACTTCGCGAGCCAAAATGAGTATCAAATTCATTTGATCTGGGCTTATTTCCCAATATGTGGAGCAAATAACCTATTTTTTATCCAGGACAAAAGTACCTATACTGATATGTTGTCCTTTCCCTCTTTGAAAGATAAGAAGAGGTGGGATCTCCCTCAGCACACCGGCTTGGTCCTTTTCAAGAACCACTTCCGAGCTCACACTGGGTCCCGTAGATGACCTTGAGATGAAGTGTCCAGTAGACAGTGATTTCACTACAAAAGTCTGATTCCCCATGAACGGGAGCCTGTTCTTGTCAATGAAAGTAGGGGCTATCATGATTGATGCTGACCCATCCTGTCAGAACTGCAAGTAGTTCGGGTCAACTGATAGAGCATGTATGTCACTGATTCTGCCTGCCATCGCTAGTGCGAGTAGGAAGCAGGTCTTATACGAGAGGTGAACAAACTCAAGAGTGGTTCAAACAGTGTCTTATTCAGCCAGGTTAGCACCCATGATAGATTTCACTTTGGGCACAGAGCCAAAGCCTTTGGACATGTGAACTCGAAATTGACAGCAGATCAGATAGGTTTTAGTTTTGTCCAACATCCTCTCTTCCATAATGATGCAGTGTCGGAGATCATGGAACAGTAGCCTTTGACTGTGATTGGCGTTAACTGTTTCTCATCAAAGAGCCATAGTAGGAAGTCAGCTATCTGAGGTGCAATGTGTTTCCAACCATTTCCCTCGTACACTTCAAAGTGGAGGGCCATCTCAATTGAGCGATTCTCTCCACCACTTGATGACAGAACTGCTTGTTCTTGAGGGTGTGTTTAATATGATCCAGACATGCAGGCTCAACAATTCTGGATTGGAATGGAATGCCTGCCATCATGACTGCTTGAGCAAATGAGGAAATATCGCTATTTCCTGGGGATTTCCGCTGCTAGATTGATGATGTCGTTGATCCATGATTTTTTTCCCACTTGAGTGGAGCAATCAGGATGAGGTGACACTCCGATTCTCTTGCTTTCTATATCATGTTCGGAAGCAGGTGTGTTGGAGGGTGAGCATATGCGTCCAAGCCATTCCAATCTAAGTAAATAGCGTCGACTGCCCAGTCCTTTGGATCTGGGGCTGGTGAGACAAAGGTTGGGAATTTTGCATCCCCCTTGTCACCAATAAATCCGCCAGTAGTCAATTCCAGCGGGCACATATGCGAGTGAAAAACAAGGGATGAAGCGACCATTCTGCTTGTATTAGTTCATTCTTCTGGGACAGTGAGTCTGCTAATACCTGTAGTTGGCCTGTTAATACCTGTAGTTGGCCTGTTAATACCTGTAGTTGGCCTGCTAATACCTGTAGTTGGCCTGTTAATACCTGTAGTTGGCCTGCAAATACCTGTAGTTGGCCTGGAATATGACAAACTTGTCCATGGATTTGTCATTGAACACACCAGCTTAGAAATTCCCAAAGAAGAATGCAAAGGTCTGGGGACTTCATTCCCCCTTGCCTTCTGAGATAATTCACCACAATGGAGTTGTTGGACAGAATGAAAATACCCTTTCCATGTAGATTCTCCTGCCACCAATTGAATGCTTTCCACATGTCTTTCATCTCTAGGATATTGAAATGCAATAGACGATCCTGAGTGAGCCACTGTCCTCCTGAAATGATGGAAGGAGATGTGCACAAACCATCAACTCAAAGGTTGTACCTACCAGGGACCATCCAACATAAGCCATGTGAGGTTCTCGCATTTCTTGCGATGGGACCGCATATGCATTGTTTGTTCTGGCCATCATTGGGACAACAGTATCATTTCTAATGGCCTCATAAATAGGTCACCTAGGGCAATGATGTCCAATGTTGCATTGAGTAAACTCCGTAGGTGAAGGATTCTCGGGCTGAGAGACAGTTTTTTCTAAGAACTGAAGCCCCCGTTGAAATGATTTCAATGCATGATCCTGTGGGAGACATACCAGTTCTCTGTTCAGGAGGAATTGTCGGGCTGAAATACAATTGTTGCAAAGACTGAAGCTAGCTCTGAAATGATCAGCACTTAAATACAGTGGCCATATGGGTCCAGTACTGGGTACAGATCATATGATTGCGATGTAGAAGCCGATGTTATGGTGTCAGGGAAGGATATGGGACACTGGATCCCTGTCATCCATCCCCTTATGTGCAAGAAAAGGCTGTATCATAATATGTGATGGTAGTACGTGATCCCCATCAAATGGCAAAGTTCAGTCTTGATGAAACAAAGCCATTGTTTACTTCTTTGGGACCAGGTTCATAGCACTTACCAGAAACTGTCGTTCCCGGTCCGGGTGTCAGGAACTGAATGTCACAGTAGCCGGTACCAGAAATAAGACGCAATGGACAAAGGCACAAACTGGCCATAGACTGGCATGAAACCACTGTGGTACTATACAGTATGTCTCCATCAACTGGATGTTTTATTTCCCAGTGAGGGTCTGTGTACAGATGCGGGGATGGAATATGTGATATTAGATCATTGTAAGCAGTCCCCTCAGGTACATTTGAAAGCTAGATAGAGTTTAGTATTGACCGTGAGCAATCTATATCTGATGGCACGGCAAGAAATTGGGTTGGAACGATTACCCTATCTCTGCTTTTATCCACATTGATTCTCGAGAACAGTGGCTCTGAACTTGTATTGGATCTGCAGGATTGTTTACCCCGAGAAGAGCCCATATTACTAGATACTGATGCACAACTGGCCATGGAGCAAGCTGGGTGCATTATGGCACTATAAGAGATGCTGTTGATACGGATGGTAGAGTCCGATCATGAAGGAATAGGACCATTGTATCCTCCATAACCTTGTCAAATTCCTTATGCTGGCCTGGGTTATGGGAAATATAATCTACAAAACTGGTCCCAACTTGCAATGTACAAGAGAGTATCTGAGATGAAGCTGGAGAAGACTGTCTAAGACTGCCATGCTTGCCGAATGTCCTGATTGGGAAACAGTTACTTCCAAAAGATCACTATGCGAATGCTCCCTTTGAGTGGCAAAGGAATGAGAACGCAGTGAATCCATATTCTGTGTGTACTGGGGCACTAAACTGGACAATGGGTGCATTGAGTGACCTGTGGCTGATCCATGAGAGTGCCTGGTAGTGTGGAGTAGGCAAACTGGACAGAGATCTTTAATCTTTTGGCTTAAATAGTATGATTGACTGTGGTGGTGACCTGTTGTGATCTGAGACATGGCAGAGTCCGGTTGTGACAGAATAGTGTCATTTTATCTGTCATTACATTTTCCCGATATTGGTGTTGGGATGGGTTAGGGGATATTTGATCCACAAAAACCAGTCTGTACAGCTGATGTGTGAGATAATATCTGAGTAGGTTTGCTTTGATCTCAATCTCGCTGCAATGTAGTAGATAAAGGCCTTCCACTTTTTGGCTTACAATGTACGATCAACTGTGGTGGTGACCCGTTGCAATCAGAGCCATATGGCAGAGTCTGGTCATAGTTGGCATGATGTTGTCCAGTTCATTAAGTTGGCATGATGTTGTCCAGTTCATTAAGTTGGGACAAGGCACGGGACATTTGATCCACTTAGCCGGTATGTACGTCTGAAGTGTGAGACAGTAACTGAGGTGGTTTGTTTTTATCTCGATCTCGCTCAATGGCAGGTGATAAAGGTGACTGGTGTCGAGCCTATGAGGTAAATGGCTACTCTTTCTGCCAAGAAAGGTTTATCATGATGCAGCAGTGAGGGAGGAGCAGGAGCTGTTGCTGACCGTGATAGCTTGGATCGCTTTGAGGTTGATGAAACGTGTGGAGTGCGAGACCTGTCGAGAAGCAAGTCATTCCCTGCCATGACATCAGCGTGTATACTGATGACATCTTCATTCCTCGAGGTGCCCTTCTGTGCCTTCCCATTTAGTACCCCCAGTACTGCAGCCCAATTGACTTTCGGTCCACGATGTGCAAATCTGACATGTATTCGCAGATTGGCAACCAGAGTGGTTGTCAGTTCAATGTTTCCAATGTTTACAAAGTTTACACTTGGTTTTGCCCATGGTCTAAATCTGTAAAACAAAATAGAGCAGACAATATATATATATATATATATATATATATATATATATATATATATATATATATATATATATATATATATATATATATATATATATATATATATATATATAGGTGCATCCCGGCTTGCATCCTGCTTTATGATCTCAAAGAGTGTACGTGCAGAGCTACACACTAAAAGGGCACACGTGGCAGCCAATACAGGTCGAGTACTGGAGCGTCGCTATTAATACTTACGAAGTGGATGCTAAAATATCAATTCTAATAAAAGTTATTTGTAGGAAAGGCCAATTGACTGCCTACGCAGGTAAAATCACCGAAATGTCGCCTATAGTAACTACGAAGTGGATGCTATGACTAAACTATGCATAGAAAACTTACCTGTACATATCCGACCATGGCGGAAACTATACAGCAACATAATTGAGTTTTCTATAGCACGAACAACACCTGTACATAAAGTAAATCTACAGCACTGAAGCGCCACTATTGATACTTATGAAGTGGATGCTATAATATCAATTGTAAGACACTGATACCTGTAGGAAAGGTCAAATGACGGCCTATACAGGTAAAATCAGTAAAGTGTCGCATATATAACTACGAAGTGGATGCTAAGACTAGATTAGTATAGAAAACTTACCTGTATGTATCCAACCATAGCGGAAATTATACAGCAATATTATATGAGTTTTCTATATCACACACCAGACCTGCACATATTAAATACAGCTATCGCAATGTGAAGGGACGCACTAGCAACCCGTGCAGGTATGTATTAAGGGCACCTAATTGTGTGAGGATGGCAAAGTGATGACACTAAAAAGACAGAACTATGTCGTCAAAGAAAGAAAGAAAAGTTGGAAATTATAGATGGAGTATACTTCTCTTCAAAGTGAAGACTTCTCCAACTTGTTTTAAGGTAGAAAACTTCCAGAATACTGGATTGTGATGCCTCTCAGTCTGTAGAGAGTGTGCGACTCTGCACAAGCTAAAGTAGTAACTGGAGTATTCACGGGATTGGCGCCAATCCCTGTATCAAGGGGAGATCACTCTATCTAACTGCCACCTAGGTGTGCCGATAACTTTTAGCTTTTAAGCTAAAATGTTTTAGCCTGGGAGAGCTGGATTTGTGAGTTAGTAGTAGTTCTCCTAAAGTATTATGATCGGGTAACATATTTGAAGAAGAAACAGGTGACTGCAGGGCAGCTTTGGCTGCTTTATTTGCCCTTCCATTACTCTTAATACCAATATCACTAGGAAGTCAACAGTACATAAACTGATCATGTTAAAATGGAGCCATGACACAGCCGAGACCCAACATGTACCAATAAATGGTCACTAAAATAAATGGGCCCCTTTGAAATTCCTATTCCACTTATTTACACCAGCCAAAAACATTAGACATTTCATATCATGTTAAGGAGAGTCAACAATGAATTTTTAAGGTTATCATAACTATCATATATCTTTGGACAGGAAAAGATAAATATTTGTTCCCTGAACCAAAACCTTGAAACTAAAAAGATTAAACTCTGAAAATTTATGAAATTTCAGAATTGAGAAATTACTGATTCTCCACCCACCCCCCCACCCCCCCTTCCATGCTGCACTAAATATGGAAAATAATGATATAATCTTTGATCAAAATGTCACAAATACCTTTATTCTTTTTTATGGCTTGTCTTATGCTTCCATTTATACAAATAAATCCAAAGACACAAAGAAACTAGTAAGAAATCAGCAGGATGTGGGTCTTACTCTCACTTATGCAGATATCATAGTAATTGAAGCAGCTGGTACTGTGTTTGGAAAATTTATAAATGCTTACTGAACAGTGATTGTTTCAAGTTATAGATCACTTTTTAAATTAAAAAGTTCTTTCCTGGTTTTCATGTTAATGATAGCAAATATTCTGCCTGTCTAGGTACTCAATGTCTTTGTAATTACTGAATTGCCATTTTCATTATTGTAAGCCACATTGCTTAAATATAGTTCTCAAGCAATGCAATTTTCCTTGCTCATTTTCTCTTTCAAAATGATGAAGTTCAATCACATATTGATTAACAAAATTGTGTAATGCATCTAGTAGTATGGCTAGAACTATTTATTATACAATAGGTGTCAGTATGTCAGATTAAACCAAAAACCCAGATGTTTACTCAGTAAGTAAGTAAAGCATTACAACAAACACCATGTCCAATCAACCTAATTAGGAATTAGGGGTCACAGTTGCGATAATTAACTAGTCTTATTAGCTGAACAAATAAAATCAATGGAAGATACTCTCAGCACAAGTATCCATAACTTTTGTCATCTGAAAACAAAATTAGTGAACTGTGATGTCCAAAAACTTACAGTGCATTAAAGAATTATTTAAAATTAATTACAACTTTCACAGTCTTCCAACATATATGATAAATACAGTATGTTTTTATTATATGAAAGCTGTAATTTGATTAGTTAATCAAAAGGTTACAATACCATGACTTCGTCTCAGCTTCTTAATGATCTGGTGCTCCAGCATCTTTCAATGTTAATCAGATTATTTTATACATATGTGGTGATGTACCTTCTCAATGGGCTCCATTTTTCCAAAACCAATTGATTCAACTGTAACTGTGTCAGATTTGATCTCTGTTCTTTCTGTTGCATAATCTAGGCAGAAAAGGAAATACAAAAAGGCAATATTTGTACTGCTATGGTATTTCAATTTACTAATTACTGCTATGGTATTTCAATTTACTCATGTTTTTTTTTACTTGAAATAGGATGGGGTAAAGTGGGATGTGTGAAAAAAATGACAGAGAGGATGAGATTTGCTCCAAATGTAAACCACACCACTAGTTATGAAGAGAGCTATGTGGATGACTATGTAACTAGAAATGTATCCATAGTACAAGGATACCCCTGCCCCCATCTTGTTTGAATGAATGGTGCAAGTAGAAAAGAGGAATAACTCTAAACAGAATGTATGCAAGTATGTATGAAAATACAAAAGAGCATTTACAATCATAAATAAATCAAAAGGGGAATAACTCTAAAACAAATAATGAAAGCATGGCAATACTACATGCACACCTGATGTCAATAATATCTGCCAAATTTCAATGAAATTCATGTAAACCTGTGAGACTAGTTGCCCACACAAGAATCCTTATATATAATACATACATTTCAGACCAGAAAGGGGCATAACTCTTGAAAAACGTATCAGAGCATAACAACAGAATGGTATGTACATGTTCACCTGATGTCAATTCTGTCTGCTATTGTTTATGACAATTCATTAAAAGCTGTGAACTAGCTGACTACATAAGAATTATCACAACAGTACGCATCTGGCACCAAGAAGAGGCATAAATATTGAAAACAGATCAAAGTGTGATGACAGATATTCACATTTTCACCTTATGCCAAAACTGTCTGCAATCATAATCATATAGTATCAATAATTAGGACCAAAGGGGCATAACTCTGGAAAAGTTAATCAGAGCATGACAACAAAACAATATGTGCATGTTAACAATGTCTGCCAAGTTTCTGGGGCAGTTTGTCAAAATCTGTGGGACTTACTGCACACACAAGAATTATCATAACACATCAAAAAGGAGCACAACTCTGGCAAAGCTTTTCCAGAGCATGACAACAAAGTAATATGCGCATGGTACACCTCTCCCTCGATAACTCGCGCACAACGGGGTCCAAAAACATAGACCGCACTATAAGTGAGGGCGCGAGTTACCAATTGACCTCAAAAAAATTAAGAAAGGAGATGTCATCAATTCTGGACATCAAGAAAACCATGGGGGGTGGGGTAACATGGCTGTTTAATGGCTGAATAATTGTTTCATTATTGCATTGTGAATAATTGTCAATAAATAACTTTTATTCTAATGCAGTTTTTTGTATAAATTACCTTTTTTTTCAAGATACCCAACTCCTGAAAGATTGTTAGCAGCATTAGTCAAAGCAGTTTCAACAACATGTGCATGCAAAAACATGGTGTATTATGTCACTGCTTTTTGTTGTTGTTGATCCACAACAAAACAAGATTCCTTTTTTACAAAAACTAGGGACACGCAAAACAACCATCAAAACTTGATTTATTTATTGTTCTATTAACCCTTTTCATACTGAAGCCCATTCAGACAGGCAGTTGTATAGAACTGGAAATTTTTCAGTCAGTGGTTTATGCAGCATGAGAGAATGCAGTGACGTTGGTCAATCTGGCTTTACAGGACAATTTTTTGAAATTATTTTTCAATGTTGTATACCATTTTAAAAAGCATAACATTTTCCTTAAGGTCATATATTTCTTGACTGAAAATTTTCAGATGTAAAACTTCAGTTGAAAGTAAAGTTATGTAAGCAAAAATAAATGCTTTACATTTTTTATTAATAACTTACTTTCAATGCAATTTTCCTATCTGCAATATTCATTTTACCTCCTCTATGTAATTGTATGAAATGGGGGGAATTTTATACCATTTAAGAAGGTGACAAAATAGTAAAAATCCATCAAGAATATCTAAAGTTATTACAATTTTATTAAATTTACTCGCATGAGAATTGGAGAACAAAAAAACAGAATAATCCTTACTGGTAAGTCGACAAAGCTTTTCATTTTGGTTCAGTGTTTTTATTCCACAATAAATTTTAATGTAATAATATAAGAGTTATATTGGGTGTATTTTGGTCCATTTCCAGGGATGCAGGAAATTTTCATAATATTATGCACACACTCAACATCGGTATATGTGCGAACTTTATGAGAAGTGAAGTTCTCAAAATGTGCAGTTAGCTTGAAAAGCATCCACGTCTTCATCATCGTCAATATCCGAGTCAAAAATACCAATTACCTATTTATCATCAGCTCAGTTCATTCGATGCAACCAAGATAACGATCCCCACTGCCTAAAATATAAATTCCCCCCACAAAATTGTCTAAATTTTCATCAAAATCGATATCAGCATCACGACCGCTTCAGTATTGTCCGCCATTTTGAATTACAAACGTTAAAATTCAGTTTTGAAATCAAATTTTCTACTAACCAGTTCTCATCATCTCCGTTCATTTCGTCGAAATGAAGCTCACGATATGCACTGCTTAAAACATAAAGTTTCCCCACAAAATTGTCTATATTTTCATCAAAATTGGCATCCACATCACTGCCGTAAATTGCTGTTTCAGCGCTGTCCGCCATGTTGATCTCCACACATTAAAAGTCGTGTTTGAAATCAAATTTTCAAATAACCAGTTATCATCAGCGCCATTCATTTTGAAGAAGTAAAGATAGCGATCCCCACTGGCTAGAATGTCAATTTTCCACGTGAAATGGTCTTTATTTTCAACTAATTCAGCAAGCACATAACTCTCTTCAATTCCCTCTTCAGAATATCACCGCCATATTTTATCTCAGCACGTTAAAACTCGATTTTGAAATCAAATTTTTACCAGTTTTGGGGTCTTTTAAACACAATCTGGCAACGCAATGTGTACCTTCTACCATTATTTCCTTCTTTTCAAAAGAGTACACGTAAACTGATGACGTTTTATACAGTTAAACATGTGTCTGCAAATATTGGTAACGAAATGTAGTGAACATACGACCGGAGTCGTATCCCGCTGGCAAAGGTAAAGTACGACTGCAGTCGTATCCCGCTGTCAAAGGGTTAATAAAATATGAATGCCGTGATTTCATTGCAAGTAATAGTGAAACTTCTTCACCTCCCTGAGGAAATCTCTGAGTGGCAATTTATAAATTTTAAGTTCACTACAAACTCTGGAACTCGCTTATCCGTAATGAACTGTATCTGTGAAACAAAGCTTTTTATTCACCAATTACTCATTTCGCTTTGTTGCCTTACTATCTTGGATCACATTTGTGAACGAGTAGGCTAATTTAAGGTAGTTTAATTATATTACTTACATAATATTTAGAGCAGTGTTCAATTGATAAATTGAAATGAGTTGACCTGACACACGGTTGTGACCGCTAGCTCTTACACAGGTAGGATTTTCATGCCTTTTAACTTATTTTTTATTCCACCCCCTTTATTTGATTTGATACAAAAGACATATTTAACGTGATAATACAAAGTAGGTCTGCTTTTAATTGAGTGTAACAACACGACAAATATTTATGTTAGTCAGAGATAAAAAAAAAATGGTCGGCACTTAATTAGGTTCTCACGTAAGGCTCGCGGACATAGCTGTGATGGTTGAATTATATTTTTCACGTCTGAATACAAGAGTGCATACTGCATTTATGATGATTACATTGAAACCAAATTAAAAGATAGAACTAGAACACAAATTTCACTTGACAAAACTTATTTAATTGTTATTTATTTTTAAAGTGTTGCCACCAGTAGGCACTAGTGACATATTCATTGATCGTAATTTCATAGAATATTGTTATTTACAGTGTACTGAGAATGTCGTTTGAAAAGAAAATTTTACAAAATATATGACTTCTTATTAAAAGATGAGAATTTCATGACATTGATTTAAATTTTTGGGTACTAACCACTGTTTTTGACAATAAAACGAGTGATATATCTAGGTTCCAGTTACCAATTTTGATCACAATTTTTTTCATGTTCTACAAATAGGGGCCAATTGTTTTGGTATTTTCTAGTAAAAAAATGGGATCCACACCTGACCCCATGTTATAAGTCAGTTAGCGAGTTATCCAGGCGCGAGTTATCGAGGGAGTGGTGTATGCTGACCTCATGTTAGTAGTATTTGTCAAGTTTCAACACAGTCAATGGAGAGATTAAGAGTAGTTGTACTCATAAGAGTTTTAAGATCTATGTATGTATGTAAGTACATTATCTGACATACCAAACAGACAGATAAACCAAACACTATACGCCTCTGCCATATTCATGGGCAGAGGCATAATAAAAAAATGGAGAGATGAAAACATACATTCATAGACAGATGGCTACATACACAGACGGAGTGAGACAATAAGAAAGATGGGCAGATAAAAATTATGAGTGAATGAGAGATATACAAAGAAATATATATATATTGTCATCATCATTTCGATATGCATGAAAATGATCAACATCGAACAAATTTTAGGTCTGATGATTCAATGAATCACTTGATAAGTTAGTTTGCTTTTCACATGATATTCCAGTTTCGATGGTTTGGTGATTCAGATACAATGTTGTAAGCATACTGACTTCATATAGATTTTTTGAAAAAATACACGCATAGTCAAATGTAGCTTTTAAAGGGTTTATATGATTTTCCGACTTTCTTTAATCAAACCGACTTTACATAAAATTACTGCCAATAATTGAATTATTAATGGAGTAATCAAAAGGCGAGTCAATTATTGGATTAGTGACAAACAATAAACATAACCTGCTTTTCGATTAATCAGTAATCACAGTTTGGACCAACAGGTGTCACGATTAAAGAAATCAAAAATGCCACTCATGACAGTTTTCACACTTCATATAATGCATGGCAATTTCAATAGGATTAGAGGATTTCAGACTGCTAAATTACTTCAATTAAGGGGGTGTACTAGAATAATTGATGTTTGGATAATAGATGTAATAAAGATATAAACAAAGAACAAATTTAGCCAGGAACGGACGAATAGTTCAGATAATACTGGATATACGGATAACAGGAGTTCAAATAACTGAGAGTGAGTCTACTGTGTGTGTATATATAATATATATATATATATATATATATATATATATATATATATATATATATATATATATATACACACAAACAGAAATACAGGTACATTATTATTTCTACAGATGTAAGTATTACCTTTGTTTCTAAATATTTGTGATTCCTGCCATTCATTGTGAGTAACCAGTGGGACCTTTAACTGTATTTTCTTGTGTACCGTAACTGTAGTCCCTTCAAACACTTCCTCTGGCTTCAAAACTGGTTCTGTGGGTCCCTTGGGAATATCTGGTGGCTGGATAAGGCGTAAAACTTTTCTTGGCACCACAGGTTTTTGTCGAGTTTTCCTTTTGATGGGATGAACTTCTTTAGGTGGTCTGTGTGAAATAAAATGCAAGTGTGAAGGATTATCAGAAGATAATGAATTGCACAATTGGAAAAACATTAACTGACGAGTGAAACCAAATCTTTTTATGCAGACCTCTCTGTGGTGAGAGTTACAGCTTCCAGGACCTACATTACCTGGTAATGGACTCTGTTTTAAAAACAGGGGCTACCGTTTTCTATGTACTGGACCCTTTGTATATGGAGAAATATGGCCCTAAACTTCAATTTTCCAGTTCCTACAGAGAGCTATGTTATGTAAAATATCTCAGTAGGATCAAAGTTAGGTATGTACTTTTTCAGATATGTACACCAGGGCAAATAAGGTAGGCCTTAAGTGTAAGATCTGTTAAAAAAATACAGTTGAAACTGATAATACAAAAGCATGACAGACAGTTAGACAGACAGACAGAAAGATGGACAACAAAGTAATTGCACTGTCTCATATTCAGTGATATTTATTGCAGGTGAGATGAGTTCTGACATCAAAGTGTTGAAAATACTTTTAAAGGTGAAATGCATTTAATAAAGCCTCATTATGCTAACAATTAACTGCGATTCATTCTTGTAGAATTATCTCATTATGCTAACAATTAACTGTGATTCATTCTTGTAGAATTATCTCATTATGCTAACAATTAACTGTGATTCATTCTTGTAGAATTATCTCATTATGCTAACAATTAACTGTGATTCATTCTTGTAGAATTATCTCATTATGCTAACAATTAACTGTGATTCATTCTTGTAGAATTATCTCATTATGCTAACAATTAACTGTGATTCATTCTTGTAGAATTATCTCATTATGCTAACAATTAACTGTGATTCATTCTTGTAGAATTATCTCATTATGCTAACAATTAACTGTGATTCATTCTTGTAGAATTATCTCATTATGCTAACAATTAACTGTGATTCATTCTTGTAGAATTATCTCATTATGCTAACAATTAACTGTGATTCATTCTTGTAGAATTATCTCATTATGCTAACAATTAACTGTGATTCATTCTTGTAGAATTATCTCATTATGCTAACAATTAACTGTGATTCATTCTTGTAGAATTATCTCATTATGCTAACAATTAACTGTGATTCATTCTTGTAGAATTATCTCATTATGCTAACAATTAACTGTGATTCATTCTTGTAGAATTATCTCATTATGCTAACAATTAATTGTGATTCATTCTTGTAGAATTATCTCATGTTTTCTTTCCATTCCTGTTGTCCTCTGAGGAAACTTATTCACACTTATCAGAGTCATACAATTTCTATATCTCAGATATATTTGCTTTTTGACTCTTAAAAATGTTAAAGATAATTCACTTCTAAAATGTATAATCCAATAACACTGAGTATACATTACCCTAATATTAATACAAGAATTAATAAATTTAGTGTTAATAATTTATCTTATTGTAAACTTTCAAAAACTTGTTTTTTTTATATTTTTGTCCATGTATATACAATGCTCTATCAATTTTGCACCCACATTTGTAGGAGACTGGCAGAAGCATGGCTGGTAGCTGAGGTTTGCCAGTAGTGTTAACAATAGTGACAAATATTCATTTGCAATGCTGGTAAAAAAAAATGTCCAAAGACAATCAAGGCAGCTTTGCAATTACCTTGGTATATCTGTGTCACTACCTATCTCTGATTCTTCAGAACTGGAGTACTCCATTTCTTCTGTCTGAATGTGATCTGGAGCCCGCAGCATTTCATCCAGCTCTGTTGCCTGGCAACACAAACATAATACTACATGAAATGTTCCATACTTGCTTATTTATAACATTCATCCAACAGTAAACAAGGCTAACCTATATCTAACATCCCATGATGTGCCAGTAGATAAATGACATGGTCTATAATGTTTGTTCTACTTAAGATAAGCTTTTGGAAAGTTCTGAATTATGGATTGCTGCAAAATATTGAGTCTTACCTGTCTAAAATCTATAGTGAATTACCTCAAAGTTTTTTCACTTCACTTATACTCTTTTCGTGCCAGTTAGAAAATTCAATTCTATAGTTGCTATGTGGTATTCTGTTCATACAATGAAAAACAGCACTACCGACTCCATGACGATTTCAAAGACATCTCAGCGAATGTTTTGTTACAACAGAGTATTTTATATTGTCATAAAGCAGATGAATGTCCATGGTGTCTGTGCATGGGTGGGTCTTTTAGTAATGTTTAACAATGCTTGGATGGACCTTTTTTGGTATGTAATATGCACAACAGAACCCTAAGAATAAGGCATAAGAAACTTTGCAAATAGTCTTGTTTCTTTGTGTAATTGGGGTCTTTCAGTTTTCACCAATACAAAACTTTTGTTTTCTTTACATTCAAGATCAAACAATTAAAACCATGTTTCAACATCTGTTACTATATCATTTAATCTCCTTTGGTCGCCGTTTTAATATTTGGTAAGCAGCTGCTGATCGATTTTCACCCTTGTCCCCTTTGACTCATCAGCCAAAAAATGCAGCACCCATCTGGCACAATCTATTCTGAGCCTAGGTCTTTGCTTTAATATATTAAAAAATGCTGACAAATTGATGCTTGCTAATTGGGCTATTTCTTCCACCATGTATCTGACATCGTCATCAATAACACTTTTCAAAGCAGCGACTTCATTTTCTCCTACTGTGGATACAGGTCTTCCTTGGAGGAGGTGTCATCTTTAAGTGATTGCCACCCATCATTAAAAAGAATATAACCATCTTAAAATTGTTGGATATGATAGAGCATTGCAAATATAAAACCCTGATTTCTCTCCCTACTGTTGATGTCCACTGAAGCTATAAAATTCTCATGCACGATATGATTTGTATGTGCTTCATTGCACTGTTATCCAGAAGACTTCCTTTTCAGACATGTACATAAATTGTGCTGGTGGGCATTTATTGAAACAATACACTAAAACAAGTTCAGAAATTTCCTAATGCTCCTTGTATGATTTCAATATGACACCAGAGACCCCAATCTAATCACACATTTGCAATGACAGATCTGGTTCTACACTGTTTGAAGTTGAAAGCATCTTATATTTAGGTAATTATGACAAGTACAAAGGAAACTGAGAGACTGTCAAATGGATCAAAGTACTCAAATAACAAGCTTCAACAAAGATAGGAACAAAAATATATGCTTCCTCAAAAAAAAGGAACATCTGGATTAAACTTCCATTTGTTGAGTGCAAAATGATTGTAAACTAGAAATCTGTTGCACAGATAGTTCCTACCCTTCTTATAGTTATATATTTTGTACCACGCAATCACCTAACCAGCTACATTTCCTTTCCAAGTGCTTACTGTCAACAAAAGTAGATCTGAACTGAAAGATCAACCAACAGAAATAGACCTAATGGCGGAGATCATAATTTGAAATCCTATTCGCAAATATAAACAGTGATTCTATTATCAAACACATATATTACATACAACTCTTAAAGTTTTGGAGTCTGGGTTGGAAAGTTTAAAAAAGCCAGGGTTTGCATGTAGCACCCATGCTCAAAGGAATGCTGAAAAACCTTAACCAAACCTTAAAAACTTTTGAAGACAATGATGCCACCAAAAAAGTGACTGCTATGTCTCACTTTCCACTAAAGTGGGCTTGACAAAAAACCACTAGAACTATAAATATTAAATACACCTGTCCTCTGTAGACTATGACTCCTCTTACGACATGTTTGCATTCTCTCTCTCTCTCTCTCTCTCTCTCTCTCTCTCTCTCTCTCTCTCTCTCTCTCTCTCTCTCTCTCTCTCTCTCATATTTTTACAGACTCAAATGCATTTTTTTCCCTAGAGAGCATTCTGATCAGAGTGGAAGAACAAGTGTTCTGCAGAATATTGTGTTTCACCTTTAAACCATGCTATGAGATAATTCATTGTAGCTGACTTGCACCAACTTTAGCATCAGATATTTTAGCACAAAATCTTAACACTGACAAACATAACCTTAATGCTGACACACATAATCCTAATATTGACACACACATGTTGACATGCATCATCTTAACACTGACACACATAATATTAACACTGACAGACATAATCTTAATGCTGACACTCTGATACATGTAATCTTAACATCTACACACATAATCTTAACACTGACATACATAATCTTAACACTGACACACCTAATCTTAACACTGACACACATAATCTTAACATCTACACACATAATCTTAATATTGACACACATAATCTTAACATTGACACATATTATCTTAAAATTGACACTGCTGCCATCACTGTTTTAAAAGTTATACCTATAGCTTTCCAATAACTAAAATGGTGAGATGAAAACCCTTAAATTCTTAAATATTGCATGCTAAAGTGTTTTATCCATTTAGTATAACGAATAAGTTTAGGATCACTTGTATCCATTTCATAAATCTAACACTGATACTTTTAAGCAAGTTAATACTGGTAATATATGATGTGCAATAAACAAGCTTTTCATCACTAGCAAGCCAAAATGTTTCAGATACAGAACAGCTCATGCAATTTGTCATTTCTCCCTGTTATCTTGGTCGGTAGGAAAGAGAGTAAAGGAAAAGTTCCTCCATATTGCCACCTTGCAAAACTCAAGGAGTCACAGCATTTGAAGGTAGAGAATCGCCTCAAACATCACACCACCTCACGGAACCATTCCACCGAGTGATGGTGAAGAAGGCATGGTCAACTGTTTCAAATCAGTATGCATATTCAAAAATGGGCCAAACATTGCAAAATAAACACGAAGAATAACCAGATCCTTTCTCTTATATTACATATTATCACAACTTGCAAGTTTCTATGTAGTAAGTGAAGACATTCTGCTTCATTCACTTATACTTTACCTGATAATTCATTAGTAAACAATATTCAATTTTATTCAGAACTTTAGGATTTTAAACACAATTCTTAATTGCTAAATTGTTATATATTAATTTAAAAAAGTGGCTAGTAAAACCATTGCTTGCTTGTCATTGGAAAACTTGACAGCAGAATGAGAGAAGTTTAATCAAAGTATAGTTACTTGTATAATAAGTATTGATGGAAATGAAAGTATTATTTCTATGTCGAAGAGAGAGAGAGATAGAGAGAGAGAGAGTGAGTTGTAAGCAGTTGCTGAATTCTGTCCTGGAGGACACTGAGCAACAACTAAAAGTGAATATTCAATATTTTAAATACAATGGATTGAAAAAATTTAAAATTAAAGCACGAAAATAATGGAAAAAAAGAGGGAATGAAGACTGAAAGATAAGGATGAAAAAATTGGGCTAAAAGAGCATGTGCATGCAGTCTCAGTATCACGAAAATAATTAAAAACCTTGGGATTTGACTATCTGCAACACATCAAATGAAAATGCAATATAATGACTTCTTAAATTCCTTATGAAAGCGAGAGAGAGAGAGACAGAAGAGAACTGTTATGTAAAACTGTGCTCTTAATTTCCGAGGATAAGCAGATTCATACCCATATTTTCACATAAAATGCAACTTTTTTCCCAAAACTATATAAACATTATCATATACTAGATTGGAAAGTTTTGTATGCTGTCACTATTTGAAAAAACATGTGATTTATTTTCTTCAAGAGTAAAACATGGTTCTCTTCCTAAGCATATATGTCTGAAGCAGATGTATCAAGAAATTAACATACCAGAGTTAATGAAAATGTTCTTAGCTACAGTAATATATTTACAGAATATTTTGTGATAAACTGTAGGTTGAATTGTCAAAATGGGAAGAGAGAGACTGAGTGTCAAAAAGAACGGAGTGCAGGATTTTCAAAAATAGGCAACGACATGACTGCATATATTTTCTCTAAAACTTTGGACAAACCTACATAAAACAATCCTGAATACCAGACGAGGAAGTTTGTTTTTTTTAGAGTCAGAAAAAAATACACTAGCTTGAGTTTCTGTGAGCAAAAATACACCATCTGATGTACATATTTTTTGCATATTAAACATGAAATTTAAGTTTCAATTTTGGCAATGATCCACAATAAAGTAGCTTATATAACAACACATCTTTCCTATAAATAAATAAATAAACTAAACACACTGAAGATTTATTTAGCACTACAGGGAGAGAAAGTGAGAGATTCTGGATACTGAGATTTACTTCACAGTCCTGAACATGATATAATTTTAGACCAAAACATGAAAATGCAAGCAAACAAGCAAGCTATAATTGATGGTACAAAGTATTTCTTCTTTTTTGTTTTAAGGTTTCCAACAAAAATCTCTGAACATCTGAGATTGTAATGTAATCATCAGAGAGAGAGATAGAGAGAAAAAGACTGATCTTCAAATCATGACAATTTCCCCACTTTAATACTCTTTTCAACAATAAACTGAATTAAGTTTTATTATGGACAATTAACAAACTTTTACTGCCAATTGTTGGGCTATGATTCGGGTAGTGGATGGCTTCTTGAAATATAAATGACACCTTTCCAAAGCCAGGATCTGAAACTGACATCCTCTTTTGATGCTAATTATGTAAATATTTGTTACAGTGTTGACAGTGGCAACCAATCAATTGAAATCTGTACAACATCCACTAAAGCCATGTCCCTGTTACAGTACACACTAGGCCCTATTGCATCAGAATTGAAGTTGGCTCTATGTGTATCACACGATCATGTGAACATGTGCTATTCTAGACAGCATGTACCATTATTACTGCTCATAGACTAAGCACACTGTATGTATTTCAGTGTAAACATGACACAATTCTGTATATATTCTGTTCTTTTCTTTATTTCAAATAGCAGTAGATGTCACCTGGAATTTAATTGTGTATATCTCATTGGAATATAAGCAAAAACATAACATTCTTCAAAGTGACGGGAGATCTCTCCACTTTACCTAATTCTGATATAAAATTGGTAGGTTACTTTGCTTAAACTATACTAGGAATGCACATAGTGTTACGATGTATGTATTGTTACGACTCTATGGTCTAAGAAAAATGTAACAGAAAGAAAGTGAAACCAACAAATCAAGTAAAAATCAACAAGCAATTTATTACTAGATAATTAAAATGAAAAATCAAAACGTCACTTACAGTAATGTGTTTTGAAATCCTAATAATCCAATAAGAATGATCGTTCTAATCACAAGTCCTAAATATAGAATGTTCCGAATTCACGGCTGTGTCCTTGAATGTTATGATGTGCTAATGGTCTCCAAAGTCCTGATGTACTAGTAATCTTGATGTGCTGATGTCAAAATGAAGTATTCCAAAATATCTGAATAAGTTCAGTTAAATTCCAAAATCATCAATTAAAAATCCAAAATCCAAAAGTTTATGAGCACTGTTATAATCCAATGAATATTTAAAATAATTCCTCTCTTAGAATTTGGAATGAATTTTCACAACTGTAATAGCTCTTCACAAGACTGATGGTAATGTCAAAACTGAAAAAATGTCCACCAAACATGGTATATATAAAGATTGGTCACATGACAGAATGTTCTAGAATGTGTGTCATCTTAATGGAATTTTACTTGTAAACAAAAATTCAACCTTGACCTTCAAATTGAGAAAACATATTGATCAAAACAACCTAATTCAAGGACACTAGTTAAACATGTTTTTCCAGATAACATTAAGATTTAAACAAATATTAAAGTGAAGAAACATTTACAATTTCCTACAACATCCACAATATTATATAAACATCATACATAACACATAGAGTCATGATTTCTGCGATAAAGGCAGAGAGAAGTCATGCATAGGAGCAGACCAATCATTTTTAACTACACCTGAACTAAGTAAAAAAGAAAAAACTCATCTGAACATATAACTCAAATAAAGACGAATCTTCATTTGGTATATGATTTTGAAGTACTCTGATATTGCTGTCTTTCTATGGGTGGACTTCATGCGTTGGCTATTTAACTTTCAATCGCTCTGGCATCTCACAATACCTCTGTGTTGGAAAAGCACATGTCCCTGTTAGGTAAGTACCCCTCCACCATGGCATATGGCACTTCAATGCAGAGATAACATACAGAGGATTAAATGCTCCACCACTATAGGTGGAGACATGAAAAATCACATGAGCTGTACTGTATATGGACAGGTAGATGAGATTCTTAAAAACCAATATAATCATGTAAAAAAGAAATTGCAGATGCAATTCAACTTACAATTGGTGGGGTGGGTGTGACAGGCCCAAATGGTGCTGGTAGATTCATTTTATTCATCAAATGCAATACCTGTAATTCAAATGAATCAGTAGAAAGAAACATTTTACATTTACATGCATTTGTTATGGAATCAGTAGAAAGATACACTTTACATGTACATGCCTTTGTTATGTAATCAATAGAAAGATACACTTTACATTAACATGCCTTTGTTATAGAATCAGTAGAAAGATACACTTTACATTAACATGCCTTTGTTATGGAATCAATAGAAAGATAAACTTTACATTAACAAGCCTTTGTTATGGAATCAATAGAAAGATACTCTTTACATTAACATGCCTTTGTTATGGAATCAATAGAAAGATACTCTTTACATTAACATGCAGAATCAATAGAAAGATACACTTCACATTAACATGCCTTTGTTATGGAATCAATAGAAAGATACACATTAACATGCCTTTGTTATGGAATCAATAGAAAGATACACTTTACATTAACATGCCTTTGTTATGGAATCAATAGAAAGATACACTTCACATTAACATGCCTTTGTTATGGAATCAATAGAAAGATACACTTCACATTAACAAGCCTTTGTTATGGAATCAATAGAAAGATACACTTTACATTAACATGCCTTTGTTATGGAATCAATAGAAAGATACACTTCACATTAACATGCCTTTGTTATGGAATCAATAGAAAGATACACTTCACATTAACAAGCCTTTGTTATGGAATCAATAGAAAGATACACTTTACATTAACATGCAGAATCAATAGAAAGATACACTTCACATTAACATGCCTTTGTTATGGAATCAATAGAAAGATACACATTAACATGCCTTTGTTATGGAATCAATAGAAATATACACTTTACATTAACATGCCTTTGTTATGGAATCAATAGAAAGATACACTTCACATTAACATGCCTTTGTTATGGAATCAATAGAAAGATACACTTTACATTAACATGCCTTTGTTATGGAATCAATAGAAAGATACACTTCACATTAACATGCCTTTGTTATGGAATCAATAGAAAGATACACTTTACATTAACATGCCTTTGTTATGGAATCGATAGAAAGATACACTTTACATTAATATGCCTTTGTTATGGAATCAATAGAAAGATACCCTTCACATTAACATGCCTTTGTTATGGAATCAATAGAAAGATACACTTTACATTAACATGCCTATGTTATAGAATCAACAGAAAGATACACTTTACATTAACATGCCTTTGTTATGGAATCAATAGAAAGATACACTTTACATTAACATGCCTTTGTTATGGAATCAATAGAAAGATACACTTTACATTAACAAGCCTTTGTTATAGAATCAACAGAAAGATACACTTTACATTAACATGCCTTTGTTATGGAATCAACAGAAAGATACACTTTACATTAACAAGCCTATGTTATAGAATCAATAGAAAGATACACTTTACATTAACATGCCTATGTTATAGAATCAATAAAAAGATACACTTCACATTAACATGCCTTTGTTATGGAATCAATAGAAAGATACACTTTACATTAATATGCCTATGTTATAGAATCAATAGAAAGATACACTTTACATTAACATGCCTATGTTATGGAATCAATAGAAAGATACACTTTACATTAACATGCCTTTGTTATAGAATCAATAAAAAGATACACTTTACATTAACATGCCTTTGTTATGGAATCCTATAAAATTAACTAAACTGTACTGCAGACTACTAATACACTAAGGAATCATCAAAATCAAAGCATTCAGATGTTGATAAAACAAGATAAATGTACAATTAACAGATGAAAACTTAATTTACTGTTGTACAATAGGCACAACATTAGTTTACTATTATACAATTAAGATGCAAATAAGTTTACTATCATACACAACACAATAATTAGTTTACTAATGTACAATTTACAGACACAAAATTAGTTTACTACTGTACATTAACAGATGCAAAATTAGTGTACTGTACAATTAACAGATACAAAATTAGTTTACTGTATAATGAACAGATGCAAAATTATGATCAATTAATAGGTACAAAAATGAGTTTACTAATGTACAATTAATAGACACAAAATTAGTTTATTAATTAACATCCAGGTTAAAATCTTCTGGAGCCTACTACTGGTTAATAGGACTGGTGCTAATCCTAATTTCCATGGTACCAAGCTACTAAGAGAAGACTACTTTTGCAGAATATCCCAGTTCATCAAAGTTTAACCTAATCTGTCCTGGCTTGAGAAATGAGAGTAGGGAGCCTTGTTCAAGGTCATGACACCTATGACCATAGTGGGATTCAAACCCATAACTTTCCAAGCTTGAGCCTGCAGTACTGACCACTTGACCATACTTCCTCATAATTAGAAAAATGGATTAAAAGGCAATCATTTTTCAATTAACTGTACATGATACATCCATGTAAAATGAGTGCTCTGCAAAAAGATATTTCACACAGACTGATGAACAATCATAATTTTAAAATTAAAAATGAATCCAACCTCAGAAGAAAGCTTATATAAAATAAGCTGTCAATTCCTATGATGTTTTTCTCTTGAAAGAAAGACTTCTTTAAAATAACAGCACCTAATATGTTTAAGGCATATCTTATATGCATATAAGTTACTTTGCAGAGAGGAGAAATTTGTGTCTTCATAGAAGAAACATGGACATTCATATATTATATGTCCAAATCTAATTGAAAATGAAATCATGTATAAATTAACATAGAATTCACATTTCCAACCAATGCCACATTTAAAGGTAAAATTTGTTTCACATCTTTGTAATAAACATTAGTAATTTTAGATACAATAAAACTAGTTCCAATCATATACTGATATTTTTACTCAAAAACATGTCCATCAGTAGCTGTTCTCTAAAATAAGCTCAACAAAAATCACTAATAAATAATACAAGCTGTGGTTTATTTTCTAGTTTTTAGGGTGCATGTATATAAATTAGAACTAGGACATGTTAACCTATTCTCCTATATTGGCATGTTGCAAAGTTTTGAACTGATCAACAATTTTCCTATAATGGGGAAGGCTAACAGACAACTTGTATATGTGATTGAACATGAAGAATTTAGAACAACAGAACTTCTCTAACACATTTATGGGAGATTTAGGGAAATCTTTGTAATCATCAGGAAGAACGGGGGTAAAAAGTTATTTTTCTTACACACTATGGTGGAAATAACTTTGATTACTGTATTTTCTGTATGGGTTATGCTATGTGTGGGAAACCTATGCACTACTTTATTCATGCAATACTGAGCCTAGAAATAATTTGTAATGAATCTATGCAATCTTAATTACCCAAATTTCTGCACAGTTTACTATTTACATCTCACACCCAAATTTCTGCATGGTTTACTATTTACATCTCACACCCAAATTTATGCACAGTTTACTATTTACATCTCACACCCAAATTTATGCACGGTTTACTATTTACATCTCACACCCAAATTTCTGCACGGTTTACTATTTACATCTCACACCCACATTTCTGCATGGTTTACTATTTACATCTCACACCCAAATTTCTGCACGGTTTACTATTTACATCTCACACCCAAATTTCTGCATGGTTTACTATTTACATCTCACACCCAAATTTCTGCACGGTTTACTATTTACATCTCACACCCAAATTTCTGCACAGTTTACTATTTACATCTCACACCCAAATTTCTGCACTGTTTACTATTGACATTTCACACCCAAATTTCTGCACAGTTTACTATTGACATCTCACACCCAAATTTCTGCACAGTTTACTATTTACATCTCACATCCACATTTCTGTACAGTTTACTATTTACATCTCACACCCACATTTCTGCACAGTTTACTATTGACATCTCACACACAAATTTCTGCAGTTTACTATTTACATCTCACACCCAAATTTCTGCACGGTTTACTATTTACATCTCACACCCAAATTTCTGCACGGTTTACTATTTACATCTCACACCCAAATTTCTGCACGGTTTACTATTTACATCTCACACCCAAATTTATGCACAGCTTACGATTTACATCTCACACCCAAATGTATGCATCCAAATTTATGCGCAGCTTACTATTTACATCTCACACCCAAATTTCTGCAGTTTACTATTTACATCTCACACCCAAATTTCTGCACAGTTTACTATTTACATCTCACACCCAAATTTCTGCACGGGTTACTATTTACATCTCACAATCAGGTCAAGAAAGTCATGAACATAAAACAGCACTGAAAATTTCCCGCAAATATATTATGTGAGGTGTAAGAATGTACACTAACACCACCATATATAATGGTCACCTGTTAATAAAAGACATTGACTTGATACTGGACACCTGTCCATGAAGGACACCTATCCATGAATAACAAAATGTTCAGGTTCCTTGGATGTCCTTTATAGACAGGTTTCAGCACTGTATCAGAATGATCACTACCCACCTGTACATAGAACTTTGGATAGGAAGCCAAAGCATTTGCAATATTAGTCAGTATGTTCACTGTGGGAGGTGGATACAGGTATGTCAAGTGTGGACTTCGTGGATACTCAAAGCTGAAATAAAACAAAGGAGACTGATAAAATATGTATGAATCTGTGCAAATATTATGATAAATGACATAAAACATATGATATCTTTTTAGAAGGTATGAAATTACATACCATATATACTCATTTATAAATCTAGTTAAACTGCAAGCTGCACAGACCCAGATCTCCCAATGCATAATGCGCTATCAGATCTGGATCGATGCAATTTGTTAGTAGTAATCAGTAGAACAAACAACATAGACCCTGATGAGCCAGCACATTATGCGACGGAAGATCAGGGTCTATGCTGTTTGCAATTTAACTTGACTTATAAGTGAGTATATATGGTATTCTTGCTTTTTCTTTATTGCTGTGAGTCAGTCTGAATTCACTAGAATACACATTTTCATGGATTTCTTGGCTGAAAGACCTGATCAACAATGACCTGTGAAGACAGAAGGGCCCCCCTTCCTCATCCACATATCTAATCCTCATCTATAAGAACTAATGAAAATGTCATTCTCTGACATTCTCTGAAGAAAACACAAAAAAACTGATACCCATAATAACAACAACAAATAAATGGAAGCTAAGTGCTTTTCTGAAGGACACAATGATGCAATCAACCTGAGCTGGCCTGGGTGGGTATTGAACCTGCAACCCTGAGATTACGAGTCCAATGCTCTATCAACTGCAATACTGCAGCTCCACAAAGTATACAGAAACTTGAATTCAAAGGAAAGCTGTCAAAATGCTTCTTCCATGAAAAGTGTACAAGAACACTGTAGCAAAGCATAAAGTAATTCATAGCAAAGCTATCTAATGCTTCTTCAGTAAAATATGCACAAGAACACTGTCGCAAACCATAATTCCAATCAATCTGGACAGAAAAAGCAGTTTCTCTTTAAATTTAAGTTGACAAAACAGAAAGAAAAAAAAAGCATCATCTTACACTGGGTTATTCTTTCAGGATAAAAGCAAAAACAAAAAGCAAAAAATGGTTTAGATATTTGGTACAAAACTGAAGTAGCCATAAAAGCCTGAATTGAACAAAAAAAAAAAAAATATTTTTGAACTCATACAGGGTCTATTCAAGAACTGAATTTGTTTGGGGGTGTATGGGGGATATAATTTTTTTGACCATTTGAGGGGGGAATTTTCTGAATATAGGAGCAATTTAATAGAGAATAAAGGTAGGACTTGAAAATATGATTCACAATTTTCATGCATTCGGTTGAATTTTGGGCACTTCTGTTTAGAAATTAGTGCGAATCCAACAATCACACATCCTAAAATACACCCTGTTCACACTGCCAGTCTTTGGTCATAAGTCTCAAGTTACTAGGGTTTCACTTTAAATTGTACAATGTCTTTTGTAAAACACTGTTGATATAACATGGATAACACTCACATTTCCATATTTAAAAATCAGCATTTATAATCAAATAGATTGCATAGTCAGTTAACAGACAAAACAAACCCCTGATATATGCAATATATAACATAATCTGCATTGAGTTGTAAGTATAAAAGAATGGTAGCAAAAATTTTGAACACCTAAATATTACAACTGGCATGTCTTTACTACAAGGAGTTTGTTAGAGTTAAAGAATGTACTAACTGTTGTACCTTTAGGATAAATGTCAACATACCCCCACTTCTTTAATGTTTCTTCAACAGATAAACTAGGATGAGGCTTCTTCTGTTCTTTTTCTTTCTCTGTATTATCTTCTTTCTCTCTCCTCTTCTTTCTCTCTGCAACAGCTCTAAAAGAAGTTAGTGTATATATATATGAGGTTAATCTGTAAGAGTTACTTCCCTTTGTCTTTATGATATATAGACCAAAAAAATAATTTTTTTTTGTCTTTCTGGGAGGGCTGGATTCGAAGGTGGCAGAGAGTAATTTCCTAATGTTAATGTGATCGGGTAATGTATTTGATGGAGAAATGAGACAATACAAAAATATGTTTGTAACAAAGAAAGTATATACCATTTAAGATACATTAGCAAATGTATTCTCTTAACAAATTAGGTCTCTGGCCCTGGTCAAAAGATTTCTTTAAGAGTTAATGTTCTTGACTTGCAATTTTACTTGTTCTTTTACTTAAGTAAACCCTAGATTCTACCGTTACAACTGAAATAAACTACCCCCATTATCTCTACCCAAATTGCTTAAATACTGTCATTTGTTCTTTAATTAAATATTTGTTTCCAATTTACTAGACTACTACCTTCTACAACTGCATGGTTGTTAAAACAATTTGTCACTTTACTGAATTCATAAATAATTTCCTTTATCTTGAGTAACTAATGTTATATGACAGTATATACTGAGAAGACTGAAAACTCAGAAAACAAAAATCCCCTTATAAAACTGAATCATGTTTTCTGGTCCCATGTTCTTCTTTAATTTCAATGAAATTGAATTCAGTGGTCCACAATCCCTCTACCTGAAAAACTAAATACATTTATTTTGTCCCAAATGTCAATTATACACCAAAAATAGACTCCATATAATCAAAATATAATCAGATAATGTGATCAGCCACTAGTCTTTATGCCACATACATTTAAACTAAAGATAAAACACATGCAGATGCACTGACATCCTGTGACACATTCAACATTCCCTCAATATAGCACAATTCATGTCATGAGGCAGGTATAGCCATAGATTCCATTCATTAAATAGTAGTAAAATTATATGTATTATGTACTTCATTAAAATACACATTCTTACTATAAGGCGATATACCATATGGCTCCAATGGACAGCATTGTACTGAGGGAGTACTGAATGACTTTTGACGTTTTCTTAAAATATGTCGACATTTACCCACATGACAAAGGACAACTAATCACATCTCAGTCTTTGTTGAAAACAGTGAACATCTGAAAACTGAAAAACCTTCCTGACCAAAAATTTTATTTCGTTCTGAGGGATTTTGATTTTCAAAGACTTTGCTGCATTTTATATGTACAAGTAGTTTGATATAGTAAGCACCAACAATTTCACTTTACCAGTAGCATATGTACAAGTAGTTTGATCTAGTAAGCACCAACAATTTCACTTTACCACTAGTATATGTACAAGTAGTTTGATCTAGTAAGCACCAACAATTTCACTTTACCACTAGTATATGTACAAGTAGTTTGATCTAGTAAGCACCAACAATTTCACTTTAACAGTAGTATATGTACAAGTAGTTTGATCTAGTAAGCACCAAAAATTTCACTTTACCACTAGTATATGTACAAGTAGTTTGATCTAGTAAGCACCAACAATTTCACTTTACCAGTAGTATATGTACAAGTAGTTTGATCTAGTAAGCACCAACAATTTCACTTTACCAGTAACATATGTACAAGTAGTTTGATCTAGTAAGCACCAACAATTTCACTTTACCAGTAACATATGTACAAGTAGTTTGATCTAGTAAGCACCAACAATTTCACTTTACCAGTAGTATATGTACAAGTAGTTTGATCTAGTAAGCACCAACAATTTCACTTTTTCAGTAGCATATGTACAAGTAGTTTGATCTAGTAAGCACCAACAATTTCACTTTACCAGTAGTATATGTACAAGTAGTTTGATCTAGTAAGCACCAACAATTTCACTTTACCACTAGTATATGTACAAGTAGTTTGATCTAGTAAACACCAACAATTTCACTTTACCACTAGTATATGTACAAGTAGTTTGATCTAGTAAGCACCAACAATTTCACTTTAACAGTAGTATATGTACAAGCAGTTTGATCTAGTAAGCACCAACAATTTCACTTTAACAGTAGTATATGTACAAGTAGTTTGATCTAGTAAGCACCAACAATTTCACTTTACCAGTAGTATATGTACAAGTAGTTTGATCTAGTAAGCACCAACAATTTCACTTTACCAGTAACATATGTACAAGTAGTTTGATCTAGTAAGCACCAACAATTTCACTTTACCAGTAGTATATGTACAAGTAGTTTGATCTAGTAAGCACCAACAATTTCACTTTACCACTAGTATATGTACAAGTAGTTTGATCTAGTAAGCACCAACAATTTCACTTTACCAGTAACATATGTACAAGTAGTTTGATCTAGTAAGCACCAACAATTTCACTTTACCAGTAGTATATGTACAAGTAGTTTGATCTAGTAAGCACCAACAATTTCACTTTACCAGTAACATATGTACAAGTAGTTTGATATAGTAAGCACCAACAATTTCACTTTACCAGTAACACATGTACAAGTAGTTTGATCTAGTAAGCACCAACAATTTCACTTTACCAGTAACACATGTACAAGTAGTTTGATATAGTAAGCACCAACAATTTCACTTTACCAGTAGTATATGTACAAGTAGTTTGATCTAGTAAGCACCAACAATTTCACTTTACCAGTAACATATGTACAAGTAGTGCACATGCTACCAAAAATGGGGAAAAGTGTTTCTAATATTACTAATTGATCTTTTGAAAAATGGTAAAATTAGCCTGAAAAGTAACTAAAGTTGTGTCATGGAAACTTTAAAAGGAGTCATGGAACAGTATGTATGTATGTAGCAGCATTTAATGGCACCTCAGTACAATATTGGCTATAGGATGCCAATAAAAATGAAGGAGAAGGAGCAATAGCAATTAAACTGTTAGGGCTCAGATGTAGGAAGAACAGTGGAACTGACAAGATAAGATAAGAAGATAAGAATCCTTTATTTCAGACTGCATGGTCCATACATCTAAATTAAAATATACAATAAAATAGAATATAAAATATAGAAGTATTTTAAGACATAGAAGTTCATAGGTGTCTTATGTGCAAATATACATACCCATCTACAACTACAGAATGTGTTTGTCATTGTTAGGAATAAAATCATGTGAGACATTTAAATAGTAATTTGTTCCATCTATCTGTAATCTGAGAACTTAAATGAATATCATAGTTCCACACGATTTCATGATACAGTTTTTACTATTTGATATTCGTGTCATCATTGAAAACACATACTTTCTCATTAATTCTTCAAAACTAAATACATTATAGTTTACAAACATGGTAGAGGCACTATTCCATCTTGGAAGGCTTAGTAGTAAACGAAGACTATTATTATAGCCAGTAACTAGTTTTCTTTTCATACATTCACTAAAGTTTGTCCACAGAGGAGCACAGTATATTGTGCAACAATAAGATTTGAATAATCTAATCTTGATATTCACAGAACAATTTCTAAATTTACGTAAAAGCATGTTTGTTCTAGTACACAGAAATCTGTAATGTCTCATCATATCTTCATCATCTGACCGGTTGGATTTTAGCATATGACCCAAATACGTATAACTGTCGACATATGCAAGAGCATGGCCGTTAAGAATTACAGAGGGAGGAGATGGTAATTTGACAGTAGTTGACTGAAAAACCATGCAGACCGATTTTTGTGTATTATATATGATATCATTCTCAAATGCGTAATGTTCACATATCTTTAATAATTTCCTTAACCCTGCGATAGAAGGACTTATCAATGACATATCATCAGCAAAACTAAAACTGTTAAGAAATGACGCATTTAGTGTCAAATGTATCCCCACGTGACACTGTCCCAGCTTACGATTTAAATCGTCTATGTATATATTAAATAACAAAGGCGATAGAACACCTCCCTGCCTCACCCCATTGGTTACATGAAAGGAATTGGATACTGCACTTCCCCAACGCACATAGTAAAATTGTTTACCATACCAGTTAACTAGGGTATGAACAATGTAAACGGGTATTTGATTGTCAAGCAACATTTTAAACAGCGTCCAATGATTAACCCTATCAAATGCCTTACTAGCGTCTAAAAAACATGCAAACACAGGGCTACCGTGTTCTAAGTAGTAGTTGACAGTTTCCTTAAATGCATAGAGGCATAAGTCTGTTGAATGTTGTTTTTTAAAACCAAACTGATTATCAGAAATTGTTACTTCACATCGTTGTATTACAATACATTCAAATATTTTCGAAATAATTGTCGTGAGAGCTATAGGTCTATAATTATTTTTGTCTGCCATATTACCAATTTTGCTTTTCAGTAGCGGGATAATTGTAACTTTTGTGAAATCATCAGGAACAAAGTTATGTACAAACATGCAATTAAATAGAATCATTAAAAGAATATGAAGTCTATTATCTGAAAATTTAAAATGTTCTACATATAAGAAATCTGATCCTGGACATTTACCCCCCTTTTGTTTAGCTATGGCATGTTGGATCTCCGACAATGAGATCAGTTCAATAAGATTAGAAGGGACCTTGCATGCTGAAAGAACATACTCCTTATTCGAATCGTTTTTAACACTATTGAGTAATGCTTTAAAATGATCTTTCCACATGTTGCATATGTTATTTTGGCCATGGTTCCCATCAATGCAAATTGGTAGCCTATTAGAAGTGATAGTAGTATTTTGTTTAACCTGCTTCCAGAATTCCCGTTGGTCTAAATTTGCAAATTTATTTGCAAGCGTGTCTGCTTTATGTTTTAGTTCTTCCTTCTTACATAGTCTAAGGGCATACTTAAACTGAGCTCTGGTCTGGCGCATTTGGTTACTGAGAGGTCCATGACGAGGTTTACCATTATCACGCCACATAAGGTAAGCATTTCGTGCATAGTCGTGCAATTCTTTAACACAGTCATTCCAGCCTGGTATAACCCTATGACCTGGTTTGGATTTTTTCACAAAGTGTTTACTCGAGTTGGACAAGGTTGTTACTATATCATTGTAAAATCCATTAATCTGTTTCATATGCACAGGATTACTACAGCCATGATCATTACAGGCCGCTACACAATATGGGATCTCAATCTTGCTTAAAAAGAATGAAGATGTTTGAGTATAATTCAGTTTTTCGTCGGCAGTGAGGTCTGACCAATTGATGTTGTATTTCAAATTTAAGAGTTCATGGGGGCATGAATCAAAACCAGGAAGTAGGTCAACATTGATAGTCATTAAAGTAGGACGATGGTCGGACCCTACTAGGGTATGAATTATTCTAATATCACATATAGCTGAATGAGCAGATTGTGTAGAGACACAGTGATCTAACCAAGAAGCTGTAGGATTCCCATTACAGTTTATGGTCTGGGGAAAATACTGTGGTATTTAAGAGAGTTACTCCTCCAGCTGTAACCTTTGCTTTCTTTCATATTTTTTATGTAAACCAGTGATCTAGATTATACTATACTGTCTGTCATTTATCATGTAAACCAGTGATCTTTAGTATACTATATTGTCTGTCATTTTTCATGTAAACCAGTGATCTAGGGTATACTATACTGTCATTTTTTATGTAAACCAGTGATCTAGATTATACTATACTGTCTGTCATTTTTCATGTAAACCAGTGATCTTTAGTACACTATATTGTCTGTCATTTTTCAAGAAAACCAGTGATCTTTAGTATACTATATTGT
Source organism: Margaritifera margaritifera (assembly GCA_029931535.1). NCBI lineage: Eukaryota > Metazoa > Mollusca > Bivalvia > Unionida > Margaritiferidae > Margaritifera > Margaritifera margaritifera. The sequence continues at coordinate 3,863,960 of JAQPZY010001661.1, read as the reverse complement.
CTGTCATTAATCATGTAAACCAGTGATCTAGGGTATACTATACTGTCATTTTTTATGTAAACCAGTGATCTAGATTATACTATACTGTCTGTCATTTTTCATGTAAACCAGTGATCTTTAGTACACTATATTGTCTGTCATTTTTCATGTAAACCAGTGATCTAGGGTATACTATATTGTCTGTCATTTTTCAAGTAAACCAGTGATCTTTAGTATACTATATTGTCTGTCATTTTTCATGTAAACCAGTGATCTAGGGTATACTATACTGTCATTTTTCATGTAAACCAGTGATCTACAGTATACTATACTGTCATTTTTCATGTAAACCAGTGATCTAGATTATACTATACTGTCATTTTTCATGTAAACCAGTGATCTAGAGTATACTATACAGTCATTTTTCATGTAAACCAGTGATCTAGAGTATACTATACAGTCATTTTTCACGTAAACCAGTGATCTAGAGTATACTATATTGTCTGTCATTTTTCATGTAAACCAGTGATCTTTAGTACACTATATTGTCTGTCATTTTTCATGTAAACCAGTGATCTTTAGTATACTATATTGTCTGTCATTTTTCATGTAAACCAGTGAGTGATCTTTAGTACAGTACATTGCCTGTCATTTGTCATGCAAACCAGTGATCTAGGGTATACTATACTGTCTGTCATTTTTCATGAAAACCAATGATCTTTAGTACACTATATTGTCTGTCATTTTTCATGTAAACCAGTGATCTAGATTATACTATACTGTCTGTCATTTTTCATGTAAACCAGTGATCTTGATTATACTATACTGTCTGTCATTTTTCATGTAAACCAGTGATCTTTAGTACACTATATTGTCTGTCATTTTTCATGTAAACCAGTGATCTAGATTATACTATACTGTCTGTCATTTTTCATGTAAACCAGTGATCTTGATTATACTATACTGTCTGTCAGTTATCATGTAAACCAGTGATCTTTAGTACACTATATTGTCTGTCATTTTTCATGTAAACCAGTGATCTAGATTATACTATACTGTCTGTCATTTTTAATGTAAACCAGTGATCTTGATTATACTATACTGTCTGTCAGTTATCATGTAAACCAGTGATCTAGATTATACTATACTGTCTGTCATTTTTAATGTAAACCAGTGATCTTGATTATACTATACTGTCTGTCATTTTTCATGTAAACCAGTGATCTTTAGTACACTATACTGTCTGTCAGTTATCATGTAAACCAGTGATCTAGAGTATACTATACTGTCATTTTTCATGTAAACCAGTGATCTAGGGTATATCATACTGTCATTTTTCATGTAAACCAGTGAGCTTCTGTCTTTTCAACTGTTTGTTGAAGATTGTTCTTTACCCATGAAATCAATATTTACTTCCAAACTTGCTTGCTATATGTATTTAGAGAGAATCTTTGGGTTAGTTTCACACTTGTTGTTTTGTCTCAAGTACATTACAAAGTCAAATACCCATGAATGAGTTTCAGTTAATTTATTTCTATTAGCCTAAATACAAGTTTCTTACCAGAAACCCACAATGTCCAATTCTGGACCTTCTCTTGTCGGTTGAAAATCTGTCTCATAGTAATTTTATTGCAATATACTATAGACATGATTTTTTTTAAACAACATACCCAAACATTATGCTTTATTAGACATAAAAAAACAATTAAAAGACATTTATTACTCAGCAATTACATGTACTTTTCTGAAATTAATATGTATATATTTATGGCAGTGCTAACCTTTACCAATTTATCAAAATATTTTTCAGATTAATACATAGATCACAACCACACACATATTTATTCTATTTTTCTTGCTATTATATAATCTATGCAATAATTATATATACTAGAATTGACCATGTATATATTTATATTTGTATATGATTTATCTACTCTAAATAAGTAGCCAAATAGTAATTGTTAGGATTTATTTGTAATATGGGAGACAGCTTTTAATAAGCTTCCAGCTTTCTACTTAATCCCCAGATATTGCATTTTTTTTAATTATATATGAAAATGTTTAGTTGAATAAATATTATTTAAAATAAATAGTATATTTCATTTCTGCATGCAATTGCCAAAATTACTGTTTTACCCTGATTGGCCTCTGACCTTCACAGCTCTTCAAAGTGTAAAAACTTGATTGTATTACCAAAGAAAGTCCCAATTTATGTATTCTAATCAAGCTAACCTAGTGTGCAGATGCACATTTATTTTTCTGCAGAAAACAATGTTCAAGTAAACTATAGTTAAAATTAAGAAAACAGAGTGTAACATTTCTTTATTTTCCTGGAATATTTTGAAAAGTAAATATGTAAAAACACGATTGAATGTTGTCAAATACTACTAAAGACCAGAAGGATGACCAAATACATGAAATATTGTTCAAGTATACCATGTGCAATACCACGAGATTTCCTGACTCTACGATATACATATTTTCTGATGCTACAATATACATATTTTCTGACTACGACATACATATTATCTGACTTTATGATATACATATTTTCTGACTCTACAATATATACATATTTTCAAATGTGTGTCAAAAATTTACCTTTCATTCAGCTCACTTGGCCAGTATTTATCCTGAGACACCCTCGCAAACTCTGCAACCAGTCTGTGACCCAATATCTCCAGCTGATGTAATCTCGACAAAGCCTTTAGATTATAATACAAAAATGGAGCTCAGTATCAATAAAATATGCTGATAGTTTCCTCAGATAGCAGAAAGAAAAAGACCTCAAAATGCAATCTGAGGGTTTATAAAATATATACCCCCACACTCCACTGCTTTTTCCAATTCACCCACAAAATCTGTGAACCTATGATCCAGTCACATTGGGGTGGGGGTGGGGGTGAGATAAGAGTAGACACAGGGGCCAATTTTAGTTCAATATTAAAATTCATTTGTTCATGTGCAGTAAGTGCATAACATGGTAATAGGATGGGGATCTCAATGGCTTCCAAGTTATGAACCAGGAGCTAATTAATTCTCTTGAGCACATGAATGAACTCCAGATGTCAGATGCATGTAAAAATTTGTTTTTCATGCCCAGTAAGTGTATGCATGGTTGTAAGGTGGAGACCCCAATAGTTTCTTTGCTATTACACATGGACAAAAACTGTATAATCCCAAGCATAACCAAGGGTTTCATTGAAACATAAGTTGTCACTTGGGTCATAGAGCTCTCTGTAGCCTTTTGACAATGGCAGTCCTGGGCCCTCAGTCTTCTGAAAATTGGGGTCCAGATGGAAAAACTGCAAGTTCAGGTGAGAAACTGGGAGTCCATAAGTGGACATACAAATCATTATATTCAAGGTAAATCAAAACAAATTTTATAGAGTATATCTTATTTACTATAATAATAGCAGGGATTTCCCTATAAGCCAGTTTATGACAACATTTTCTGCCTGTTTTGCTGTCTGTTGCCATTTGTTTCATCTCAAGAAGGTACCTTTCCAAAAATAAGTTGTGCACCAATGATGGAGTGCATCATGCATCATGGATCTGAATCATTACATTCGTTTTATCATCCTATTGCACAAAGTGCACAAAAGCAATGTCCTACTTCGTACCCAAGTCTGATGTTCCTTTCAGTCCCCAGCTAATGAATTCCTCATTTGGATTGCTTTGATGATTTCCTTGTGCTTACCGGTTATTATGAGATACTCACTGGCTAGCCCGGTATATCACTGGTTGACCAGCAGTCATATAAAATCACAGTGGTTTACCAATGTGGTCATATTACAATGATTACAGTAGCAACAAATAATTGGCACACTACACTGTGAACTTCATTGAGACACACAGAAGATATTTGCTTGTAATGAGTGAATAATGGATATATTTCATCGAGTGGGTGAAAATGCTTGAGTTTTTCAACAATGAAATGAAATATATTTGTTATTCACTCAAAACAAAAAAAAATTCTTTTTTACTTGATCCTCAAATGTATTGGCTAGCAATATGTGTAACTTATTAAAGTATCAAATTTCTTATGGTATCCTGCATGATAATGTCAGCTGTGTTCAGTTTATGTTTTGCTGTGTTTTTGTATATTCTCACAGAAAATATATGTAGTAACATAATTCTCTTTCCTAATTCAAGGCAAAAACACATTAACAAACAAAATTGAGGGAAAAATATATAAGCACGCTGCATGATGTGAACTTGGTATTCTTGTGTGATAGGTGGCCATACTTACCACTAGACCAAGCAAGTAACAAAATGGTGGGTCAAATTTCTTGATCATAGTGTTATCGATGTTTATTTAGCGCAATTAAAAAATATTTTTCATAATTCCTTCCACTGAATTATCAAAATTACTTCTATTGGAAAATCCACTACTTCACAGGCTAGCATGAAATAAATATAATTTTTCATGTTAAACTTTCAGGTAAATAACACATGTTGTTTAATTCCTTTGTTATGTCAGTGGGTAGAAACTCAACTACAAATATAACTAATCAAAGGCTCATATATTTAGAGTTATAAAGTTTGATCTACTATCACAATCCACTTCTGATTTGTTTCTTTGACAAATCTTGTTTTCAATAAATTAAGTCATGTTTACATGTCATTATTCCACCTATTTCAACTGATTCTCAGTTAACATAAGTGAAAAATCACTCATATAGATGACTTAATTTTTTGAAATAATGCCCCAGGAACACTTAAAATTGCCAAATTTTTTGAAAGAATGCCCCAGGAACACTTAAAATTGCCAAATTTTTTGAAAAAATGCCCCAGGAACACTTAAAATTGCCAAATTTTTGGCATCTTTGATTTCCAGGTTTCAAGAGGAAGCATGCCCATGTACCTCCCCTAGCAAACACACACACTCACTCGAGCAGTCACCTAATTTTCATTGACAGCCACCTGTTCTGAAAATTAGGGAAAGCCCTGAACTACTATTTTCTGGATTCATTTCAAGTTTATTTTTGATTCTTCACTTCTGAACATGAAAATGCTTTTTGGGGGGGATATTTTGTGACCCAGGCTTTTTTTTTTTTTTTTTTGTTATAGCTTGTGGAGGAAAATTAAAAAAACTGAGTGTCAAGGGCTAGTTAATGAAGATCCATAGTATACACAGCCTCAGAATACTGGGGGTCAAGGGCTAGTTAATGAAGATCCATAGGATGCACAGCCTTAGAATACTGGGGGTCAAGAGCTAGTTAATGAAGATCCATAGGATACACAGCCTCAGAATACTGGGGGTCAAGAGCTAGTTAATGAAGATCCATAGGATACACAGCCTTAGAATACTGGGGGTCAAGAGCTAGTTAATGAAGATCCATAGGATGCACAGCCTTAGAATACTGGGGGTCAAGAGCTAGTTAATGAAGATCCATAGGATATACAGCCTTAGAATACTGGGGGTCAAGAGCTAGTTAATGAAGATCCATAGGATGCACAGCCTTAGAATACTTGGGGTCAAGAGCTAATTAATGAAGATCCATAGGATATACAGCCTTAGAATACTGGGGGTCAAGAGCTAGTTAATGAAGATCCATAGGATGCACAGCCTTAGAATACTGGGGGTCAAGGGCTAGTTAATGAAGATCCATACGATACACAGCCTCAGAATACTGGGGGTCCAATACTAGCATTGGAAGGTCCAGAATGTGCTGGAAGTGAGTTCAGAGAGCTCTGAAAAATGGTAACAAACACAAGCTGCTTATCAACAACTTTATGACAGCTAGGGACTGCTTTTTGTTATAATAAGAAAAACTGAATGTACCTTGACCTCTCTATAGTCCTATGACACCAAAATTAAAGGACCCTCAATCAACAGAAATTTGAGATCCTGATAGGAAACTTAGTGATCCAGGCAAGAAAAAAGGTAGTCCATTAGGAGGCATTAAATTGTTACATCCAAGGAAAATCAAAAAAACTTTATTCACTATATCTATTACCATCCTTTTATTTCATTTAAATTTTCACTGCATCTTCTTTACTTTTTGAATATAATCTGATAACAATCCTTTATTTCCACTGGTGTAATTACCCTTCTTGTCAATTTTTATTTTTTTTCTTCCAAACTGTTAGGGAAAATATACATCAACAGTATTAGCTTCATAAAAGTGAGGGTTCAAAGCTGAGGGTCTAAAGGATGCAGTCTAAGAACACTACTGGTCTAAGACAAGCATTTAAGGTCTACCAGCATTTGAAGGTCCAAGATCAGCATTTGAAGGTCTAAGACAAGCATTTGAAGGCCTAAGACCAGCATTTGAAGGTCTAAGACCAGCATTTGAAGGTCCAAAACCAGCATATGAAGGTCTAAGATGTACTTGAAGCACTTGCAGAGAACTCTGAGTTAGTGATCACACACACCAATGTTGGTCTCATTATTTGGGAGTTATTTCAAGTTTTTGTATCCAAATTCTAATACCATTGTGCATATATACAGACCACTCCCAATCATATCCCAAGGTCTGAAGTCTCTATCTTGAATGATGTATGAGGACACTTCCAATCAAATCCCAAATTTTAAAGTCTCTATCTTAAATTGTGTGGGAGGAATTGAACAACATTACTCAAGCACAAACACACACATGCATGTACAGATGGGTAGGATAAAATCATCCCCACATTTTCTTCTAAAAGAAAACATGGGGATAATACTTCAAAATGACTACAACCAGTAATCAACTTTAAATGACTACCGTAATCATGGTAAGTCTTGGGACACGAAAAAATAACTTGTAGACACAAAAAAATGTAAAGACAAAATTGGGAAGATCGCCATACGTCACACAGCAGTGACCAGCTCGTTCAATTACCATGTCATTCGTCAATAAACTGTTATAAACTACTTGTTTTATGTTATTATTTTGCATGTGCATTTTTTCCAATTTCTCCAACAGGATTTAAAATAAAGGAAAATAAAGACTTCATAATTCACAGGCTGCTTACATTTAACGGAAGACCTGTACTATAGTGTTTAGTTCCTACACAGTGCAAATCATACTTGGTGTCACTTATATCCTTGTTTATTCCCAAAAATATTTGATGCAGATTTTGCTTTATTCATCATTTTTACCAAATCGCATTCTTCCAGATTACATTTCAGCTACACGTTCATTGCTGTTTCATTTATTTGGATTCACACACTCAACAGTTACTGTTTTTCAGTGCTATAAGCGATCCTACAAAGTGATGTAATGTATATGAAAAGGCACACATGTTTAATTATATAAAGAACATAACCAGCATAAATTCAAATAACTGTCATATATTCATGAAAGAATGATCGTAATATATGTTAACATTCTGAATATAGATCGATTAAGAGCATCATTGATCCATTTTAGTTTTGTGTTTCGGCTTCACAAAATGATAATTTTCCACACATTATTCATTCCACTTTTGATTTTGGCAAGCTGGTTGTTTTGGCGTCTCCCTTGTTTATAATTGGCGAATTTGCCTTTTGTTTTCTGACAGCAATCCAGGCCGGTTAATTGTTAAAACCCTGAAATTGGCTTGGATAAGGAGGAATTTTGTCCGGCGGCAATGCCGATACTTTGATGTGTGATTGGCTTCTACTGCGTAATATTAGCATGATTACCGTACCTGAGTAAACAGGAACTTATTTAAGGTCGTTTACATCAAAGCAAACTATCACGGAGTTTTTATTTTAAAAACGTTATTTCTTAAACTTCTTTATTGTATTTTAAAGGTATTATTTAAGTTTGGTGCAGTGGTGCCTGTGATTCGAATCCAATGTATGTATTTCATTCATCAAAAGTAAAATCTTCAATGTATACGTGGTGACACCATGATGTAAACATGCGTACAATAAATGCTATTATAGAGTTGAAATAAACACTATTTTCGTTGTTCTCATTCTGGTATCACATTGTAATGAATTAGGTATTCCCATTTTCAGGGGTAAAAAAATCCCCAATAATTACAGGTGACTTTCGACAATTTTAATGCAATAATGCATAAACTGACAATAGTAAACTAGAGCACAATAGGGAGAAGTTATTGTTGAATGGGTATAACATACCGCTAATGGTCAATTCTTGTCATCGTCTGATTAAATTATACATATTTTAATTTCAAAGAAAAATTCAATATATTTATTGACTCTTCCAACAAATTATAATAATTTATAATATTTCCATGTAATAATTGATAATGAGATTCCCTTAACAACCATGAAGTCCTGTTTATTTTACATGAGGTTACGATCGATAAAATATGCCGATCAATCAGTAGAAGAAAAAAAATGTTTTAGGTGTACCAAGACTTATGGTACATGAAAAAATTGCTTTAACTTCGTGTCCCAACTTGTATAGGTCATAAAAAAATTACTTTTGAAAATAAATAAGGGTGTCCCAAGACTTATAGTGTCCCAAGACCTACTGTGATTATGGTACATGCAACAGTGTCCCTGAAATGGACATAAATGCCAAAAAGCTAAATAAATAAATGAACCCATCAAGATTCTATATGCAGTAGTATGTGAGAAATGGAAGGAACTGCACAAAATTTAATTTAATCATTTGGGCCAAACAAGTAGCTATGACCTACTTTTGCCAACTTCAATATGAATACATCCATCAAGTTTAATGATGGTATGTGTAGTAGTGTCAGAGAAACGTACACTTCATTCATAAACTTAATCTACTTGTAGTCACCAGAGCATGAAAGGCTGGTAAATTTGACCTATGACTGCTAGAAATAAGTATTACTTCTCAAAATGAAGTTATCTATCAAGTTTCATGACTGTGTATGCAACAGTGTCTGAGAAATTTAGCTAAATGCACCAACTTTACAATTATTTCGATACCAGTAATGCTACTGATACTAAATAACCTACTTTTGTTTCTGTGCCATAAAACATCTAACCAAAGTAAGTAATACCAATTAAACATACTTAGTATTTTGTAGATGAGTAAAAAAAAAAAACTTATCAGTTCAAGGAATTTAAACATGACAGCCTCCATGTAATTTATGATGGTAAAATACATTTAAACTTAATTACCATTTTAACCTTAACCTTACATATGTAATAAAAAAGTAACCTTACATATGTAATAAAAAAGTGTCTTTTAATATTTGCCAAAACTGCACATAAAAACAATGAGTTACTAACAGTATATTTTTGGACTCCAGCATGCCTCATGGGAGAGTAGTGATAGCTAAAATTTGTTGAGAACATCATGGTTTTTCTTGGAATGTATGCTTTGTGTCTTGTTGCTACTTAACTTTGTGGCTTAAGTAAGTCTCAGAGATGGAACTTACATGTGTTTTACATTATGTAACCCTGTTGGAATAGGGAATGCACATCCAAAGTGGAGAGATCCCAACAAGAGAAAGGGAGCTAACTCTTCTAGCATGTACATACATGTGATGGGAAGACACTGTTTATGACACTGTTGGTATGTGTTTCATATGATGAACTTTCACCTCATGAAATACAACTCTTGTAAGTACACAGTACAGGTATTCTGTCTAATAATTTGATTTACTCACCAATTTTGCTGCTTCATGACCATTAAATTTGGCAAAGGCCATATTCCTCTGAAAGATAAAAGACATTTCTCCATGTACAATAATATGCAACAAATGAGAATATTATAGCCCCAGTCCTATAGTCATATAACCAAATGAGAACATTATAGCCCCAGTCCTATAGTCATATAACCAAATGAGAACATCATAGCCCCAGTCCTATAGTCATATGACCAAATGAAAACATCATAGCTCCAGTCCTATAGTCATATAACCAAATGAGAACATCATAGCCCCAGTCCTATAGTCATATAACCAAATGTGAACATCATAGCCCCAGTCCTATAGTCATATAACCAAATGAGAACATCATAGCCCCAGTCCTGTAGTCATATAAGCAAATGTGAACATCATAGCCCCAGTCCTATAGTCATATAACCAAATGAAAATGTCATAGCCTCAGTCCTAAAGTAATATAAAGAGTTGGCAGATTTGGGACAAGGTTAATCATTCTGCTGATAAATATATAAATATTTAACAGCATAGACCCTGATCTACCATCCCATTATGTGGTGATATATATGGCTCTATGTTGATCACAGTTGGATCTATGTTATTAATGTTGATGGATACATACAGCAAATGTGTGAGCAAAGGATACACTCACCTACATAACATAAATTTAACTTTTTGTTAACTTAGTTTTTTCTCCCACTCCTTACACTCTCTTTCTATCTGTAATGTCTCCAATAGATTCATAGGCAGAGTTCACTGTTTATGATACTTAGACCAAACAAAATGATATAAGAAGCAATTGTGAACATGCCCAGAAATTTGGGGGCAGATTGGTGTGTGCTTTTTTAACCCTTTACCTTATATAAACACTTCTGGATATCTGATTCACATACAAGCATGTATATCAACAGCCTACACAGTAACAGACTCTATGAGGTAAAGGGTTAACTTTCCTTTGTAATATTTGTTTTCACAAAGTATTTACACACAAAATTACAAATTAACAGTTAAAGTTTTTCCTCGTCTATATTTTCATTTTTGATGGATCAGGATAAAAGAAGGAAGACAAATGGAATAAAGAAAACATCTACTGTAGTTCACAAATTTATTATCATCTATAAGATTCCCCTGCAACTGCAACATACATGTATGAATATATGTAGAATTAATGAAAAAATAAAAGAAACAAAAAAAAAACCCATGCAATATCATTAAAAATTTACCCCCCTCCCTTGTTCCATCCATAATGAATTACAAATACAAAGTCATGTAAGGCATTACCATTGGTCCCTTTGTACCCATGACTCGAACATGAGTTGCCCCGAAGTGACACAGTAGGTTCTGTTTCTCAACAGGTGTGAGATCTGCAGGCAGGTGTCTCACTACTAATGTGCAGGATTCTGGATCCTCCATTTTTCACTCTAAAAGAAAAATGAAAATATCCATTGCAGAAATACAGATTTACAACAAACACAGATATAATAGTTTGCAAAATAATGGAACATTGCCCTGCCAGGTTCTGAAGCGAATGGGACACTTTCTTTTTTACTAAATGTCACCTTGAAATAATTATTAAAAAGAAAAACTAAATTATTATTGCTTCAAAAACATGAAAATCAACCATATAATTGATGTTTTAAGATCTTTGTTGTTGCCATTTATCAGCTAACAAAAAGAAATAAATAAAAGAAAACAACAGAAATTACAAGGCAGTTGTTTGCAAAAGTATTAACTACTTCACAGTACATTTAGAAAGTCTATACCAGTTGCTGTATAGATCCAGTTACCGCACAATCATTACTTATTCTTTACTCTTTGCAGGACATTTTAAACTGGCAGAAGAAACAGTATACAAATTTGGGCATGTTTTGTCTGTGCAACTAACAAAAATGCTGTCTAAAATTACGAATAAATAACCACTGCACAATAATTAGTTCTATGCTGAAACTGGTGCAGACCATATATATTCTTTTTCCAAATAGGGCTGTCAGGACTAAAAGATATCACTGCATTACCACACCAAGTAGCAAAAGATATCACTGCATTACCACACCAAGTAGCAAAAGATATGGTAGCAGCAAAGGGCAGTGATGAATAAAGCTATAAATTTTTAAAATGATGCAAAATATCATGCATCATTCATCAAATTGCCAAATAAGGATTTTGAGTTTTACCTCATCCCATTTGGTAAATTTGAGCAAATATCTCCCCTGTCCACACTAAGTCTGTATTTCTGCCACCCATACTTGGTTCCAAAAGACCAGTCATGTGGCTGTTTGATATATTCATGAAAAACCTGATGCATCACAGGGATGAGCAAATTACATAGCTCGATGTCCCAGACCATTCATTTTCTAAGTCAAGTTAAATTTTCCAAGTTGCTTGTCTGTGACAAGTGCTTTTTGCCTTTCTAAAAATAAGTCTTCTTTTATCTGGCCATTCATCCCCTCTGGGCATACTGAATGCTTAATTCTAACCCTCTCCATGTATTTATTTACATCTAGTATCACACCTACTGGTTGTCATTGATAACTCTTGCATGTGTGCACATTATATTACTGTTTTACCTCATATTGGGCTAAGCGACTAAATTATTGGCCAATCAAAACATGCAGAACAAAACAAAGCCAGTATGATTAATTAGCAGTATTTTAAACGGCTTCCATGTATTGTGTTTACTTAAAACAGATTCTCACGAACAACTCACCCTATGATTTTAATCCAGCGAATCAATCCAACTAAACTAATGAAAGGCACTTTATGGACATTAGTGTTGGTTCCCTTTAAGAACTAATTAAATGGCAGTGATGATTCTTTAAATTTTACTAGTAATTGATTATACAGAGGATGAACTTCCATGTCTAATATTGTGTTTGAAGCGAAACAATCGCGCTAATTAAGGAGCTGTCTCTGTTCATATGTAAACGACAAAATGTATACTATGATCACTTTTGAAGTAGTTGTCAAGCAAGGTCATATTTACTATGTGGATAAAATGAGTTTACTAAATTATTTTGTTAAGGAAGTTAATAAGGAAGAGTCAGAGAAGGAAAATTAATGTGAAAGTGGAGGGGTAAAACATAAGATTGCAACTTAGCGGGAGGTAATGGGTTGACTCAGAAGCAAAAATATTTTGCACTTATTGCAAACAATATCACAAACTGGCACAGGTTGGAAATTCAACCAGTATATTTGTCAATGGAACTGACAAATTCAGGATTTAACTGATCAAGTCTCATGACAGTTCTGAATCTTACAAGGCCTGTGCAGTTAAAGAAAGTCTGAATTCCAGTAAATTCCTCTCCATTCTTGCTGATGGAAATACTTGTACTACCATATTGGAGCAAGAAATAGTGCATATAAGATACCTGGCCAATGAGAGACGGAAAACCTCTGATGTAACAAAATGTATAATATCAACCTATGTTTTTGAAAAATTATATTCTTTTAAGAAACAAATATGTTGTGCATTATTTCCTTTGTTCTTTCTATGGATTAAAGTGCAAACATCTCATCAAATCTTGACAAGTGATTTAAATTTGGGACAAGTGAAAAGGTAGGCAGGACAAGTGAATTTTCTGAAACCACTTATCCTTGACAAGATGACAAAAAAATTTGCTCAGCCCTGCATCTGTACAATGTGACAATTATTGGCTTGCACTTGCATACAAAGAAAGATCAGAGAGTAGTAGGAAACAGAAGAAGTCATGGATAAATATTTAAAATGATAAAGACAAGACAGCAGAAAAAAGATAAAGGAAGGATGGTTTCCCACTACCATGTCCTCTCTCTTGAGTTTACTTCTCATACTACAGTAGAAATAGACCAAAAAGTTGTTCTCGAGCATATTTTTTCTGACATTATTGGCTATGGCAGAAAATAACCATGTAAGCTATAATTCAGTATTGGAAGACTTGCACGCATGCATTAGCAGTTTAAAATTCACATCAAATGGATTGACAGATGTGCGATTCAGAGAGAGATTGCTAATAAACAATAAGTGCTTGGACAAATATGATGCAATGAATAAATAGAGGTACAAAATATAAATGTCATTCCATGTAATTTAAATGGTTAGTTACTAGCTGCCCAAAATCTATAATTTTTTCAGGCCTGCTGTCCGCTACTGAATTTGAATCTGTTGTTCTCCGCCAAGACCGATAATATCAGAATATATTGTCCCACACCCTATTTTGACGCAGTGTCATAAACTCCCAGTTCTCGAGAGAACGCATCTTTCAATTACGTCAAAACCACAACATTAATTTACACTGATCAACATCGAGTCACACAGATAAAAAAAAATTGTCAAAAATCCTATCCTTGTCGGTTGTGAAATGAAACAAAGATACATACCTTGAAAAATAATGCCATTTCACTAATTCTCTTTTTTTCAACCAGTAAGTCCTCATAAAAATCCTTACTAACTATTCTCACGGGGCAAATCAACTTCCCGCCATAATAGGCATCCAGTCTGCTACTCAACATGTGTTAGCAACGTGACTCACAGCTGATAACTGCATCAGTAACACTGTTTAGAAAGGTGTACAGTGTTATACAGTTTGATGTGGATCTTTCATAACTGATTTTCAGAGGTGCTTCTTTGTTATTATAATTTGTGGAAATTTACAAGAAACATATACTTTTACGATATATTTCATAATTAAATTAGTATCCTTTACATTTTTGCTTATTTAAATCAAAGTCTTAGGATTTTTTATCATATAATTAGGCAATTTTACTTTAACAGTAAATTTTCAATAATCTTTTAAAACATTCTTGATATTTAACTTATTTTGGCCAATTTATTTTTTTTAAGATTTGTTTGATAATCGCAAGAATGATAATTAATGAAAATAAAACCTTATCCTGCAACTTTTTGTCTTCTGTTTGTGATTATTTGCATTCTGGATAAAAAAAAGTTGTGAAGGATGCAAAACAGTTTTGATGTTCCAAAAACTGTACATTCAAGGTTCGAGTCTCTGCATGTTCACAATGCCAATTAAGTATTGGAAAAAATACACATGCTAAATCGAATAATTTTTTAATAATATGTACACAATTTTATAATAATACCATCATGATTTTTCAAAATTTGATTCTTTTTGCTTTAGAGACAAAATCTGTACCAAAATTAAATTTATGAGAAATGTAAGAAATGCTTTAGGAATGCAAAGTTAAATTTCTTTCTGTAATTTTTCCTATAAACTTAGGTTTTCTCTGTCCTATTGATGTTCCTCTTCAATATAGTTTTCTTCCCTGACCGTATGTACAATGGTGTGACTAAAAGAAATAGACTTCTGTGAAGTGCGTCATAATGGGTGACGTAATAACTAACTTTCCAACAGGGGGTCGTCAGGTTCAAAGCATGCGAAGAAGAATATTAGGGAATATATCAATGTCATTTTCTATGCATACTTTGCTAAAATAACTAATGTTTCTAAAGTAATGAGAGTTATCAGTATGAAATGAGTATATTTATGACAAGGTGAAAGTAAGTACTTATGTGCGTCAAAATAGGTGGGTCCAGAATAAGAAGTGGCGAACAACTCTTCTCAACTGTACAGTAGCGGTCCTTGAGTAACTGTTTCATAGGTCCAGTCTTATTAACTAAATTTTGCTTATTTCTTATGACGTTCTATTTTTTTTTTTTTTAAATCGATAACATTCATAAACAAAGTGTAAATATCATAATATCAATTTTCAGGCCCTGATGCACCTGTACAGTCCGGGCAAGAGATATCGGCTTCACGCTGGTTCTCTGGATGGTGCTTCTAGTACGTTTCTAGCATCATTGATTGCCTACATTTTCAAGAAACGCAATTTTTTAGGCGAGGTTGCATGTGTAATATATCCACAATTTGTTATTATTTCATATAATCTCCTTTATTATTAATACTTATGATAAGCGACACAGATTCTCCCAACTTTCGTCTATTATCGCTGACCTCTTTCGTGAAAACTTTTAAGGGGAGGTAATACAAAATTCTGCTAGTAGAACACAAATAGTTCCCAATCTTTATAATCTTTAATCCAAATAGACATCTAAGGAAATGTACTTTCTTTTTCAAATATTTATCATTTTTACAATATAGTTTATATACCATTATATTCATGTTTTGTATGGGATTGACTCATTCACTGAGAAACTGATATTATACATATCGATATATGTATTTATGTATGTATATATATATATATATATATATATATATATATATATATATATATATATATATATATGTGTGTGTGTGTGTGTGTGTGTGTGTGCTGGAGCCGGTAATTATAGATTGTACAAAACCTATTTTTTTTCAAATTAGAACGGTTAAATTCATATTAGAGTTTCATTCTAATAATTTATGCAAAACTTAACACGTGTTTAAATGTTTGCAATTCCCGTACTTCTTAAATTAGTATATGCCCGCCTCTGTTGAAACGGAGGTTTATGGTACTCATCTTGCCCTCAGTTGGTCCACAAAGTTTTGATGGATTGCTATGAATTTTAGTAAATATTTTGGTAATTGCCTGAAGATGCGCATATTGACAAATCCCTTTGCTCCCGCAAATTTTGTAAGTGTTATAGCCCTTTTCGTCTTGTAGCTTAATTCAGCGTATGACAAAAATTTCGTTGGTCTGGCACACAATTTCGAGAGTGTAACTAGTTTCGCAGTTTTTGATTGATTGCCTTTAAATTTTGTAAATATTGCAGCTGAATGCAGTGTATGACAAAATACTGTGGAGGCAACTATAGTATGGTCCCGATGGATTCTGAATCGTACCCAGTACTAAATCTCAGAAACTAACAGCAAGTCACATCTCAAATGTAGATAAGAATATTATGTTCCTTCCATCCCTTACAAATTTATTTCATTTGGTTCATGTGCTTGGGCAGTAGGCCAATGGTGCGAAGCTACCATCTGAGGGATTATGACTGAACGCCTCTAACACTACTTAATGGCACGTAATGAAACTTGACATATGTTATAGCCATCACCAGAAGATGAGCAATGTGACAAATCACTGCAATTTTGTTGTTGTTCTTTTGTTGGTTTTTTTTTTTTTTTTTTTTTTTTTTGAAATATAGCCATTCTTGACTTAGAGCCTTTAGCAGTATTGCCCTTCTTGACTTGGAGCCTTTAGCAGTATTGCCCTTCTTGACTTGGAGCCTTTAGCAGTATTGCCTTTCTTGACTTGGAGTCTGATGCAGTATATGACACAATCTTGTGAACACAACCAGTCTCACAGTTTTCATGGATTGCTATGAAACTTTGTACATTCTATGCTCACCATTTGATAATGCGCATATCGACAAAATTCCTTATCATACAACGTCTGTTCGAGTTATTACCCTTATTTACCTTGCAAATGAATGATTTGAATGAATAATTTTCCTATATAATCTCTGCATTTGTTTGTCAGTACTGAACTTTCTACTGTCTCCAAATCCTAATAAATCATATGTTGATCTAAAGTATCTTCAAAGATAAACTTACGGTGAAGTTATTGTCATAGGTTAACCGACATTCTTTTGAGAGGCTGGACTGTAACCAAAAGCATCGTCCAATGCGTCACAGATTTCACATCCGGATCAGCACCAATGTATCATTAGTGACTGTGCACTGTCACCATAATATGTACAGGCAACCATACCATAATGTTCATATTCTAAAGAATGCACAATTACCTTTAAATCAATACCTAAATTTCCTAAATCTAACTCTTGTATCACCACCAAAACTAGAGAGGAAAAATTGTTCTAAAAATAGACTGGGACTATATTCGGGTGCTGAACCCGACGTAATAATTGTGACCTGAGTCCTATTGACAGAATGTTGTGAACGCAACATGGTCAATGGCTGAAGATGTGCATATAGACAACTCACAGTGCTTTTGCGATTTTGATTAGGGATATTGCTCTTTCTTGACTTAAAACTGGTTGCAGTTCATGATTGAACTTTGTCAAAGCATTAAGTCTCACCTGTTATCAATGGATTGCCAAGACACACTTGTTACGTTTTCAATGGATTGTCAAGACACACTTGTTACGTTTTCAATGGATTGCCAAGACACCCTTGTTGCGTTTTCAATGGATTGCCAAGACACACTTGTTACGTGTTCAATGGATTGCCAAGACACACAAAATACATTATATTGTGGACTTTTCACACACTGTAGATATTTGGACAAATCTTACACCAACAAAAGGGCATTGAAATCGCATAATAATGGATGCATAGGGAACTATTCCATCAGGCATTAAATAGTGTGTGTTCAAATCGTTGATAGTTATGCATGGTAGAGCTACTGGTAAATTAAATTGTACTATTTCATTAATTAACGACATTTTCTTCGAACATCATAATGTATGTTACAATTAGCCCTCTTTCTAAAGTTGATTGGTAAAATCATATTCATGACATTGTTTCTCTCTAGCATTTAATAAAAAACAAAAAGTGGATAAATATGTTTACGATTGCTTTAGTGTTTATACGCCTGAAACATTTTCAGTATATAATAATTCAAATGCTTTTGAATGATCGCATACCGTAGGCTTTATATTGTTTCATTGTTATTCTGTACCTGTACTTTAAACAGCTGGCTTCCGTTCTTCGTCATCCTCTGGTTGACAGATTTGGCTTTGGGCACATCTCAGGTTTGTATATAACGTGAACGATACCAGCAGTAAACAGTAAATTTGATATTGTAATTGTGCTAAAAAAAATTATTTTATCTTTCCTATTATGAAGCCAAGTAATGAATTCTCCATTTGTTTTATTCTTCTTCATTCGTACCATGTCATACTCCATTTTTTCAAATTCTTTGTTTTTGCAAAACAATTTCCTTGTCCAAACTTTCTTCTATTTTGTTTAGCTTGATAAACAAAGAGTCTGTTGTTTCTCTTTGAATTTTATTCGCAAGACAATAGATTGAAACCTCTTCAGCTGTTATTCATTTATCAAATATTGCAATACCTAACTCTAGTTGTATATTTATTTTGGTCTTTCTTCTCCTAGTGTGAGTGCAGTCTTTGTTGTATTTTGTGTGCGTTAAATACATTATTTCATTGGGATATTTGCTTTTAACATACTGATAAATATTTAACATTCCCTTGACGACTGTGGACAGTCGGGGCACTGCTTATGCATCCTACCTAATTAGGTAGGGAAAAAGTAAGTTTATAAGTAGTCACTAACAGTTACTTAGGAAGTCACTAAAAGTTACTTAGGTAGGCACGACAAGATACTTAGATAGGTATTATGCGTCACTAATAAGTTAATTTCAGGCACTAAAATTAACTAATAAGCATTTTAAATGAAAGTCACTAAATTTTAATTACACAAATCTTTATTTGAATATTTTCAATCAAATATAAATAACATTCGCTAAAAGTGGTAGTGAAAACAAAGCCGTTGTGTGAAATAATCAAATTAATTTGCAAGAAGTACAATAAGATGAAATTTGCAAATTAATTTGACAAAAATATGATCATGGATGAGATGCAATATATGTGCAAAAAAGGAAAAACCAGAGTGGAATACAGACATTCGAGTACAAAGAGGAGTTAGCAAAATGTGAACGTAAAAACAATGATTTAACTAAATGCATAACAAATAATGTATTGCACACAAAAAATGAATGACTGAAAATTTAGTTCAATGAATTATATCGCTTTTACAGTGAAACAAATTGTGGCTAATCTACCTGTTTAAAAATGAAACAAATTGTGGCTAATCTACCTGTTTAAAAATGAAACAAATTGTGGATAATCTACCTGTTTAAAAATGAAACAAATTGTGGCTAATCTACCTGTTTAAAAATGAAACAAATTGTGGCTAATCTACCTGTTTAAAAATGAAACAAATTGTGGCTAATCTACCTGTTTAAAAATGAAGCAAATTGCTGATTACAAATCTTTAAGTTCTGGCGATTTAAAATTGAAGCAAATTGTGGATAGCCAGTCTTTGAGATCTAGCAATTTGATATTAAAATAAATTGTGAATAATAAACGTTTGAGTTCCAGCGATTTATCATTGAAACAAATTGTAGATAACAAATCATTTGATTTTATAGCAATATAACATTGAAACATTGTGGATAATAAATTGCTGAGTTTCAGCGATTCAACGTTCTGATGTTTGCAAATTTAAAACAGTTGAGTAGTACAATAAGAATTCTTCCTTGGACACTATAAACCTACTATCCACCATTTTATTTATCAACCCATAAAAATAAAAAATATAAAAATTAAGATCAACAGAATTTGATATTGCACAAACCCTAATATATAGAAATATCCCGGCCACCACAACCATATGATATTGCACCCACCAATTCTATTTGTTTGTTTGTTTGTTTGTTGTTTATTTTTTTTTTAACATTTCGATACACTATTCCCCTACTTCCAACCCTCAAAAATATTTTTTTTTACCACCACTAGAAGCCTTTGCTATTGCACCCACTTTTGTTCTAAATCAACACCCTATGCTATTGCATCCACACTAAAAGAAAATAAAAAATTGAGATCACCCTATTCACAAAAATAAAAGTCAAGCCTAGAAATACAAGCTCCGACCAATGAGTCCTGAAAAAATTAATACCGAATGTAGATGGCTTTATCAGCGAAGATACCGGCGAAGTTAGTAAGGTTAATTATGACATTAAAATGTTCATCTAAGCCATATGAAAATCGAAATATTTTGTGGTGCATCCTATAACATAAGAATACAAATGTATTACCATTACTACAAGGAAGAAAATGTATAATATAAATACTCTTGTAAATATAGTTTATTCCTAGAATACACGTGTATGTATATTTTATTATGGTCATCCTCAGGGATTAACAGGCAAAACTGGGCAGATACGCTTTTGCAAAAAATGAAGAAAAAAAAAAAATCAAGGTTATATGTCACAAAAAGGGCAGGAAATATGAAACATAATTACCTGAATACAATACTTTAAATGCTGAAAAAGTTTAAAATATATAAATCATATAGGCAGTTAAGGTTGTTATATTACAATCCTGCAAGTCCAATGTCTTACATAAATATCAGCCAATTTTGGGAAGGTATTAAACAAGACAAAAATAAGTTAAAATGCGCTGAATTGAGAAAAAATAGCTAATCAAACAGTCTACATATACTTTACACAAGAAAGGGAAAAAAGATTTCCGTTTTAAAGGTTATACGTTAACCACGTAGGTGAGCACTGGCAATCAGATATCGTTGACATGCAATCATAAGCAATGGAAAATGGAGGAGAGAAGTACATTTTGGCTATAACTGGTGCATTTTCAAAACTTGAGAAAAAAGTTGAAACTAAAAAGGGAGAAGGTATATTTAACGCATTTACAAACATTTTTAAAGAGGGGGGGAAAAAACAACAACATAAAGGACAGTTGGATGAAGAGATAAAATCTTATAATTTAAAGATTAACGACTTATTGGAGAAAGAAAATACTTAATAGTTTTCTACAAACATGTATTCTGAAAAAGGCCTCTGTAATAGAAAGATTTATTATACCTTTGTAGACAAGAATGTGGAAGTATTTCACTGAAAATAAAACTAGAAAAGGGTTAGATGTATAGCCCAGCCTTACTTAAGGGTATAATGATAGTTGCCGTACATCAATTGATATACGTTCAATTATAGGAAGTGACCCGAAACATAGATCTAAGGTATGGATTAATTTATTTAGTTATCAGCCTACTAATAATTTTGGAACACCAAAATATAAAATAATCCAGACTATTTAGATTTCAAAATATAAATTTATACTTGTCAAAGAATATCTGCCTACTTTCAGGGACGACATATTTAAAATTAGAAGTCATTTTTGGTGACCTTATCGTGTACAAAATGGAAAACTAAAATGGAGAGACAATTGAGGAGTTATCTCAGTGTTAGTTTTGAAGGTTGGGAAAATTTTGAAGACGAAAATAATAAAGTGACTTAAAGATATAGAGACCAGCATGTAAACTTGATAAACTTTAAGAGACTGAAAAAAATGAGGTTTTATGTGGAAAAAAGTATTCAGCGATTGATAGGTAATGAGGTGACATCACATAATGGAGGCAGATATAAATATATGTGATAAACGCTTCAACTGGTTAAGGTCGATAGAGATACTGAAAACCAACATTTAATTTTGAAAACGTGTGGGGATACATCTGACATATCACCTAAAGTGAAATGATGAAATTCAAGAATCATAAGCAGCCTATACAATTAAGTGTCCTAGCATCTGCTACTAATTTTACCTTTTTAAGTAGGTCGGTTATGATGAAAATAAAAAAAATTAACTTTCAAAAAAGAAAAGAGTAAACACAGTAAAAAAAATTTTAATTTAAAGCAAGACAGAAGAGTATTAATCCTTCAGGTCGTGTATAAAAGTGAGGATTATGGCACTAAAGCTAATGCACAGTACGAACTTATTCCGAGTTATTTCACAACCTATTGAAATAAGATAGCCACTTCTTCACAAGGAAACTGATTGAAACATCTCCTGATAAAGAGTATAGCATTATTCCTTCATCCGGTGATACATGCGAGAGGTATTTGAAAAGTTCAAAAATTTTTGTTTTAACTTTTTTGCGTATTTGAACTAGTCAAAAATGTAATGTCGATCGATAGCCAGATAACATTGTATACAATGATCTGCAGCTGTGATATAGCACGCCGGACACCTGCAGATATATGCGTCTGACGTAACATAGGTAAATGACAGTGACTTAAAAATGTCGAAGGAGAACAAGTCTGCCACTGAAGAAAGAGTATACTGTAAAATCCGGACGCTCTGAGGGCACACTGATATCAAGGTCGACTTGGGTAAAGTTTACAGATGTAATTTTCTGTAATATCCTGCAATTTTGAGATGGTTTCATCGTTTCAAAGATGATCGCAAATCCATGGATGATGTCCGGTGTTCTGGAAGACCGTTGTCTGCGACTGGTGAGCGGAACGTGGCTGCCGTGAAGGGGGCAATTGATGAAGATGCGCTATACACAGTGGAAGATATATTTTATTACCACAGGAATTAATTCGTCACCTATTTTTAATATACTGAAGAATCATTTGAAGAGAGCAAGACGAGTCCCATTGACGGCAAATCAGAAACAGACTCGGGTTTATCTACTAAAATGTTACAATAAGCATAAGCTCGGCAGAATTTGCATCATCCTCAGAGAGATATTTACTTTCAAGATGAAGATGCATCCAGTTACCTGTACAAAGCTAATTGTCATCGGCCTCAATTTACTGCTCGTTTGTTTGTGGGCTCTTAGGGTTTTATATGTGGCTGTCCTAACATCAATATAGCCCATATACGTTTCAGTAGACGGTTCACGCCTTATAAACATGTGTCATTAGAGTTGATTTCTCACAAATTTGATTGCTGATCTCTACTAGTCAGTTTTGCTGTGGTGTGACGCCATTGACTGGCCTCCATATTTGATTACCAGTAAATTGTCGAATAATACATTGATACATTATTTTACGACTGCGAATAATGCAACCTATCCTATACATTTTGACATTTTAATATAAATGAAGGGCGAGTAAATGTCGCAATGTGTATTGTAGTTTCAATCTAAAAAAAATTGTAGTTACAAGTTTAACACAAGTGTCATTTTCTGTATACTATTTAAATTGAATAATTATATTTTACAGGTGATCAAATCAATCCTGATAACAGCACAGAAGATATAGGAAATATACTAGAGGCTCAAACACCATTAATTACTCCAGGCCGGACCCCATCTAAAATATTAAAAAGAAAACTGTTCAGTGACTCTGCATCACAAGTCACACCAAAGAGAAAAACAACTTCTATAGGAATACAAAGAAGCCCCGGCAAGCAAAAGCACACGCAAGTAACCCCTAAACAGAAGCGGTCGGAAAAATCAAGCACAGACATTAGTATAAGTATAGAGACACAAACTGAAACACCATCTTCTTTTTATATCAAGTCTACTAAGACAACTCAGACAGACTCCAAGATAACATGTGACAAGTTGAGTCAAGTCAATATTTCAAAAATTGAGAATTTAAAATCTTCAGACAAAGAATTAAAAAGATATACTGGTATTAAAGATTACAAGCTTTTTACAATTCTACACAAATATTTAGTGAGTTGTTGCTCTCATACAGAATGTGAGATTATCCCTGGTCATGGTGATCCAAACAAACTGTTTTCTCACATAGATTCAGAAAATCAACTTCTTCTTGTATTATACAAATTAAAACGAAATCCTATAGATTCAGTTATTGCCTCTGATTTTAATATTTCTACAGGCAGAATTTCAGAAATTTTTAAATTCTGGATTTAACGAATGTACAGAAAGTTTAAGATTATTAAAATATGGCCTTCAAAGGAAAGTATTCAAAAACATATGCCATTATCAACCAAACAACATTTTCCAGATCTAGTTGCAATTGTAGATTGTGTAGAATTCAGTACACAGGTCCCAAGATGTCCCATAGCTGGAAAACAGATGTTTTCAAATTACAAAAATTTTCATACTGTGAAAGCTATGTACACCTTAGTTCCAAATGGAGCTTTAATTCATTGTTCAGATATGTTTGGCGGAAATTCATCCGATAAGGAGATTTTCGGACAAAGTAATATAGTGCACAAACTGCAACATAGCGATGGTCTTATGGTTGATACAAGTTTTTTGATACGGGATTTAATTCAGGGAAAAGGAATAACTCTTTATAGACCCCCATTTCTCTCAGAAAAGAGCAAACAGTTTGACTCTCATGACCGTGATTCAGGTCGACTTATAGCTAGATCGAGAATAATAGTTGAAAATTATAATGCTCGCCTTGCTACATTTGCATTCTTGAAGCAAAAAAACATCCCAATACTGTACATGCCACTCATTAATGAAATCGGCTATATCTGTGGCTTTTTACCAAATTTAGGAAATTTAATCAGATCGAACAAAGTTTCTGAGGGGGAAGACAGTATACCTGAAGAAATGGACGACTCATAAACAAACATATATTGCCTCGTTAACAGTCAATAACTGTATTAAAGTTGCTTCATGGCCATAGCAAAAGGATCTAATTTCCAACGTGAATGCCCAGGCTGATCTGGGTCTACACTACTCACTATTCGCATTGGAAATAGATGCCTTTTCCCATGGCACAACACACATTTAATTAACTGTATACGATTCTATGAAGAGGTCCTTCATGGCCGAGTGGCCCAAGATCTTAAGGTGCAGTCTCAAGATCAAGATTAACTCTAGTCACTAGTCATGGGTTCGAGTTCTACTAGTACTTATGTTAGAAAGTCAAAGCACTCACTAAGGGTATCTGATTTCTACTTAAATATTTGAGGTTTTCCACCAATTAACCCTTAAAATGTTATTTTATATATTAAATGGACTGCTCTTTCTTCGAATTTGGACCATTTATTTTGTGAAGGGGTGATTGTAAAAGTTACTGACGAGCTGCGATCAGTATAAACCCTAATCAATCAGCATTTACCAGGCTGATCTGGTTTACACTGGTCGCATACATAATCTTATTTGCACTCAGGCGGCTAAAGGGTAGTGTTCAACCAACTCATTTTATGTTCTGTCTTTGTTTTGTAAAGAACAAAATAAAGCTGCATTTCAAACTAAACAAATTGTTTATTCAATTGTTTGTTTTTTTGTCATTAGTATACTTCAGTTCAAGAACTAGCATCATGAACATTAATGATATCATACATGTATGTGATTATGTGCATTCAAACATGCCCATAGCAAACACTTGATGAAATAAAAGGGGATTGGTATCATAGATATGTTTTTATTTTACTCCTTAGCCCGCTATATTTATATAATGGGCTGTTTTTTCTTTAAATTTGTATCATTCCATTTATGCTACAAAAGGGTGCTTTTGAGAGCAGAGAACATTGTAAACCCTGATCAGCCTGCTGCAGGTTACACTGGTCGCATACATGATTGTAGTTGTGCTCAACTGATGAGCAGCGAACAGATAAAACCTAGACCAGCAAACAGTGTAAATCCTGATCAGCAAACAGTGTAAACCCTGATTAGCCTGCAGGTAACTCGCAGTCAGATCTAGGTTACACTGGCCGCATAAATCATTGTAGTCATGCTTAGTGAGCTGAAGGTTTTTTATGAAGGTTAACACTTGGGCATGTTTGAAATGCCAAGAGTTCATAAAATATAGAATATATATATATGTATTATTATAACTATACATTTATTATTATGTATGTTTCATGTAAAACACATTTGATTAGTAAAATAATATAATCAGCAAGATTCATCAGAGGTGAATATAAAGTGGAGATAAACAGTTAGAATTTTCATAATAGCTGCAGATCTATAGCAGTATTTGTTTTTATTTCTTTTCGTACTTTTGTAAAATTTTGTCAGCCATATACTCATCAAAAAAGGTCTAAAGTTTTGGCAAGATTTGGCTACCCATTCTTGATTCAATTCAAATCGCTGACAATGAAAACTTCCAGACTCTGGATGAAGCAAGGCCAAATCACAATACTTTGCAAATGACCTACATACATAAAGTTGCAACTGAATTTGGTAATACCAAGCATAATAAGGTTTTAACTGAAAAACTTGGATTGAATTTCCATTTTGGTTTTTTTTCACAGATTTTAATGGGTACCCAGGTTCTTTAATACTATCACCAACAGTCTGGTGGCTCCATTTTACTGCTACTTTACATTCCACAATACCAACAAGAGAGTTATTTTGTTCAACTCCACCATCAGGCGACGCTGCAATGAAACCCTGATCATTATCTATAATTAAACCCAACTTTTGAATAGAAATGTTTGGATCCTCTTTTAGTTTCTCAGCAACATACCGATTGATAACTATCGGCTCCATTTCTAATCCATATTTCATTGCTGCTGAGGAAAAAGAAGATGGCTCTAATATTGCACTACTTATTGTGTTGGGGTCAGACTTCTTGTACAAAAAAAAATTACAAATACGGCTAACAATAGAACCAGTTATCCTCAGTTGTCTCAAAGTAAACCAATCAGACAATCTGCTTTGTAGAAGAGTACTTTGTTGAATAAGTAGTTGTTCATCCTGGGTGACTTGTAAAAAGTTCTTTAAATCTATTTTTTTTTTGTGATACTATCTGAATGAGATAAATCTGTGACATTTTTAAAAAATTTTTCCATATAATCATATAATGGATTTACTGAGACAAGTGTTTCAACTGGATCATTTTGACTTGCAACAGTATTTATTAAGAGCTGTTTACTAGGGTTGGATTCTTTACTCCATTGCTCTAATTCACCAAGGAATGATTTTGCAAAAGCTTTCTCTGTGTCGCAAACTTTATTAAGTTTATAAGCCTCTGGTAGTTCTCCTTTTAATGGCCGGTTCTGTTTTCTTTTTTTTCCATGCTGTTTTCTTGTAAAGTCTATATCAAAGATTGGAGCTGGTGGAAGTTTAACTAGCCTTGGCTTATTCCAGGCCTCTAGTTTATCTAAAAAGAAAAGGAACATTTTAGGTAACAGGCTAAAGAAAATTAAATGCGTTTCTACTACCACTGATGTAAAAAGTGGGCAACATGTTTTTACCCGAGACTGCTTTATTAAAGTCTGTACAACCGATTTCATCTCAAGTTTTCTGTGTGATAATTGGTCAATATATTGAGTAATTACAAATCATTGTTTGATATATTTTGATGTAAAAATTTATATTACTTCTCTCAATCACTAGTGTTTTATACCAGTAGTCAATTTATAATATTGTGATTTTTCGACTCACATTAAAATAATCATTATTTTCTATGATTGTTATTATCTATGTTCATGTTTCTTTTCATCTCTTTACCTAAATGACCTTTTTTGGAAAAAATAAAAATAAATCTCAATTATTTCATTTATGTGTTGTTCTTATTTAATGTCTTTGTAAATTATAGTACTGGAATTTATAGTATTAGGTCTCAGCTTGAAGATATCGATGTACATACCAGTACATGATGGAATGTCCTCAGGAAGCACAAACACCTTGACAAAATCTTCCAGTGCATAACAAAGTGCAGCGGTATGTTTGCACATACAGTTAGGACCATACCCAGCAGGGCATGAACAGCTAGCATGTATGATGTCACCCTCTGAGTTAAGCATCAGAATCACTCTGTAGAATTGCTGTTTCACGTGTGCTAGAACATCAGCTGAAACAATGGCCTTTTTTGCAACTTAATCTTGCTTCACACTGATATGCTGTGATAAAAGAACACACCCTAAGGTTTAAATGTTTTCGTGGATGACAATAAGCATACAATCATGTTCATTACAAAGGGCAAATTTTCATGTTTCAGGATATCGCCCCCACATACCATAAATGTGTTGTCAGTAGGTAAGCTCCTGCCTCGAAAACAATTTAAAACATATTAAATGTGCTAGTTTAAAAGGTAAGCATAGCCCAATACTTAGATGCAATATATTGCCATCATTTGTATACATGTATTTACAATTTAAAAAATCTTTGTGTGGATGGGGCAACTTGAAACAAGCTTATATTTTTGGACATGTTTATCATAAAAATCATCTATTTAAATCCAATTAACTATACATACTACTCTTACAATGTGTGTTACATGTATTTGTATTGCGACTTGATAAATAGTTTTGCACTCGCCCGTGAACTTCACAGAATACCGATGATCGGTTTTTCCAAATTCCACCGAGTGGAACTAATTAAATGATGAAACTTTACATATAAATTATCCTCAGACTTTCAAAATCAAATGGGACAAAATTAGGTGAAACGCATTTTATTTTACTGACATTTTGGATACAGAGAAATAGTTTGAACAACTTGTTCTTTGATTGTCAGGATTAAACTTTTTTACTTCGACACCGTTTCCATACTTACATGTACATGTCCAGAGGTAAACAGCTCGAAGCTATTCGCTCGTATGGCTTTGAAATCCACCCTGGTTTCCAGAAAATACGATACTATAGTTCCAATATTAAATTTTGTCAATATCTGCGGCAGCATCGCTGTTGAATAAACAGTTTTCAACTAGATAAACGATGTTGAAGTTGTTGATGAAGTTGATGATGATGTTGCTGCGTCCGCCATCTTTTGACCACCAGCTATTGAGTGGTTATTACCGTCAGCTGACCAATCGCCACGTGATCAAAATTCCGAGCAAATTACGAAGTTCGCCGAAGTCTGCATGAAATGGTCTATTGTAGAACACAATACTAACAGTTACATTTGAAATTATGTCAAGGGAGAAGGGGTTGTGGGTATCGATATTCCATGATGGAAAGAAAGGGAGACTTAACCAAGCAATATAGCAATATAATTACTCTGCTGTAACTAACATGATTAAATTCAGACACAAGTCAAGTCATGAAAGTTTCAGCCATTAAAATGTTTTTACAGTCCCAGTGAACTATTCCTATGTAACTATTTTTAATTAATTAAATTTGTTATGTACGTATTTTCAATGTAATTTGTATCACACGATACATTCTTCTTTTAAATTTCATCACCGAATGTACAGCTCAGGAAGAGGTTTCATTTTTCGTTTGAGGAATGAAATTCTTTAAGAAATAACAAGATTTCAAGAAATTAGCATGACAAAAATCAAGCCATACCGTTTTCTGTCATTCGTTTCGTTTTATACATTTTTCCTATCAACTTCACTACTGATTGTACTGCGCATACAGGGTTTGCGTGCAACACTCCAGCAACGAAGTAAGGACCTTCTAATTGACAAAACCTATAGAAATGATCATGGTCCATATCAAGCCATAACATATTCGCTCATTTAATTATTTACTGTTTTCAGTTCTAGCGAACAATTCTTATATTTTTTATTTAGTCAGTATATAGTAAATGTTCTTGCTATACAAATATATGATATATTCTTCCTAGAAGTTTTATTACTGTGTCTTCAATGCATGAACGATTGACAATTTCGATAGATATGTGTTTGCATGTAATGTAGAGCTACCTAGAATCATAACCTTCATATCCAGCACAGAGTAGTTCTTTAATTTACAAAAGAACGTTCTATACGTTTGTCGAAAGAACCCCATTACTAGAAATGTATGTTTTCTTTATCTCATTTAAGGTAAAAAGACATAAAGCATTCGTCACAGTAAAAATTATATTGCAGAACTCATAAAAAAAATAGCACGCAAACATCGAGTATTTGGGACGATTTCTGTTTATGCAGTCAGACAGGCTACTTTTCAATATCTGGGACCATGCATGCAGCCAGAATGACTAATTTCCAGTATGTAGATCAGATGTTGAAACTTTATTTTCTCCATGACTTGCCGTATCCAACCAGTTTGAAAACCAGGTAACTGAAGAGGGATCCTGCTGCGTAAATTCTTAAACATATTAACAGAGTCGCTTATTAAAATAGATAAGCATTTGTCTGTTTATGGTTGTATTATATTGGAACTAATTTTGGTATGCAAAAATACATCTGTGTCAGAATAGTCATCATCATCATCATCATCATCATCATCGTCATTATCATCATCAATAGCAATCCAATTGAAGGATATATGTAAATGTCAACAGTCCCCGTAATAATACTCACAATTGCAAGCTATAATTTTGCCGGATTAATTCTTAAACAATAAATATTCATACTGTCATAAGTGTAGTCATATATTTTACGCATTCCGCGTTTTTGTTCTCATTCGCAATAAAGTATTTAAATTTACAATTACCGTTCAAGTGAAGAAAACTGAACTATGAGAGATGCAAAATCTGAAAGTTCTGCTGCGGCTGTTAATCCGTAGACCTGCATTCGGAAAAACTAGAAGATGAAAATAAAACTTAAATTTGGCTATCATTTATCTGGAACTGATGCAAACATTATAAAACATTTTAGAAATAATATTCATCAATATGTATAACTGCATGATCGATAAAATGGAATGGAATTCAGCTTTATTTATATCAAAGCCATTACTCACTAAGCCAATATGTATCTCTCACTTCGATAAAGTGTCATTTATATCAAAGCCGTTGCTTACTAAGCCAGCATTAATTTCTCACTTGGATAAAATGTCATTTACCAATCAATATCTGGATATTTAATAACGCACATGAAAAAGGTTCCGAGGCAATTAGAGCAATATGCTTTGTTCGAGGACACACCATGGTAGCTGACCCAGACAGAATCGATGGTAGGATTTACTTAATTGGATTAAAGTCGCTTATCGGCAGTAACTGCCACGTGCGACTACTGTAAATGTCCGCATTTGCGCACTTCTTAATTTGGGTATTAGGCAGGAATATACTTTTTTTTTTTTTAAATTCATTGTAGCCAGAAGGACTAGTAGATTGAGAAATTTATCAGTCCTGCTGAATCTTCACTAGTCCTTCTCACAAAACAATATCAGACACAGATCTAGATTAACAACACTTTATTTCTTAAATATCACAATCATTCATAATTCAGAAGTTCAAATTTTGCTTTAGAAAACCCCCAAGGTTACTTGCAAATGTTCACTACAAATTCACAAATAAAACAATTACTGATTTTCTAGAAATTAACTGTAAAAACAAGACGACTCAGTAAACAGTTTGTCCAGCCTCGTCACCCGGAAAAACAAAATCTTCATTAGAGAAAAAGACAAATACCTCCTTTATACAGGTCATTACGTATTGTAACTCCACAGACAGAAGATTTAATGCAGTATACATTGTGTTACAGTGAACGCAGGATAAGATTTCTCATTATAGCAGTATAGGCATTGTGTGGATATTCATAACAGATACGAACCTTTGAGCAAAATATGTGTATCCATGATGCTAATCCTGTAAAGATGGAATGTTTAATCATAATAAGGATTTTTAGGACCATGACAGTACATTAACGGTTTGACAAGTTCATAAGTCTGGCTTACAGTCTTTTAGTCCGAATTTCCTGTGACCTTTCCTACCCCATTTTAGATATTTTGATATTTATGTTGGGGTGTGAGGCCAGAGTTCACTGCCTAACGAAAAGTTGGTATTCGCCAAAACCGCGCGGTGTCGGCATATGGTAGCCGCTTACTGCTGGGCATAGCAAACTTAAATGACTTTACATCAAGCCCTACCCGCATGAAATTGATAGAAGGATCATTTTTCTTTTCAGAAATTGCGAGTGTGCACTCTGACCTCGCACACCAACATAAATGTTAAAATATCGAAAATGGGGCAGGAAAAGTCATATAAAACTCAGACTAATAGTTTTTCACATACAACTTTACCTTCTAAATCTAACAAAATCGGTAAAGATTTATACAGCCTCGTTTTGAAATATGATTGTGTAAAATCCTCATTTTGTTCTAATCCTCTAGGGGAGCAATTGAACCTCGGAGACTTACACGATAAGCTCTGAGAGAACTTGGACATCATCCAGTCATTCAGACTTTCAAAAATTACGCACGATCGCATACGAATAAATGCTGACTGGTGACAACTGAAATTTTACTAGCTATCGGAATATTACAATTATGAAAACCTCTGGTGCGATAGGAAATTTACTAGACTCGGGCTAGCGGACTACCGCTAGTTTCGAGTCCTGTTTTGGACACTTTCTCTGCCACACTAGCAAGCCGAGGTCGTAGAGCGCCAAGACTGCCTACTGCATGCTGTCTGTCCCTTTCCTTCTACCCTGCCAGTTATCACCTTATTAGATTTGATCAAAGCTATGCCCAGTTGCTTATTTTTTGTGGGCGGTCCCTAAAAATGGTGCTAATGATGTGATAGTGACATATCCGAATCAAACGTGTGTGGGTTTGAATTTTCCTACACTAACAGATTTTAGTTTTTGTGCATTGAGCATACTTATTTGTTTTCCGAAAACGCGTACAAAAGAGAGTGGCTTGAAGTAGCCGATTGATTTTGGTGATCTTAATCTGGGCTTTGCGGTCGCCATATCAGAGTTCAATCATTCAGCCGGATGCCAATCAGGTGTTTTCAGGACCACAGAGTTTTAGCCTGAAAAGGGCTTTCGGGGGTAGGATTCAAAGCCCAATGTATATATAACGAGAGAGAGAGAGAGAGAGAGAGAGAGAGAGAGAGAGAGAGAGAGAGAGAGAGAGAGAGATAGAGAGAGAGAGGAGTGGGGGGGAAGGGGAGGGCGGAAAGAAGAATATGTAAATGTTCGTCGTGCTGTATATTTGTGTGTTGTATGTATATTTGCTTATGTATATGGTGTAAGGGGATTCACGTGTGTAGGCATGCAATGTGTATGATATATGGATAGGAGAAAGAAAAGATGCAGATTGGTTTATTTTTAAATTCTTTTTAAAACCCGTTTTCTTGTATGCATGCTATGAGTGTATAATGTTTATATATATATTGGTTTTTGTGTTAAATGTATGCTGTATGTGTACATACACACGTATCTATGACATAGGTCATTTTTATAGCCCTTTTTTCCTTCTTATTTTGGTGTTGGCAACATTTTTTTCATTGTATCAGCCCTTATAAGAAACTGTTATACTATTTCATCTTGTTGATTCCCCTCTGCTTCTTTTTTGCGTTTTCTTCTTCTTTCTCTGTCTCTTCTTTTCTTCTCTTTCATTTTTTCTCATGGTTCTAATGGTAGGATTCGAACCTGCACCTTTTTGGTTATGAGTTCGGCTCGCTAACCACTGCGTCACGGCGGCTCATAAATGTGATGGAACGTCAATATACCAAGGAATAATAATATGTAAGTAATATATCGTCTTAAACGATGGCGTAGTTCACTTTGTATCTTGTTATTAATATTCAAACGCTATTATTTTAATAGGCTGCAAATACATATACAGAAGGGCAAATACATATACAGAAGGGCAAATACATATACAGAAGGGCAAATACATATAGAGAAGGGCAAATACATATACAGAAGGGCAAATACATATACAGAAGGGCAGTAATTTTAACTCTGAGGTAAGTATTGGAAATAAATTACGTTCGTCCTTTGTTGACGCTATTTTTGTCATAGATTTTAGGATGATAACGACAAAATAGCATTTTTGTCAATAAACATTAATTTTAGCTGACGGGCATGCAAAAATTATCATCGAAATCACAACTCATACAATCACCCTGATTTTAAATAAAGTCTTACCTTATTTTTTCACAAGTATATATATATGTATACCTTTGAGTTAGTCAAATTGGAAATTGGCGTCCGCGATCTTCTGAGTCAACTCTTTTAAGCATCAACATCGATAGGAAGAGTAATTCTTTCATACCGTATAGAGGGTTATTTCATACCGTATAGAGGGTTATTTCATACCGTATAGAGGGTTATTTCATACCGTATACAGGGTTATTTCATACCGTATAGATGGTTATTTTAGCGATGGAAAGATATTAGCCATTTAGTGGCCTCAGATTGGGATCGTGAAAATAAATTCTGTCCAAACTTTTCATGTTCTAAAATAAATATGGCCAACATTTTCTTGTCATTTGAGAATGCGTTGGTACTCTCCGCTCTCAGCATATATGGTAAAATATCTTTTGACTGTATCAGAAATAATATTTCTTTGTTCAAAAGGACACACAAACTTTGGTACTCTCCGCTCTTAGTATATACGGTAACAATATCCTTAGATCGTATCCCAAATAATGTTTCTTTGTTCCCAAAGGCACCCAGTCCTTGGTACTAGTACACAAAGTGAATAATACATAATTGAATCGCTGTCATTGATACCTCGAACAAAGGATTCAATGGACGTTCTAACATATCCACTGTTAAGGACAATATTAAGGATTTTTCACACAATGCACTTTGATTAGCAATTGTAAAGAAGCAAGCTGACAATAGAATGGACAGGGAGTAAAACGTTTTAAATCCCAACCATCATCCCAGATTACCTTGACACCAGTGTACTATTATTTGTCAGGTCAATTAATTGAAGTGATTCAATTACATTTTCTTTTCGTCTTGGTGTTTTTCCTAGTTGAATGGTAAATACATGTATTGAGCAATAGTGTTTTTTGAAATAAACAACTTGTTGACCAGTCTTCAAAAGAGTTTTGAGATAAACAACTTTTTGACCAGCCCGCAAAAGAGCGTTGAGATAAACAATGTTTTACTGAACAGTCTATTCCATTCAATATAGCGTGGATAGAATGAAACTGTCATTAAGAAAATAAGAATGAAATTGACATATATATATGGGACACGTGACACGCTCTTTGGGCTTACACATTAATCATTTTCACTGATATTACTCTTGTGTCTAGCTGCTTCGTATTTCATTTACGATCTGTACATTTAACACGTATTCGGGATACCAAAGTTCAAATGTACCTCTTAGATTTAATTCATACACACACAAACACAGAGGCACACACACATATCACTCTTTTGATGAATACAGTAATTTGAAAAATACATTGGTTCCGCGGTACGCGGTGTCTTGCCTAACTCTGTGTTATTTCCGAATGTATGGACCTGCAGATAAATAAAAGAAAAAAAAAACAAAAAAAAACAAACAAAAAAAAAACAGCTACAACAACAACAACAAAAAACCCTTTAACACTGAGATGACATTGCAGCCGACGACGACTACGGACGAAATCATGCTCGCTCTGTGTTGCATTTTTCTCCTAAAAAGGCGGGACTGAATCCTGACGGGATTGATTGTAATATATTTTATATTTTTTAGAAGAAATATTTTTATATCTTTTATTGTTTGCTGATATTGCGGTGATATTCTCAGAGACAGCAGATAGTCCACAATAATCCATTGATAAGTTACATATATACTGTATAAGATGGAATATATTTTGTAAATATTGATAAAACAAAGGTTATGAATTGTAACTAAAGAGTTACAAGACTAGACGTTTTATTTAAATACGTAGCTGTGTTTCTAGACATTGGGTATAATTTTAATTATTTAGGACTTATTTTTACCAACATAGGCTCGTTTCGATGTGCTACAGATAATACTGCTGGCAAAAGTGTCAAAGCAATGAATGTACTTTTGAATAATACTAATAATCTACAATGTCCAGTGAATATAATGTGTGATTTATTTTGTTCTTTTGTATGTCCAATTTTGTCTTATTGTCTTATTTGGGGATTTTTGAAACAGACAATATAGAAAGGGTACATAGAAAATATTGCAAGTGGTTACCAGAAGTTACACTTTCTACCAACAGTGTGTTTGTATATGGAGAGATGGGCCGATATCCACTTTATCTAAATAGATATCTGCGCATCAATAAGTACTGGTTCAAATTGCTAATCATAAAAAATTGTATTCTTCGAAAAATGTATCAATTAATGCTTACCGATTGCGAAAGAAAGAATTATAAAAACTGGGTTTCTAATGTGAGAAATATACTATTGATTTCAGGCTTTGGAGAAGTCTGGTAATAACCTAATTCAGTCCAGATATGTTCCTTTTTACCGCTTTTTGACTAAAGACTAAAATATATATTTCATTCTGACTGGAGTTCAGCAGTTGCTTCGAAAAATTCATATATATATATATATATATATATATATATATATATATATATATATATATATATATATATATATATATATATATATATATATTAAGATATCTTTGAAACCGCTTCTTATCTTAGAATAATTCCTAATGCCAGCCACAGAAAGGTTTTAAGTAAATGAAGGGTTTCATCATTTCCATTAAGCAGGGCCGGATTAAGACCTTTAGAGTCCATAAGCACTGAAAAGATTATGGTGCCCCCCCCCCCTTATGTAATTCAAAAAACATTTTAAAAAATATTATTTGAAAAAAAAAACTTAATTTCTCATTTTTTTTTGGAGGGGTGCCCCTGCGTTGCTGGTGCCCTAAGTAGAAAAAACAAAAAAACGTAATTTCTCATTTTTTTTAAGTACGTGCTTAGTCTGCCTATTGGGTAATCCACCACTGCCATTAAGAATCGAGACTGGTAGGCATGTAGTATGTAGGAAACGAACGGAATGAAAGGAAATGTGATCTTTGTGTAAATAATGATGTCGAAGATGAATATCATTTTGTCTTAATTTGTCCTTTATACCGATCACTTAAAAAATCTTTTATTTATCCTTATTATTGGCAGAAACCAAGCATGTATGAACTACTACAATTACTTAAAAATGAAGATTTAACAAGTGTAAAATATGTGTATAATACATTCCAACTTAAATTATCTAGCGCTATCTTGTTCTTTCTCTCTCTCTCTCTCTCTCTCTCTCTCTCTCTCTCTCTCTCTCTCTCTCTCTCTCTCTCTCTCCGATGATTTATGTGTGCACAGGTTTCTTTCGCCATTATTTATTTATTCATTTATTTATGCATTTATTTATTCTTTCATTTATTTATTCATTCATTTATTTATTCATTTATTTATGCTACAGTGTATAGTATATGAATCATCTATTGTATGGATTATGTGCTTTGCTTTTTTGCATACGTCATGTCAATAAAGTTTTGTTCTGTATATTCTTAAACTGAGAGTTCATTCCAAGTTGAGGACTATTACTTAATTCCAAGTTGAGGATTATTACTTAATTCCAAGTTGAGGACTATTACTTAATTCCATGTTAAGTACCATTGCTTAATTCCAAGTTAAGTACTATTACTTAATTCCAAGTTGAGGACTATTATTAAGTCCAAGTTGAGGACTATTACTTAAGTTCAAGTTAAGTACTATTACTTAATTCCAAGTTGAGGACTATTACTTAATTCCAAGTTGAGGACTATTACTTAAGTTCAAGTTAAGTACTATTACTTAATTCCAAGTTAAGTACTATTACTTAATTCCAAGTTGAGGACTATTACTTAAGTCCAAGTTGAGGACTATTACTTAAGTTCAAGTTAAGTACTATTACTTAATTCCAAGTTAAGTACTATTACTTAATTCCAAGTTGAGGACTATTACTTAAGTCCAAGTTCAGGACTATTACTTAAGTTCAAGTTAAGTACTATTACTTAATTCCAAGTTCAGTACTATTACTTCATTCCAAGCTGAGGACTATTACTTAAGTTCAAGTTAAGTACTATTACTTAATTCCAAGTTAAGTACTATTACTTAATTCCAAGTTGAGGACTATTACTTAATTCCAAATTGAGGACTATAACCTAATTCCAAGTTGAGGACTATTATTTAATTCTAAGTTGAGGACTATAACCTAATTCCAAGTTGAGGACTATTATTTAATTCCAAATTGAGGAATATTACTTAATTCCAAGTTGAGGACTATTGTATAATTCCAAGTTGAGGACTATTGCAGAATTCCAAGTTAGGGACTATTATTTAACTCCAAGCTGACGACTATTACTTAATTTCAAGTTCAGGACTATTGCTTAATTCCAAGTTGAGGACTATTTCTTCATTCCAAGTTCAGGGCCATTACTTAATTCCAAATTGAGGACTATTGCTTCATTCCAAGTTCAGGACTATTACTTAATTCCAGGTTGAGGACTATTACTTAAGTCCAAATTGAGGACTATTACTTCATTCCAAGTTGAGGACTATTACTTCATTGCTTCATTCCAAGTTGAGGACTATTACTTCATTGCTTCATTTCAAGTTGAGGACTATTACTTCATTTCAAGTTGAGGACTACTAATTAATTTCAAGTTGAGGACTATTACTTAATTTCAAAATGAGGACCATTACTTCATTTCTAGTTGAGGACTAATACTAATTCCAAGTTGAGGACTAATACTTAATTCCAAGTTGAGGACTATTACTTTGGAAAACATTGCACAGATATTTTTGAGGTTATGATTCTGTTATAAGTAATATACTGAATTCCGAATTCCTATCAAACGTAAGAAGTCCAACAGTTATCTCGCCAGGATCAAACTATCTTTAACGAGGAATGTTTTATAGCTCGTTTAATAATGATCAAATGGTAAAAAAATTTAAACTTTTCTCGATCTCCCATAATAAACTCCCTGCTTCCAAAGTGAAAACTTTTGAAAATTTGGCCATATTTTTATTTAGAAGAAATTCTGATGTTTAATGTGCTTGATAAAGAAATTTAAGCTTAATAGATGAAAAGTATATGTGACATTTGAGTGATGCAATTGAAATGCAAATATTGTATTAAAGACATCAGATAAACATATTTCCCTGTCTTAAAAAGCAGTCATATTAACGATTCTTTTATTTTAAAGTCATATGGTTCTAAAAATAAAACCGTGGAAAATTAAGGTGTATTGAAAATTTACAGGACTATACTTTCCTTTTTACTCCGACTGGGATTATTACTACTATCTGTTTACTTCGACTGGGATTATAACTACTATCTGTTTACTTGACTGGTATTATAACTACTATCTGTTTACTTGACTGGTATTATAACTACTATCTGTTTACTTGACTGGTATTATAACTACTATCTGTTTACTTGACTGGTATTATAACTACTATCTGTTTACTTGACTGGTATTATAACTACTATCTGTTTACTCCGACTGGTATTATAACAACTATCGGTTTACTTCGACTGGGATTATATCTACTATCTGTTTACTTCGACTGGTATTATAACTACTATCTGTACACTTGCATTCACTTTTCCTCTACTTTCCTATAATTAATGAAATTATTATGTTTTCAAAACATTAGATTTTTTTTCTGTAATATAATGGATTGCTCTTTGAAGTCAGATATTATTTCTATCAGTACCGTTCAGACAAAGGAATTGTACAGTTTTTACTCATGCAATAAATGTCAAGTAATTACCTTTGCTCTTGTCTTTTCTCCAACCTCTGTTAGTATAATATTCAATGTAGCCAATTTTTTTCCAGTTTCCTCTTATCTCTTTGATCAGTCTGTGTTATAATGCTAATAACGTTCGTACTGTTTAATTTCTGATCTTTAAATCAATTCAATTATGCCTTGTTCTTACAGATGTACTAACTCTTCTACAGTGTACATGCTGTTTTACATATTCCATATTCTACAGTGTACATGCTGTTTAACATATTCCATATTCTACATTGTATATGCTGTTTTACATGTTCCATATTCTACAGTGTACATGCTGTTTTACATGTTCCATATTCTACAGTGTACATGCTGTTTTACATATTCCATATTCTACAGTGTACATGCTGTTTTACATGTTCCATATTCCTACTATCTATTTACCAAGTAGCTTCTCTGCATTGTTAATATATTTATCTTCATCCCACAAAAGTTATTCATTTCTTATCCTGTCATTTTCCAAGTAAATATCTCTATGTTATGTCGCAAGGCTCGGACAGAAGAATTTCTGCTATCTTAGATATGTTATATTAAATAATGACGGCATTGGTGACCGTCTGCCTTCACAGTGGACACTTTCATTTGCAAAACATGCGTTAACTTGTATGATAAAATTATGACCGTGTAATATTAATATCAGATGTGCGTTTTGGTGATCTGAATAAACAAGCCTGTTCTGACGGAGATTTCATGACCTATTTACGCATGAAAATAGCTTTGGTCAGACCAGATAGGAAGGACATTTTCGCAGATTTATTTTCCTTTGAAATACTTTCTATTTAATTATTATTTTTTGAAAAGAAAAAGTTGTTTAAATAAAGTGAAACTGAAGATAAGAAATAAACATGATGCAAATGAAAAGTACGTCCTTAAAGATATATATATAAATTTTTTGACAAAAACATCGGTGAAAATTTGATCGAAATCTGTCAAGCGATTTTAAGGTTATGAGCAGTTCAAACATTTTTCAGGAAGATATATATATATTATTATTTTCTGATCTGGATGACATCACAAGTGAGAAATGCCATTTTAACATAGTTAAAAAGAAACAAATTCAGTTTTTAAGACCCCTTTTTATTTTTTATTTTATATAAAATACAACAAAATTAGCCTTCATCTTCATATAAATAAATTTTTAAACGAGAAGGAATAAATATTATTTATTTTGCTAGTAAGGTGGATATTTAAAATCAAAAATAAGTTATTTCTGGCAAAATAAACGAGAAAAAATCTCCAATTTCAATATCTTATCAATACAAATTTAAAATTTCATTGCTGCTGAAATTATGTAAATAACGATCTAAATGTGTAGCCCCAACTTCTACATCTTTCTACGGAATATTGAAACAAAATTACCAATAATTTCTATTATAAGAGATCATTCTTTTATAAATTGTCTGTTTTATATGATATCACCAGAATTCACGAATATAAGTGAAATTCTCTGAGGTTATCTCCTCAGAAATGTTAGAAACTTAAATGTCTCAAGAAGTTCTGAACCGAATTTGATAGACCTTTCACTCTCTCTTGTATAGTTTATGTTACGATATCCTCTTTATTTTTATTATACTTCTTTATAAACTTGACACGTAGCTCCCACTCCCTTTGCGTGCTATATCCAGTAATGTGTTAAAAGTACAGTTTAAAGTCAAACAAACAAAAAAACAAAAAAACATTAATTATAAATATGTCACTTTAAGTAAATTTGTCTGTTCATGATGGCTAAATTTCTTTGTAGCAACATGCAGTGTTCTCTTAGAGACACTAAAGTATCCACCATCTTGTATAGGGACACTCAAGTATCCACCATCTTGTATAGGGACACTCAAGTATGCACCATCTTGTACAGAGACACTCAAGTATCCACCATCTTGTATAGAGACACTCAAGTATCCACCATCTTGTATAGAGACACTCAAGTATCCACCATCTTGTATAGCGACACTCAAGTATCTACCATCTTTTATAGAGACACTCAAGTATCCACCATCTTGTATAGAGACACTCACGTATCCACCATTTTGTAACGTTTATATAACCTAAAGTAGGACTCTGTAATACTTTGGTCGGAACAGCGACGTCATACGACTACAACCAGTTTCCCAAAATGTCCAATCAATGATGAAAGTGAAAGTATAGTGATTCCTGTCCCTCTTTCAGGCGTGCGGCAATTGGGGTCTTAATTCTACAATAATAACATTTAAACTCACATTTTTTAACATTTAATGAACAACTCAAACAGACTATGGCATAGCAAGCCTAATTTGGAGTGATATCGTGTGGATGCTTTATACACGTAATACAGACATCTCATATATATATATATATATATATATATATATATATATATATATATATATATATATATATATATACACCATTAACATAATTTTCGAATACGAATAAAAAATATTATCATACAGGTGTGTGTGTGTGTGTGTGAGAGAGATTAAAACTTTAAATAAGCCGGTCTTCTCCCAGGATCTTATTTGTGTATTAGGTCCTGAATGTTTTATTCTTCATTTTGTATATGGTGTATTCTCCATTTATCGGTTACTTGTAATCATTCTGCATTCCGGTAAGAATTTACTGCAGGTAAGGGTAATTTGTCACTAAAACCATAGCGAAAATACTGCCCCAGCAAGCCGGTTTGTATGTGCTCCCGTCCTATAACCGAAATCCCTCGATAAATTACATATCTAATCAGGATTTTTACTCGGGTAAAGATTTACGCTAAATAATTCTAGAGGCAACATAAAGGAAAAATCTCCATTAATTGTAACTTAACATACCTTTATCTTTAACTAATATTTCAGGACATGTACGGATTTTTCATGCGCATTATGCTGATTTTTTGTCATAGTTGCTGATATATGGGCGGATGATTAAAAGATGCGGACTTTTTGTCAGTGTTGCTGATATATGGACGGATGATTCAAAGGTGCGGACTTTTTGTCATAGTTGCTGATATATGGATGGTTGATTCAAAGGTGTGGACTTTTTCATGATCAAAATGGCATTGTTAAATGTACAATTTCTTACTAAAATGATCATTTAGGGCTTCATTCGTGGTCTTAAAATATTTATTATAATTGAACATATTGCAAGCTAAGGGATGATTGAAGACAACAATGCCATATAAATCGAAGCTACCTTGATCCCGGTGCCATTATAACTAACTTCTTTTTTAATTTTCTAGAAAAGAAGATTGTTTTTCTGTACATGAAGACAAAAATACAGATATACTGCAAATTTTCTGTGGTCAGCCTAGGGTAATAAATAATACTGTCCAAACAGCTAGCATTACTATGTTTTATATCTTTTTCCTCTCTAAACTGGCGCTAACTATAAAATCGTGGCAACTGGATATCCTTCAAATTCTTTTGCAAAGATATGTCGGACTTATCTAGTGTCACATTCTCTCTCTCTCTCTCTCTCTCTCTCTCTCTCTCTCTCTCTCTCTCTATATATATATATATATATATATATATATATATATATATATACATATATATGGTATTTGCTTGCTCCGAGTGAATAACGGATATGTTTCATCGAGTGGGTGAAAAACTAAGTATCTTCACGAAGGGTATTGTCTAGCAATTTGTATAACACACGGAAGTTGCTGATTTGTTACTCTATCCCGCGCGATGTCAGCGGTTTACCGTTTGTGTTCTGCTCTGTTTTGCACATAAATTATCAGTAGCTACATAATGCTCCTTCCTAACTGAAGGTAAAACAGCAGATAAAAACAAAATGAAAAAAAAAAAAAAAAAAAAAACATTAGCTTATTGTTGGATTTGAAATCTGTTCGTTTGGTTGCGAAGCGGGCATCTTTACCTTTACACCACACAATGTCTTACAAAACCTTGAAATTTCTTAGTCATAATGTTATCAATGTCTATTGACGGCTTGTGAACAAAAATAATAAAACAGTGAAATATCACAATTATTTCACTCGGAAAATCCATTAATTCACTGCGTAGCATTATATATATATATATATATATATATATATATATATATATATATATATATATATATATATATATATATATATATAGAGAGAGAGAGAGAGAGAGAGAGAGAGAGAGAGAGAGAGAGAGAGAGAGATATTGTCAACTCTTGTTGCATGGTCCAAATTGGTTTCCAGACACTGTGTTGTAGTATCTTTTCTGTAGTTGTAAAGATCATCCCTTCAAATTAGTTATCTTTCCTGTCTTAGTTTCCAAAGACGAGAATAATCAGTCAAAAAGTATAGCTCTATGCTTAATATATAATATCATCTGGATTATTTTCTTAAATCTCTTGTATATTATCCGGGTTATTTTGTTATATCTCTTGTATATGTTCCTGCATTCAGTGCTGACTTTCAGATGGGAAAAAAATCCATTTAATCCATTGGTTCCAATTAATTGTCATCCGAAATGAGAATATATTCCTTCGTATTTAATCTACTGGCAGATTTATTCTCTGAAGTAACATATATTGGATGTGATAGAATTTTTTTTTTTTTTTTAAAATGGAAAACAGCATACACTTATAATCAATCTCGTCTAGGGATTTTGCTCGAGCGATGTGCCAATATTAAAAAGGATGCAGGACAGTTGGCTCAAAGAATTTCTTAAATTGCCAATCTGTTAGAATTTGAGAAACCAGATATGACAGGGCCGAAGAATGCGTGTGATATTCAATGGCAAGTGGCATTTAAAAATTTCCACATATCATAGCTGACGTTGGGGATCATAACAGCACGGCAACAAACACTGACACCAACACAAGATAATTATACAGGTATCATAATAGCACGACAACAAACACAGACCACCAACACATGATAATTATACATGTTTCATAATAACACGGTAACAAACACTGACACCAAAACAAGATAATTATACAGGTATCATAATAGCACGGCAACAAACACTGACACCAACACAAGTATATTATACAGGTATCATAATAGCACGGCAACAAACACTGACACCAGCACAAGATAATTATACAGGTATATGTTATGATAGTTATTGTAATTTCAAGGGCAAAATTAGTAACGAACATGTTGAATTCGTGACTGAAAACATTAGTCCGTTCCGTATCAAACTGTCCTTATTCTACCTCGTGATCCACCGTGGATCCATAATACAATTTTGAAGCACAATAGACAAAGGGGCCAATTTTATAAGTTTGCTAAGAGGACAAGTAGTACCAATTCCGTGAGCTCACGTCAGAGAGAAAAGGATCGAGACATCACACTTGGTTCATAATGCCAAACTACAGTATGTATCAAAGATTGCAAATAACGTATGATAGACTAACTTTAGCTATAAAACTAGGTGGAAAAATAGAAAGCAATTTCTTTACGAAAGAACCAAGAAAGAATGTACCCTTATATCATGGCAACATATACATGCACCCTTATATCATGGTAACATATACATGCACCCTTATATCATGTAAACATATACATGCACCCTTATATCATGGCAACATATACATGCAGCCTTAAATCATGTAAACATATACATGTACCATTATATCATGGCAACATATACATGCACCCTTATATTATGTAAACATATACATGCACCCTTATATCATGGTAACATATACATGCACCCTTATATCATGGCAACATATACATGCACCCTTATATCATGGCAACATGTACATGCACCCTTATATCATGGCAACGTATACATGTACGATTATATCA
Source organism: Margaritifera margaritifera (assembly GCA_029931535.1). Lineage (NCBI taxonomy): Eukaryota > Metazoa > Mollusca > Bivalvia > Unionida > Margaritiferidae > Margaritifera > Margaritifera margaritifera. The sequence goes on along the minus strand of JAQPZY010001661.1, from coordinate 3,819,020 downwards.
TGGGAACATATACATGCACCCTTATTATCTATATATACTACTCATTCCATCAGTTCAAAATGTTTGCTGGGGGTTCCATTAAAAACAAAAAACATCAATATGTTAAATACCAAATCTTGTAAACTCTTGTTATACAACTAAATGCTAAATTTTAGTTTTCGTTTCACCGATCTCTTTGTATTTTCCTTTTTCTGATATATATATATATATATATATATATATATATATATATATATATATATATGTGTGTGTGTGTGTGTGTCTATATATATAAACTACAAACACGTATTCAGATATGACAACAATGGTATTAATTATGACCAAAATATAGAAATTGTTTTTAAACTTAAGTCTCAGTTCGAAACAGTAAAGATGACCCTGTTATATATAAATCACCCACGATATATATATATATATATATATATATATATATATATATATATATATATATATATATATATATATATATATATTACATTTCACTATTAAATTTATAAAATATATAGCCGAGGAAACCAGCTTGAAGGTGTAATGCCCGATAGGAGAGAGTACAAGTATAAATAAACATATTTTAGGCATCAGGGACAATAAGAATGGAAATCTGGAAACAGGGATCTAAAGCAGCACGTCCCTTCCAAATTAAATATATTAACTCCATTTTAAAATTTTTTTTTCTAAATTCCTTTAATTTTGAAAAATACCTGTACAAATTGCATAGAGTGGAGAGGGGATTGGAGGTGGAAGGAAACAAACATATATATATATATATATATATATATATATATATATATATATATATATATATATATATATATATATCAGGCACTACCCGAGAAACACATTAGGTTATAGGAGAATTACATGCTAAACTTGAAGTATAATCGACACAGATAGAGAATCGTATATAACCATCTTACATGCTTAATTGTATGTAGTATTTCTATCTATTTCTTACATGCTTAATTGTATGTAGTATTTCTATCTATTTCTTACATGCTTAATTGTATGTAGTATTTCTATCTATTTCTTACATGCTTAATTGTATGTAGTATTTCTATCTATTTCTTACATGCTTAATTGTATGTAGTATTTCTATCTATTTCTTACATGCTTAATTGTATGTAGTATTTCTATCTATTTCTTACATGCTTAATTGTATGTAGTATTTCTATCTATTTCTTACATGCTTAATTGTATGTAGTATTTCTATCTATTTCTTACATGCTTAATTGTATGTAGTACTTCTATCTGGAATATGGAGAATTTAGCTTGCAAAGGTTCAATACGTTTTCATTTTTCAAAGAAAACATTCACGCTACTAAGTTCCTTGCATGCAGTGCTCGATGTTTTCAAATATGTGCTGACATTAACGACGGCAGAGATTGGAATAATTTTTAAAAATGACAATGCAAATTACGTTCATAAAACGCCCTACCAACACCTGACTGCAAAGAACAATGTAATTGATGACCGAAATATAAAATTTATAATTAGTAGCTGAAACAGGTTAATGGTTATATAATTAGGATCTCATTCTTTTGACATATACAACAAATCTATGGTAGATTTTGTAATGAATGACTTCCTTTTTGTATCATACATTTTGTGTGCATGTTGAGAATTAAGGAACAAATTTTTGCGTACAATCAAAGAGCATTAAAACTATTAATGTGCATCTTATCATATTTGCAACGAAACTTCCCCCCCCCCCCCACACACACACACAGACACACGCAAATGTAACATTCTGATACAGAATATTTGATACACGCAAATCCTGTAACATATTTAAATTACTCTTGTCTCTTGATCCCAAGCAAATACTCTCAGTGACGAGAATTTCAACAATTATAATCTGCCAAGGCCAGGAACGCTTAACCATATGAAAGGTTATTTCCTCGGACCCACCCACAAGGTTGGTACCAACTAAAAGCCAATCAGAGATAGCTGGCCCCGTTAGCAGTCATTCAGTTACAAGTGATCAGCGTTGAGAGTAGAATTGGTTTGTTTGCTTATCATCCACCGACCCAACCACGGCCTGCAGTTACATCTGGTTCACCCTCCGACTTTCCGTCTTCGCATTAACCTCCAACAGTCACTCTAATTCAGCTATCGCTGAGGTGGAAACCAGACCCCTCATAGTTACAGGCTACACTTGTCGTACCTTGTCCTAGCGGTATTCGCTGCTCTGCTATTGCATTATTGGGCAATCTGTCCCCAATCCGCTCAACTTACAGATTAATTTTCTAGAAATTTCATAACGCCAAGTTATGGCGACTCCGCCTCAAAACATTGGCATTTCTGCCTCGATAATTATGTAATTCAGTCATACTGGCGGATCCGCCTCATAGATACTGGATGCTTCCTTGCCATCTTATCTCAACTAACCTCATGCAGCGGACGGTAAGACCCAAGGAATTTCAATGATATGTACATATGTGTTGTTTAATAAAAACATATAATAGTTGTTGAATAAAATATTTTGTAGACTAATTCTCTGTTGTTTCTTATTGTGCTATCCTGTATCTTGTGTAAAGTCCATCAGTCCATCAGTCCATCTAGCTGTACATGAGTATTGAGTGAATTAGTGGTTTCCAAGTCATAGTCCACCTGTGCATTATTACATGTATTTTATGTTGTGTAAAAGCTTGCAAAATTTACTAGAACGTCTCTAGGTATAGGATCACTAATTATTTTATAGCAAGGTAACCATTCTACTGGTGGATGGAATAAAAATTGAATACTAAATCTTTTATGATGCACCCATTGGCTAGTAAATGGATTCAAGGTTTTTTTCCGTTATTAATTTCACCAACTTCAATCTATGTACTATATATAGTTGACAACAAAATATTTGATTTTAGTTTGATATCCTATATTTCATTTCGTGCTTGCAAAATAGCATATGAACTCTTGGTGCACGTCATTAGCTGCCGACCAGGATGTTTCCCGGTTTAACTCCACGTAGCTCTAAACCATGCCGCGGAACGCCTACTGCTTAGAGGCTAAAAAAATAAAAAATAAAAAAATAATCCATAATTATCATAAATGAAAGCATGTGTGCTTTGCATGCCATCCTAATGCACAAATTATTTTTATTTTGAACATATTAACATTAAGTTCTATGGGAAATGAATTAGTGGTCCGATCCCTCTAGGACACTTAAGACTTGAGCTTCACCAGTTTGGTTGGACTAACTACAGCGTTGTAAAGTAAATCGGCATAAAGTCTTTGCGTCACTAATTAAACACAGTACCATCTAGACTGTATCACTAATTAAACACACTACCATCTAGACTGTATCACGCTTAAATGAGTTTAACAATATTGCGTCACTAATTAAACACACTACCATCTAGACTGTATCACGCTTAAATGAGTTTAACAATATTGCGTCACTAATTAAACACACTACCATCTAGACTGTATTACGCTTAAATGAGTTTAACAATATTGCGTCACTAATTAAACACACTACCATCTAGACTGTATTACGCTTAAATGAGTTTAACAATATTGCGTCACTAATTAAACACACTACCATCTAGACTGTATCACGCTTAAATGAGTTTAACAATATTGCGTCACTAATTAAACACACTACCATCTAGACTGTATTACGCTTAAATGAGTTTAACAATATTGCGTCACTAATTAAACACACTACCATCTAGACTGTATTACGCTTAAATGAGTTTAACAATATTGCGTCACTAATTAAACACACTACCATCTAGACTGTATTACGCTTAAATGAGTTTAACAATATTGCGTCACTAATTAAACACACTACCATCTAGACTGTATCACGCTTAAATGAGTTTAACAATATTGCGTCACTAATTAAACACACTACCATCTAGACTGTATTGCGCTTAAATGAGTTTAACAATATTGCGTCACTAATTAAACACACTACCATCTAGACTGTATCACTAATTAAACACACTACCATCTAGACTGTATTACGCTTAAATGAGTTTAACAATATTGCGTCACTAATTAAACACACTACCATCTAGACTGTATCACTAATTAAACACACTACCATCTAGACTGTATTACGCTTAAATGAGTTTAACAATATTGCGTCACTAATTAAACACACTACCATCTAGACTGTATTACGCTTAAATGAGTTTAACAATATTGCGTCACTAATTAAACACACTACCATCTAGACTGTATTACGCTTAAATCAGTTTAACAATATACATAGCGATAGAAACAAGATCAAAATATTTGATCATAATAGGTTTACAACATAACACAATAATAATAACAACAGCATTAATAATAACAATAATATTAATTATATTAGTTAAATAATAATAGTAAAATAATAATAAATTTTATTATTATTATTATTACTATAATTATTATAATTATTATTATTATTATTGTTATTATTATTATTAGTAGTAGTAGTAGAAGTATACATCGTTTGAATGTCTGAATTTTTAACGGTATTTGAACATTGCTCATCGGCCTAGACTTGTGAATCTACTTGCTTCACAACTCAAAAGGCATATATTACTTTATTGTTTGAGGAAAGCAGGAACTACTTGTAAGAATTGAGGACTTTTTTCTTTATTGTTCGAGAAAAGCAGGAACCACTTGTAAAAATTGAGACTTTAGAACAAAAGAATTATCCTATCTCTAATAATCTGAATAATATCCAAATATATGTAATAATATTCTAAATAAATGTTATAATAATAATAATAATAATAATAATAATAATAATAATAATAATAATAATAATAATAATAATGAGGACTTAGTACAGCGCTTAATTTTTAGAAGCTCTAAGCTCTTTGCAATATTAGTTAACACATAAGGACATATATGTATATATATATATATATATATATATATATATATATATATATATAGACAAGATTACAAACAAACACCGCGAAATTACTAACAAAAATAAAAACATTCTGAAAATAATTAAGGTAAGAAAACATTGCTTAAATCTTAAGTCTGTTCTTGCAGTCGAAATAGGTGAGTTTTAAGTGCACTCTTGAATGAAATCACGCTGTCATTGTGTCTAAGTTCAACAGGCAGTTCGTTCTACTTAGCTGCACTCTGGTACGCAAAAGAACGTTGTCGTAGGACTTCGTTTTGATAGTGGAATAATGAGAATACGAGTGTCAGAACTGGAGCGTAAGCATCTAGATGGAGTGTACACATGGGTGAGGTCAGATAGGTATTTTGGACTGGAGGCAGTCAACGAAATGTAGCATAGAGAACAGATTTTGTGTTTGATTCTGGAGCGAACGGGTAGCCAGTGGAGGGTATAGAGCAGGCGAAGGAGTGCTTGGTTATTGGCACTCTAAGGATGATCCAAGTAGCTGTGTTTTGAATTTTTTGAAGTTTATGTAGTAGATACTGAGACGAACATGACAGAAGAGAATTACAATAGTCCAGTCTTGAAAGTACAAAGGAACACACAAGTGTTTTAGTGGCACTAACTGAAAGAAAATTGCAAATGGAGTTGATGCGTCTCAGCTTCAGATATGCAGCCTTGCATATGTTCATGACATGTTGGTGTAATGAGAGAGTACTGTCGAGAGTGACACCTAGGTTTCGTACTGATTGTGTGAATTTAATTTTGGTGTTGCTGATACTTATTATTTGAGGTAAAGGATGGAAATGAGAAAGTCTTTGTGTGGTGAATTGAATGGCTTCAGTTTATCATCATTCATCTGCAGCTTGTTACATGTCATCCATGACTTCACTTTGGAAATGCACCTCTCTACGCCTTGGATGGTAGCATCAACTTCAGTTGGGTGGCTAGATTTGTATATTTGGGTGTCATCAGCGTACATTTGGTGAGACACCGGACGACGAGCTATGACACTTGTAAGGAGCTGAGTGTATAGAATGAAGAGAACGGGTGCAAGAACAGAACCTTGTGGAACACAAAAAACATCGATCAACTGGGCTGGAATGTTTACCATTTACGGACACAATTTGTATCCTCTCGACTAAGTATGACTTGAACCACAGTAAGGCTGTATCGCGAATGCCAAATCCATGCTGGAGACGGTGAAGTAATATATCATGGTCTATTGTGTCAAATGCTGCAGACAAGTCAAGGAGGGTGAGGACTGTAATCTTTCCACTATCCAAAGGAGAGAGAAAGTAGTTAAGAAATTTCAGAAGGGCAGTTTCGGTACCGTGGCGAGGGTGATATGCAGTCTGTAAATTGCTAAAAAGACTATATAAATTCAGATGAGATACAAGTTGGGACAGAACAACTTTTTCTAAGATTTTCGACATGAATGTGAAGTTAGAAACGGGGCGGTAGTTTTTAAACTGTTATGGTCAAGCGTTGGTTTCTTCAACAGAGGCTTTACAGTGGCAGTTTTGAAAATGATGGGAATTCCCAGGATGAGAAAGAAGTATTAATTACACCGGTTAGTGAAGGCAATTTTGAATCTAAGCACTCAAGCAGCAGTGATGTCGGAATAGGATCAAGTTCACATGACTTAGAGGCGCTCTTCATCAGGATTGTACGTAAGAAATCCGTAGAGACAGGCTCAAGTGCTGTTAATGGTTGCCTTTGAAATTCTGTATCACAACTGTTTGGTGACGATGATTCGATTGAAATTGTGTTGTCAAGTTGATCTTTAATGGTTTGCACTTTGTCACGGAAGAAGTTTACGGAAGGTCGACCGGAGAGAAGGTCGTTGGAAGTGGTCTACATTTGTTCCTTGACATTAGCTTGTTAGTAATATCGAAGAGCTCTTCGCAGCTGGAGCTTTCAGTGATCATAGTACTGGAGTAGGTTGATTTCGCTGCATGAACTATGTTTGTGACATTCTTCTTAGCGGCTTCCTCTAAGCCTTACGGTGTTCTATTTTAGCAGTGTGTTCTATTTTAGCAGTGCGAAACTGGTCCCTGACACTACTACACCATGTAGAAAAATTCTAAATTGATACTCTGCACTTGGTTGCTGGGGCATGTTTGTCAATCAACTAACGCAAGCACTTATCAAGTTGTTCTGCTGTAGGAGGTAACAAAGTTTTTAGGTTTGCTTGGATGTCATGCATTACTTGGGTTCTATTTATCATACGGAGGTTTCTCTTAGTAGCAAACAAAGATAGAGGATTAGGGACTGATTTGTCAAGATGGCATATGACGCAGAGATGATCTGATGAAAGATCGTGGGACACCAATGAAGACTGTAGAATATTATCATCAGGTCTGTGAAGAATCCAGTCTAAAATGTGACCATATTTATGGGTCGGTTGGCTAACTGACCGTTTGAGGTTGATAACGTGAATGAAATCTAGCAGTTTTGATATGTATGGATTTCCAGGACAGTCAAAGAGAAGGTTAAACTCTCCAAGAATAATCAGGCTGCCACCTATCGAATTTCCATATTCCCGGAGGTTAAGAAACTGCTCCAAAAAGAGAAATTCTGTCAGCTTATTTTTTTTTTCGATTAGGAGGAGGCCGATAGAGGCAGAAAAATGGACAGACCTTTGTTCCATTGTGAGTGAGGCTTGGACCAGTTCAAACTATGTGTGGTCAAAATTGAAGGTTGCAGTGTGGTTATGATGGTGGGGCATGGTGTTCTTTGCGATGATAACAATTTCACCTCCTTGAGAGTGGCTGGGGATCGACTTGATGGAGTAACCGGGGGATGCAAGATTCGCGCACTTTGGCTCAACGAATGTTGTTTTTAGCCATGTTTCTGTCAGGAAAAAGATGTTGATATCCTGACCATTGATAAAGTTGAATATGTCTGTGCGCTTTTCCGGTGGTCCAACGGATTGGGGGTTGATTACTGCGATGCGCAATGGTTTTTCAGACTTAAAGGTTCAAGACTGAAGAGAAATTTTGAATTAAATTGTTGAAATTGGCGGTCGAGTTTTCAAATCCCTGTGAAGGAAAGGGCGAAAGGAATATTACTTTAAGTTTTCTTCCTGTTCTACACCGGACGGCTTTGAAACAAATTTTCTTTTTTCGCTGCCGTTTACATTTAAGTAGTAATGAATGTAGTCCTGGGTTGTTTAGTCTAGTGCACAATGCTGTTGGAGCGCCGAGGAGTGGTGGTCATTTAATGCTATTAATGTGGGTCCATCATAGCATAAACGGGTGGACTGGCGAGTATCACGTGATGACGGTATAATAATATTCTTAATATATGTAATAATATCTGTCCAGTATATTCTGATATTAGTAATGATTAATTTTTCACTAGAACTTGCCAAATCATCACCTATTACTGCCAGATTAGTTGTTTTTCCTTTTTTACCAGCACTTCTATAATTGCGTTGTCAGTCGAAACCGGCTTTGTAATTCTCACGAGAAGTAGAACTTTGTTCTTTGAAAAGAAAAGAAAAAAAAAAAGAAAACTAAAAACACAACTATTACACCATTTTGCCCCTTTTTAATCTTATGAAATAATGTTTAAATCCAACGCTAATGCTCAATATTATGTCTTGTACATAGCTGTTTTAATGTCTTTTAATCTTTATTTCTCATTTCTTTTACCACATTTAGGGTTGAACATGTAGATCAGTGTAATGTAATGTTTTGTCTTTTGTCATTTTAAGATGAACTTTGACGAGACGTAGATAAAATTAATAATAATAAAAAAACACAAAAGACCCAACATCAACCAAGACATCATGTGGCATGCTGATGATCAAATAAGCGACTGACACTTATACTTGCCTTCATTCGAAATGATGCAATTAACTGTATTCATTAACTGTCCAGTGATTCAGTTCAGAAGTGTCAATTGATATAAAAACCGTGCTTTTAATTTAATTTGACAAATGCAAGATACAATTGTGTTTAACATTTTAAAGATTTTCTGTTAGAGACCTGTCAAGTATGATTGATTTGGCATGTTTATCTACAGTAAGAATACACGGTAGCTCAGTTGATAGAGCCACTAACTCGTAATCGAAGGGTCGTGGGTTCGTCCCCGCCCAGACCAGCCCAGATTAGCTGCCTCGGTGTGTCCTTGTGAAAGGCACATAGATCCCTCTTCCTCGGCATGATAGCCAATAATGTGTAAAAAATGCCGTTAAAACCAATAAAACAACTAAGCAAACCAATATGAACATTTGCTCCCTAAGTGCAAAGATAAGAGATGGCTCTCAACAAAGGTATGAAACAATGGACATTATGTGAAGAAATTAAATTAATATTGTTCAGAGTATCCAGGCATCGTTATCAATATTTATAATCCAGGATACATGTTTTAGTCACTTTACGGTAAAGACTCCAATGTCCCTTCTGGTAATTGTTTGTTGGCCTGGATACAAACTTTATCCGAAATGGATCTACTTTGTCCTTTGTGAAGTCCCAGTTTTTGATCCCCCAAAGTCAATTCTCTTGGGTTATCCGGAGGTCACCAGAATATCACCGTACAAAATGTCACTTTAAAAAATCTATTATGGCAACCGACCAAGTGGGTACTCGGTGACCGTTTAATAATCAGCGCCGATTTTGTTACATTTGCATATGTAGGACAGTGGACACGCATGTCATATTTTTGTCATAAGCAGTTAAATTTATAACCCCTTAATTCATATCCGAGTCGGTCTGAGAATGTAGCAAATACAAATTTACTAGCAAGCGCTATACCAAATGGGCAGAAGATAACAGAAAATAAATATGTTTTGTCTCTTTTTGATATGAAAATAATGTATATTACAGTTTGATTGAAATATTTTTGACAATTCAGAATGGTTTTACCGATATCAGTCAAGGCTAGGAAGTCAAGGTTTTGATATATGCCAATATCGCGTATGTATGGCACAGAATGTTTCAATATCCATCTAGGAATAAAATCGCTAACTTGCATTTATAATACCTCCAAGGATTCGTTCTAATACATTAGAGTGATTAGAGTGATTCTTTAAAGGTTTGGACTATACAAGCGAAATTGATCCGGTTTATTCAGAAACTATAATAAGGACGTTACATTTTTGGATTATATTATATTTATATTAAATATAAATTTTTCATACACCTTATGTTCAGCAAGCAAGAAACGTGTCCTACCACTCTCCCGTTCCTACCAATTCCTTGCATTTAATACAGCAACAACTTCTGTGATACATAGACAGGAACGGCATCAGAAAACTAGCAAAACGTCATTCAAAAGTATAGAATTGGTTTAATAAAGTCTTGGAAAGTAGCATTGATTAATATCATTTAAACTGATCCTTATATCATCTCTTGTATAATGTTTACAGGGAAAATCGTTTCGTATAGTGACAAAATATAGGGAGATACATCTGTTTCTACTGATTTAAATACACTAGTTTTTGCTTAAAACAACCGCAAAACAAAATTTTTCTCAAATTTTTCAACTAATGTAATTTAAAATACGCAGAAATGCAATTCCACTTGAAATTCAAAGAAGCTATAACAATATTTTAGCACTTTGTAAAAATACTTGCATGTGTGGTCCTTTGTTGAGCTTAAAAAAAAAAAAACTTCCTAGAAAAGTATTTGCAAACATTTCATGCAGTACTATATGTATTCTTTTACAATCAAACGCTTTAATGACGAAATAAAATTTAAAAAAAAAAAAAAGATCGCATTATACACATACAATTAGGTTTAGGTGCTTAACGTTAGAATAAACTTTCTAAGCGTCGTTTGTGAAGTCACGTTCAAAACTAGTTTCCCGGTATTTATTTCTTTGAAATAAATGACATACCGGTATATATATATATATATATATATATATATATATATATATATATATATATATATATATATATATATATATATATATATATATACATCATTAATTCTTCGCCAGAACGATCGTGACATAAGTCATTAGTTGCTCTAATTCATCCGGTTCACAGTCGATGACACTCTACGGCTTGAGGGAGTGTCTGCTTTAACGTTATTAACATTAAATAGTTGAGAAAATGACATATCTTAAGTGAAACCTATGTCAGTGTCCTTGGAATGGGGACAATGATATGATAATGTCAAAGTCTCTGATGATGTACGAATACACACTATCTTAAAACTGTACTTATCTTGATCTGTTCAACATTTTATCCGGATAGAAAGAGACATTTTATTCTCAAAGTCATATGTTTAAGCCCAATTTTCCGCCCTATCCAGCTCACCCGAGAAAGGTTATCTTCTCTGAGGCAAAGACGAAAATATTCGCATTCTTTTCAAACAAAACGTTTCCCATGTCTAGTAATCGAGATACCTGTCATTGACACAAGTGTCCAGTGTAAATATATTTTCATAAGTGACCCAACTGTCCCGTGTATATGTCTTTTTATAGGGGATATGGCTTCTTTAAAACATTTACGTTTGCCACATTATGCAGTGACGATTTCAGCTGCATAGTTACATTTCTATTTCAAATTACTGAAAATACGTACATTTATACACTGGCCCTTCTCAGGGAGTATACATTTATAGACTGGCGCTTCTCAGGCTTCTTGGGATACGAAGTACAGTATATTGTCCTCTTATGAAAGTAGCACGACGAGATATGTAGCCACTATAACCATGACAAATTATCCTGCAACTTGAGAGTATAGATATATATGACTGCTGAGGAAATTTTACATGTTCCTTTCTTTGATGAGGTATCAGACGTTTTCTGATGTAGGTGCAACAATTAAGCAATGATTTAGATCGTTTCTAGCCTATTTTTTAGTTTTAAATCCTTGTATTCATGAAGAAAACACTTGCTTAAATACTAAACACTATTATACTTCAAATACTAAACGCGACTTTAAGTAGACAATCATACTATATTACACTCGTCTCATCAATTCTCGCGGTATGTAGTTCGCATCTTCCTTCTGACAATATAAACCTTGTTACAGGGGTTGTAGTCATTATCTTGGTAATCATATATTAACCATTCAGTTATGCAGAGAGTAGATAGTCTGAACCCTCATAATGCCTCCAAAACGTCGAAATTAATCCGCTCTCAAAAGTAAGCCGTCCTTGAAAATACGCCGTCAAATTACTACAAAGTTTTTCGCTTGAAATTAAGTCGTCTCGAAATTAAATTGCCTAATATGTGTAATACGTACCTTATATGGATAAAAGCTAAAATGCAGAGAAAGAGAAGGAAAACTTACGTCTTCGTAGAAGAAACACCGATATTCCAGATTATATCTCAAAATCTAATTGTCAAGCGATGTATCAATTAACATACAGCTAATATATTTTCTATCTACGCTGAATTTAAATGTATAAAAATATTCAGATTAATCTAATATAGTTTAGTAACTTTAGTAAAAAGAAACCATTTCTCATCGTCTACTTATATTTTTACTCAAAACTGCATCTACCTCGAATGCACGAGAGGTATTGAAAAAAAGTTCTGAATATTAGTGTGCTGTACAACGAAGTTTTTATTAGTGAACAGTATGTCATTGCATCCCCTCAAAGTACTCCACATGCACCTCTACACACCTTTTCAGTCTAATTATCCAGTTAATGAATGTCATTTTATATTAAAGTTTTCGGAATGTTGTTCATACATTGGACAACTGCACTTCCAACCGCATGTCGGCTTTCAAATCATCTGCACCTCCAAAGCGATTTTTGGATAACGGGATTCAGCCAAAATATCACTTGGAGCTAAATCAGGGCTGTATGGAGGACGTGGCAAACATTTAATGCTGTGCTCCTTCAGGAAGTTTATCACGACAGTGGATTTATCCGCCACTGAGTTGTCATGGAGTAGATGGATACCTCGGGTACCGGTGCGCGGATGTCTGGATTGGTGGTGTTCCTTCCAAACTTTTTTGGTAACATTTTGAGGCATACAATTGTTCAGCGACTCTAGCGGAGTCAGGCACAGGTACGTAGACAACCAGGCCTTTTGCATCGAAAAATAATGCGTATAAAACTCTCTTGACAGTCCGACTACATCAATCAATTTGTGTTCTCTGCTCGTTTTCTCACATCTAAATTATTATTTTCTCTTGAGTCGGGACCAGAAAAGTAAATCCAGGTTTCAACACATGTATCAATCCCATTCAACCGTCACAGGTCACCATTTTCATATTTGACGTGTAGCTGCTTGGCGATTTCAACCCGCGTCTGCTTTTTTTTTTATCAGCCATGTATTAAACGAGGGATCCATCGAATGACTCTTCAATATATTGAAAATTGTGACGAATTAATTCCATGATAGTAAAAATATATTCCACTGTGTATCGAGCATATTCATAAATTGGCCCCTTCGCAGCAGCCACTTCCTACTCACCAATCGCAGACAACGGTCTCCCAGAACGTGGGTCATCTTCCATGGGTTCTCAACCATCTTTTAAAAGATAAAACCAACTCAAATTGTAGAATATGACAGAGAATTACGTCCGTAAACATTATCCAAGTCGGCCTTGATATCAGTCAAAGAATACCCTAAGCGCGCCCGGATTTTACAGTATGATCATTGCACAGTACCAGAATTGTTCTCCTTCTTCGACATTTTTATGTCATTGTCATTTACCTGTGTTATGGCACACACATATATCTGCTTGTGTCCGGCATGCTGTGCCACAGAGTTTTGTATAGAACGGTATTTTGTCTATCGATCGGGATTACATTTCTTGACAGGTTGAAAAAAAAAAAATTATAACAAAATATTGCGAACTTTTCAAATACCCTTCATATACCACCCACCAGAATAGCGCAACAACAATTAGCAGTGAATAATATAAGCCTCGAATTTCATTCAAATTTAAGACAATCAAATTACCGTTTAGGGACATGTCTAATTGCCCAGTATTTGATAGCCAAAGATCCTTTCTCCGCACAGTATGTACCGCAACAGTAGTCAAAATAGCAGAAACAATTCCTCACAGGAAAGTACTGGAATAATACAATCCCAAATGAATATACTTGCCATTTTTATCGTTTTTTCCTTTGTTTTCAAGTTCATAAATGCGTCTTAAAGATTTAGTTGTAGATATATGTAGATATATCGGAGTTTCGTATTTTCTACGTGTGTGTACCTCTGCTTTTCTGCTGGACATTTGTGTTATTATAGTGCTCTCATATCCTGCAATATTATCTTATTCAAAATATGTATCTTGCTTACCAAATTTGCAATGATGAAACAAGAAAAGAAAAAAAAAAAGATTTATGAATAAATACAAAAACAAGATTTTAGCCGTCATTATGTTCACTCGCATAAATTACATTTCAAATTTTTTTGTAATATGTTTAACGATATTATCAGATAGAACAAGAAATGCGTCATTTAACAATACCAACTGACAATCATGCTGTGACGGCACCTATATCTATAACGTAATACACACATAGCTTAGGAAACGATCCGTCATATTGATGAAATGTGCAAATAAGTATTCAATGAGGACAAGGTTTTCTTTAATCATGGTCATCTCGATGTAGAATTTCAATCTGTCAAAAAGATATGTACGACAATAAATTATGTAATTATATACATTAAACTCAAACTAGAGTAGCACATCAATTATGTAATTATATACATCAAATTAAAACTAGAGTAGCACATCAATTATGTAATTATGTACATTAAATTCAAACTAGAGTAGTACAGCAATTATGTAATTATTATATACATTTAATTCAAACTAGAGTAGTACATCTAATATGTAATTATATACATTAAACTTAAACTAGAGTAGCACAGCAATTATGTAATTATATACATTAAATTCAAACTAGAGTAGCACATTTAATATGTAATTATGTACATTAAATTCAAACTAGAGTAGCACAGCAATTATGTAATTATATACATTAAATTCAAACTAGAGTAGCACATCCAATATGTAATTATATATATTAAACTTAAACTAGAGTAGCACATCAATTATGTAATTATATACATTAAATTCAAACTTGAGTCGCACATCACTTATGTAATTATATACATTAAATTCAAACTAGAGTAGCACATCAATTATGTAATTATATACATTAAATTCAAACTAGAGTCGCACATCACTTATGTAATTATATACATTAAATTCAAACTAGAGTAGCACATCAATTATGTAATTATATACATTAAATTCAAACTAGAGTAGCACATCACTTAGGTAATTATATACATTAAATTCAAACTAGAGTAGCACAGCAATTATGTAATTATATACATTAAACTCAAACTAGAGTAAGACATCACTTATGTAATTATATACATTAAATTCATACTAGAGTCGCACATCAAATATTAGAAAATCATGCTAAAGTTGCTTAATCCACCAAATATATATATATATATATATATATATATATATATATATATGTCCTTGCATCCAGTAGAGTGCTATATATATATACATGTATATATATATATATATCTATGTGTATATATATATATATATATATATATATATATATATATATATATATATATATATATATATATATATCCTGTTACGACTCTAGGGGTAATGTAACAGAATAAAAGACACAAATAAGCTTTCAAGATTAAAATGCAAAACTTTAATTTCCTAAAATATTAAAAGAATTAAAATAATTCAACAAACAATCAAAGTGAAAGAATTAAAATAACTTACAGTATAGAATATCCTAAAAAGTCCTAAAATGTTTTAAAGTTCACTTCCTGTTGTTAATCAGAATAATCCGGATGTGGTATTCCGAATGAAAAAGCCTGTAATGTGCTGAAACTGATAAGTTCTGATGTAATCCAAAATAATCCTTGCAAGTCTGAAATCTCACAAGTTTTAGAATAATGTCCGATAATTCCACGGAGCTGTATAGTAATTCAGATGAATTACTAATTAAATAAATTCCACACAGAACTGAATAATTTCAATAACCTCTCCTCGATCAAGCAACTGTAAAGAATGATAATTCCAAAGATTATTCCCTATATATCTTTACTAAGTGCGTAGAATTAAAAGGGAATATCCTTTCTCCGTCTTTAATACTATGGTATTTCAAAATAACATAACCCTCTAAGAACCAATCAGGAACTAGGTTACGCGTCATTTACCCAAAGGTCTAGTGTACTAAAAATCTTAAAGAGTAAACATAATGTTATTGTGTAGTATGGAATGTGACCTTTCAATGTTGATTTCTAAAAAGTACAAAGCCAGGTCGACTTCATTTCCCGCGCAATTGATCATGTGACCACTTATTGATCGAGCAGTAGTCGTATCTATACTGATATGCTAACCCCTATTCAGACTAAAACAGAAATCATAAATTAGTAAATTAAATCATTATAAAAAGGTAAAAGGGTAAAAAGGTATGATTCCGTAACAATATATATCTATATATATATATATATATATATATATATATATATATATATATATATATATATATATATGTATATGTATATATATATATATATATATATATATATATATATATATATATATATTCAATTCATCGATTCATTCACAAATGCTTGCAAAGAAAAGAACACACACTTGAACTTTCTACACAAATATGGTTCTCTCAGAATAAAAATAAAATTGTTGATCTTTACTAAAAATGTTGAATGACACCATTTTCAGAATCCGACCAAAGTTTTGGAGAATAAAATATGTGAAACTTAAATCAGAATCTTAACGCGTAGAAATGCGTGAAATAGCATTCATTTTTAATATAAAACTTTCGCTCAGTGTAGTAAGTTAACCATAATCAAATTGTTCAGGTGACAAATTCTTATATATAATAATAGCTTTCGTTCTGCAGAAACAAAGCTTAAAGACATTTCAAAGCAGAACTATACGAAATGAACTCATTTATGTCACTTTGTATGCATATAGCTATATTGTATGCATTTGTATTGTATGCACATAGCTATATTGTATGCAGAGTTATATTGTATGCATTAATATTGTATGCGTATAGCTATATTGTATGCATAGAGTTATATTATATGCATTTATATTGTATGCATATAGCTATATTGTACGCATAGAGTTATATGCATCTATATAGCAATATTGTATGCATCTATATTGCATGCATCTATATTGTATGCATCTATATTGCATGCATCTATATTGTATGCGCATAGCTATATTGTATGCATCTATATTGCATGCATCTATATTGTATGCACATAGCTATATTGTATGCATCTATATTGTATGCACATAGCTATATTGTATGCATCTATATTGTATGCATATAGCTATAATGTATGCATGTATATTGTATGCATATATCTATATTGTATGCATACAGTTATATTCTATGCATAGAGTTATATTGTATGCATATGGCTTTGTAAGCATCTATATTGTATGCATATAGCTATATTGTATGCATAGAGTTATATTGTATGCATCTATATTATATGCATATGGCTATATTGTATGCATATAATTATATTGTATGCATAGAGTTATAATGTATGCATCTATATTGTATGCATATATGTATCTTGTATGCATCTACATTGTATGCATCTATATTGTATGCATCTACATAGTGTGCATGTATATTGTATGCATATAGCTATATTGAATGCATCTATATTGTATGCATAGAGTTATATTGTATGCAGCTATATTGTATGCATATAGCTATATGGTATGCATCTATATTGTATGCATAGAGTTTTATTGGATGCATCTATATTTTATGCATATAGCAATAATGCACGCATTGTGTTACGACTACGGGTAATGTAGCAAAAGAAAAAACTCAAACAAGCTTTCAAGATTTAAAATAAAAATATTTAATTTCCTAAAATATTAAAATATTTCAAAAGACAATCAAAGTGAAAGAATTAAAATAACTTACAGTATAGAATATCCTTAAAAGTCCTAAATTGTTCTAAAGTTCACTGATCCGGAAGTTAATCCAAATGTTCCGAATGAAGTAGATTCCGAATGAAACCTTTGCTGTACTGATGTGTTAATAAGAATCAGTTATATCCAAGTTTTATAAATTCCAAATAGTCTTTGTGAATATGGAATAATACAAGTTCTAGAAATGTTTCCGATAATTCCACGGAGCTGTATAATTACTAAAGTTGAAGAAACAATACTAATCCAGAATGTACTGTATGAATATATATATATATATTTCACAAAAGCAGAATATCCACACACAAAAAGAACCAAATTCGTTTATGACCTCTCAGGCTGTCAAACTATGCTAAGAATGCTAGAATGCTGCTATAAATCCTATTATATTATCTCTTAAAACGCAGAATCTAAATAAAAACCCATTTAATCCTTCTAGAAACAACCTTCTTCAAACCAATCAGAAACTAGGTTATGCGTGACATCTCTAAAGTACCACTGTACTAACGTTTTGAACAGTCAATAAAGTATTTACTCATAAAATCTAAGTCAGAAGTTCATACCATCACGCGCTAAAAACACATGATATGACTAAGGCTTCAGTGAAATATCGATCCAATTTACCGTATGTGTACTCACGGCAAGACGACAGCTGTTAGACTAAGAACAGAGATCATAAACTAATAAACTATACCATTATTAAAAGAAAAATGATATATAATTCCGTAACAACAGACTTATATTGTTTGCATAGAGCTATATTTGATGATAAATAAATCATAGGGATTTGTAAAATGTGAAGCACGAACTAAATGTTTCCCAGTTCAAAGAGCTTTATTACTTGACTTAAATATGGATACTATGCTTCAACTTCAATACGTGCAGCATTAACCTAAAGACTAGCTTCATAAAATAAGTCAATTTGTTTATTACACGACATTATTGATATACACGTTGTATTGATCTGATTCAGGTCTTTGATATTTATAAAATATCTCTTATAATGTCATTTACGAGCGCCATATCGTCACGTTACAATATGTAAGCATGTAACGTAAGAAGCCATCGACTGAATTTCTGAAAGAAAAAGCATCAGATTTAACAAGATTAATTTAAAGAACTTGTGTTTTTAATCTTGTGTGAAATGAAATCTTACAATCGTGCTCATTTTATATGAAAGAATTCTAATATTTTACTCTCCAAGGCTCGTACAAGATAGAGATCAATTAATTTATTTTAAGACTTTCATTTGAGGTAAGGAGTCCTATAAGATTCTCCATATCACGTGCATGACTCACACACTGACTTAAAGCCACATGGTACTTAGGTACAACAGACAACTGAAATTCTCCATATATAACTGTCATGTGTCAGCATGTTTCCAATAAAACCTTAATTGTAGGCCGCAGCAAAACTCGCTTAGGGCACATCAACATACCTCGCTGTCCAATGGCCAGGTCGTTTCGCCCCAGTTAGACCCAATTAATGCAATGTCAAGTGATATGTAAAGAGCATATGCTAAATATACCAATATATGACATTTATAATGTAAAATAGGATCTAATCTGCTTTAAACTATTTGGTGTCTTTTGTTTATACAGTGAATACTTTGGGAATACTTTGTGTATTTTGTGTCTATTCATTTGGTGTCTATTGTTTATACAGTGTATGCTTGGGGTGTACTTTGTGTATTTTGTGTCTATTCATTTGGTGTCTATTGTTTATACAGTGTATGCTTGGGGTGTACTTTGTGTATTTTGCTTCTTTAAATAAAGGAATGCTGCACTACCTAATTCATTTTCTCTGTAAACACACATATATTTAAATGTCCATCTGCAAAATTAAGGCAAACAGTCAGGCGCAAATTTGAACATTATCCTGACATAATCAGTCCAATAATGAAATATTGTCTATATACGAACAATTTAAGTTTAATTCCCCATTCTTGCACTCAAAGTGCATACATATATACATGTACACATATATACAGACACTCATTGTTAAGAAATGCATGTATGTATATATGTATTTTAGATTTTATTATATATCATGGTCGAAAATTATTTCTATATTTTATGCACTCTGAATCATCGAACATCTACTCAGTACTCAGAGTACATTTAATAATACTTCCTTGACCATCAAGTGTGCATTGCCCAATATATATCACTGACTGTACAATACCGGACAGTCTTTGTCATGATAATGAAAGTGAAAGCTATATTTAGTAAACTAGTTACACTTTATTACAGTAAACACCGAAAATATAATTTGAACCTTACTCGATATTAGTTAATATATTTTTCAATCTATTTCTCCATGCACAAAATTCTCACAGTTAATGTCATCTATCGTTGACGTATGATAGTCATAAATGCATTTAAGTGCTGCTTTTTTCACTCAAACTGGAAGGCCTAATGACCACTCGACATATTCACTTTTTGTTATGCGGGCAGATGTATTGCTCTTGTTTTCTTTCAGACAAGTGATCTTGCAGGGTTCACTATATGGAAACGTTTGTTGAAGCACCAAG
The DNA here is from genome assembly GCA_029931535.1 of Margaritifera margaritifera. Classification (NCBI taxonomy): domain Eukaryota; kingdom Metazoa; phylum Mollusca; class Bivalvia; order Unionida; family Margaritiferidae; genus Margaritifera; species Margaritifera margaritifera. The sequence continues at coordinate 3,798,719 of JAQPZY010001661.1, read as the reverse complement.
GAGAAGTTTGAGCTCGAGGATTCAAAATCTTAGTCTTGTGCTCCGTCAAATGTTCGCACATAGCATACCGCGTTTGATCGTAATTTTCATGTGACTAATTACAAAATTAATGAATACCTTACAAAGAAACTATACAAGGTTTTACATTATGGAACGCGAGTGCTCTTACAGCACCTCACTACCGAGCTAAACAAGCAATGTCGAACACTTGCGTGATGCTGGCTTGAGGTCCATGTTTCTCATATTTCCAAGGACCTCAAGACAACAGTCGCTGTCAACTGAAAGGGTCTTAAACGCTCTAATACTACAAATTATTTCCCTTTAATCATCTAGCGACCACACATTTACGGGACTCTAATTTCGCACTTGCACGGTGTTTCTTGCTTCACATTCGCATAATTTATCAGTACGCTTTTCTAAGACATTGATCGGTATTTTGGTGTCACATACCACAAAGCGTGACCCAAACAGCTATTACACATAATTATACCTACCTCAAATGACCAAACACTTACACGTGAGAATATCCCGGAATTTCTTGTGTTAAGAAATTAGAGAGGGGCCATTTTACGAACCTAATCTATGTTAACATAAAGTCTCGCGAATACAGAACATTATGACGTCTGTCCCTAGTAATTGGCTAATTACTCGGTTTCAGAAGTATCTTCCCAACACCGATTCCTCATAATCAAACAAATAATCACTAAAATCTAACAAAGCTATTATCGGAGTAGTAAATAAAAATAACACATATCCTAGGTTTCTATTAATATAAACAAAACATTGTATTCAAGCGCCAAATGCGATTACAATGTTTGAGTCCAGCTGACGTCACAATATCGCACAAATCAAAACAGTTCGATTTTTGCGGCTTTGCTGACACAGACTTGGATGATTAGATGACTATAACGCAGTAGAGAGTAAAGGCTTTAATCAGATGTGTTGGTTGGGTTGAGCTGTGGAAATTCATGTTTAGTATGCGTGAGGGTGGAATAATTGGTACCTTGCTATGTATCCTTGATAGCGATTGTATAATGATTTGCAAACTGAAATTGTTGATATGATAGCAGAATATGCATTTATGTATTAGATCGACGTCTTTAATGCACGCACAGCAAATAGCACAAGTTTTATAGATTAAAATCGCGAAGTGTTTAATGTTTTTCAAATAGCTGACCTTTTAAGTTTCAATTCCATGTTGAGCCTAGATATACTGGGTATCCCTTGCCATCGTAAATCAAGGGTTCCAAAGACTAGTACAAATGGCCACGGATTAATTGTATGTGTAAGTCCGCGAATGTATTCATCCTAAACGGACACATGCGCAATTATTTAGATATAAGTCAAAGCAAGTGTAGAAATATTTCAATTGTTGATTATATTATGCAATTTGTTGTTCCCCTTGAGTATATTTCGTATTTTAAAGTTTATGAATTTGAACCAATCCGATGTACATTCTTCAATCAGTTTTGTATATGAATAGTAATTTGAATGAATTGAAATGTGACACAATGTCAAAGGTATAGAATAGAATAATAAGTAATAACTTTGTAAATAATATTGACTGATCATATTAAGTGTTGATTCTTACGACCGGGGAGTGTTTGAGAGAATATATGGTATGATTTCTCATGTATTTAAAACACTGACTGAGTAAACGTTAGGTTTTAGAGAAATATTTTTCTTTTTTTACTTGGAATGAATTTCTATAAATAGTTTCCACCAGTCTCTTTGATTACCATGTAAAGTTATGATTTGTTCCATCAGCAAGCTATAACGATTACAATTAGACATCCAAATCTCAGTAACAACCAAGTTTCTCTTTTGCCTGTAAGAAACCAGCGCCCTGCAATTTTGAGTACATTTTGCTTGATCACACAATCTCGCCTTTAACGTTTTCACATTTAATTATTCATCCAAGGTATTCATCACATTTAATTATTCATCCAAGGTATTCATCACATTTAATTATTCATCCAAGGTATTCATCACATTTAATTATTCATCCAAGGTATTCATCACATTTAATTATTCATCCAAGGTATTCATCACATTTAATTATTCATCCTTATTGCGAATAGTAACATTATAATATGGTACACATTTTCTTACTGCATCCTGGATTATTTTGATACAATTCTCAACACTGCCATTGATATAGGTTTCATTAATTACACTGTTCCATGATAAATAGATGAGTATTGAGTTCAAACGAGTATAATTCCCTTGGTCTTATAATCAGATTTTTCTTTCAAAGTATACTAATTTATGGAAGAGTATTTTAAAAGTTGAATATATAGGACAATTATACCGAACACCTTCAGCGTGAAATGGATCAAAAACGTCGGCAGTGTGGACAAATCTCTGAGTTTGACACCAAAATAAGATCAATCAGTGTCTCAGAATACTCTGTACGATTCGTTGACTGACACAACATAACTTTTTACAATTTAGATAGAGAAAGTTTTCATTAAAATTTCCCATCAAAATTAAATAGTCAGAATTAGTGTGTTGAGTTCTCTATATACTTAATTTTGAAACGCTCCGAAACAGCTAAGTCACAACTGGGCGGTCTGTATATTCCTCCAACTCAAAGTGTCTCTACTGTAATGTTTATTTCGATCCATGAACATTCAAAGTCAAAGACGGACCTTAGAATTGCCAGAATTTGTATTTTAATTTTTTTTATGAACATAAAGTACCACGTCAACCCCAAGTATAGCTTTATCCTTCCTAAACGGTTCAGAGTAGTTCAAAAGAGCTATTACATCATTTATTATATTCTGATTACGTATATGAGTGTATGAAAATCCTTCACATTTCCCTGTATCAAATCAATTTTACGTCTAAAACTCCACGTTTACCTGTATAAAATCAATTTTAGGTCTAAAACTCTGTGCATTAAGGTGTATACTATTAAGATGTTTTCTCCAGGTTTCCGGACCGGGGTTAGGTTCTATCCCTCGTAATAATAGCATGACACTTAGCCAGTACATTCATACAGGTTTCCGGACCAGGGTTAGATTCGATTCCTGGTAATAATAGAAGGATATTTAATACAGCATCCAAAAACAGTATTGCTGGTAAGACAAATACAAAGCTGACCGATGTAAAAATATGCTAACGTGCATCGATCAGCGGTATGCAATTTTAAATGACCCTCCTTTATCAAACAAATGTTGTGTGATTTCAGTCTGATTAATTTGTTGTTATCTTAGTCAATCCCCTCTGTTGATTGACTAAATAAAATTGTCACAATAAAATTGAAAGAGCAATATATACAAACATATAATTATATTAGTTTTGATTCCTCTGAAAGTATAACCTATCTGATATTTACCAGATAATTTTAATGTTAAACCCTCTGTAACACATATACCACATAGTTGCGTACAACAAATCATACGTTTCCAATTGAAACAGGAAAGTGGCAATATATACATTCGTGTAGAGAAATACATTTGTAAATTCAACAGGATATCAGTTATGTTCATCCTTTATTTTTTCAAGCGCTTTCGCATGATCATCATGGATGCTCTTCAAGATGAACATAAAGGATGAACATAATTTATATCCTGTTGAATTTACACACACACACACACACACACACACACACACACACACATATATATATATATATACATATATATATATATATATATATATATATATATATATATATATATATATATGAAGTGTGAATTGTATGCCTCACAATCTTTTTCAATGCTAATGTTTTACTGAATAAGGACAATATACTTGCAAAAGGTATATAAAAAACAGCACATTTAAGTAGTCCTTACACAACACAAATGTTAATGAACGGATTAGGTAAATAAACTTTAGAGAATTGATCTTGAAATTATTCTGACTCCCATGTACGCTCAAAATAGTCGTGTCTATTACCATAATTGTCCGATTTTGGCATCTATATAAACAAATTTTTTACCAAACTATCTCTCTTTCTACCCTTCTATTTTTACGTTTGTTTACACATTATACAAAGCTCGTTAATAATTCGTAATTTGTATTTGTCCTTAATCGAATATGTCTACTTTTAGACCGACAATAATGTTCTGTTCTGTTCTATTCTGCTGAGATATATCCGCCCCAACATGTAAAAATGTGTCTTCCAAGTAATCATAGTCCATATATCCACATTCCTAAATGACAGGATATTGTGCCAGAGTTATTGCATATTGTCCCTAATAGGTCACCAATTAGGCATTACGTATTCACCTATTACGTGATACATGTAGCTACAATTATATAACAATACTGAAACAATCAATTAAGGTCAGGGAGATATGTTTACCTACTTATAGTTGCCATATCATTCTACCTTTACAATGATAAATCAAGTCCTGTATTTACATGTATGTGCCATTCTATTTTGTGCATGTTACTTGATAATGTGTGTATATCTGTTTACCAACCAAATCAAGTAACTTTGACAACACAAAGGCAAAGAAGACAACGCAAACAATCCTTCATAATACAAGCAAAGCATGTTGTGCTTCGCTTCGACTCTTTCTCAAAGAGCGAAAATAAATAAATATGCAATAATTTGATATGTGTCTATGGATAAGAGAAACCCTTGCTCAATGTTCATACATGCGTGTCACTGCGTAGCCATTTAGAATTCAGAAGTAACATTTAAATACGTATGTACATGTGTGTGTGCATGTGTATGTGTGTGAATTTAGCTGCATTTAGCGAGGCGCATGCTTCAAAACTTCTAATAAGATACACATTATAAAAACTCTTTTTAAAACCTGGCTATGCGATATTTTGTGAAATTGTGATCGTCAAACTCATATAGAAGTATGTGTGTTTTTCATTTATTAAACCTGGTATGGTAACCGCTCTGGATGTGTAGCGTCGACAAAAGCAGAAATTCCGTGATACGAGATTCCTCAAAGCTGTACTAGTAAATATACAGCAATCTTTCCAATTTTGATGACATGCATTACAACATTCATTTTGTTTTTCTTCCGAAGACATTGGCGGCGCCCTGACAAAATATTTGTAGATGTTGAATATTTTGGAATAAGTTAAAGATTAAAGATATATATATATAAATTGATTGGTATCAGAATCCTGTCTATATAGTTCATTTGCATCAGCACAAATATGTATAGAGGTCGCTACTCATTCACGTAGGTCTCATTAACATTTAAACAATATTGGAAACACACCATTAAAGCCTTAATATTTATGTATATTTCAATTAATTTAGTACAGCTGCAAGCTAAAGTAGAAACTGAAGGAGCAAAACGCTTTGCTATAAGCGCTCACCTGGGTCTGTGCTATTGAAGAAGTAAACCCTCATCCGTATCATTTCATAGAAGGATAGTATCACGATTAGCTCGCATGTTTTAAGGCTCGGTGACTGGGGCCGAAAAGAAAAGAGTCAGTGCTTCTAAATCAGGTTATAGAAGTCAACTGTAATTTGATATGTTCCTCCTAATGTGGTCACTTTACAGAAGCCGTTTTCTAGTGGTCAGTTAGCGAGGCATGTTTACACAACCCAATGACGGCAGGGACAAAGCGGTATAAATGACAGAGCCCTTTACTTCTGCACCTTATCCGTAACTGCACCATTGAAAACATCGAATGAAACAATTATATTTGCATCTTCCGAAATCATATTTAGTATTTAGACGTGAGTCGTTCAAAGATTTTTTTAAAATTCAGAATATTTATTATAAAAAATGAAAAGGATTGCAATAGTTGGAGCCGGTTGCAGTGGTCTTGCTGCAATTAAATGTTGCTTGGAAGAGGGTTTTGAACCAGTGTGCTTCGAAAGAGAAGATGATATTGGTGGTCTATGGAACTATTCTGAGATACAAAAAGTCGGCAAAGGAAGTGTATACAAGACCTGTGTCATCAACACAAGCAAAGAAATGATGTCTTTCAGCGATTTTCCACCACCACAAGAATTTCCTATGTTCATGCCACACAGATTTGTTCTGATATATTTTCGAATGTACGCAGAGAGTTTTGGACTTATCAAGTATATAAACTTTAAAACGTCAGTAGAAAACATTATTCCAGCACCTGACTATGGCTTAAGCGGTCAGTGGCAAGTGACGTTCAGACCTGAGAAGGGGTATAGAAAAACCGTAGTGTTTGATGGGGTACTTGTATGTACAGGCCACCATACATATCCCCATTATCCGAAGTTTGAAGGACTTGAGACTTTTACTGGAAGATATATGCATTCTCACAGCTACAAAGAAAACTTGGAGTTCACAGGCAAGAGTGTATTGGTGGTTGGTAAGTAGATCGTTACGGCCATATTTGTGTTATATTATACTTTGTATAAAGGTAATTTATTCATTGCAGTTATTTTTCAGAATCATCGAGTTGTCAAGCAAATTAACATGGCCATTTCTTTAATAAAAATCTCAGTTTTGTTTAGTCTACGTGTTTGCCTAAAATTACACATCATTACTTAAAGCGCAGTGTGTATGCCATTGGAAAGTTAAAGTATTGAAACGGTTAATATTGAAAAAAAAGTACATGTCAACATTCAGCTTCTGAAATGTCTTCAAGCGGCATTTAATGCGTGCCTATTTCTATTATTAGTTGAAAATCTTTTGATTTCATTTTACTGATTAATTCTTTGATCTCGACTTCATTTTATTGATTGATTATTTTAGAATTTGCATTGTGCAGTGAAAATATAGAAATGAAACCTTTTAAGATGACAACCAACATTAATGAAAAAAGCTACTTACAAATAGGAAAAGGGGTCATGTATCGAAACTAATGTGTATATGTTTTGTTTTTTAAACCCTAGAATGTGGAAACTCTGTAATAATGGCAAAAAATAGATATGATCAAAATAAATAAAACACATATAGAACAGTGTGATAATTTCTGATACCATATTTTCTAGTTCAAGTCAAAGCAAATATCATGCGTCTGTTTCTTGGTGACATGTATTTTATGACACTAAATAACCGATTATTGACAATAAACAAGCAATTATTGGCAGTAAATAATCAATACCTGAAAAATCCCATGAATATTTTGAACGAAATCGACTCTTTAAGAAACGGCTTAAAATCTACAAAACTGGCCATATAAAAGCGAAATATACATTTCAATGTTAAACATTATTTATGTTATATTTAGGATAAAAGAATAACAGAGTTGCCTCTAACACAAACAAATTCAAACTTTGCACAGAGCATTCATTTTATACAACTGATGTCTTTGAGAGATGCTTTTTCTGATATCTTAATATTCAGTTAATTACCGTATATATTGCTTCCTCAAGATAGATTCGTAGGTATATACAAAAATCAGTACCTGTTCTTTTACAAGATCTATTTAAAATATAATAACAATAGATGCATATAAATTTTCCTTCGACGAACAGCATGAACAATATATTTTAGAAAAACAATTAATTCTGTAGTTCTGTGGCGATCTTTGGGCGGAGAAACTAATAATTAACAAATCAATTTTTTGCAAGCCATCAAAGCCTGGTACCATTGATATTGGTACTATTTATTCCACAAAGGAAGTAATTTCAGTCTTATAAATATGTTTTGACTGCTTCTACACGATTGCCTTCAGTCGTATAAATATGTTTTGAATGCTTCTACACGATTGTCATCAGTCTTATAAATACGTTTTGAATGCTTCTACATGATTGCCTTCAGTCGTATAAATACGCTTTGAATGCTTCTACACGATTGTCATCAGTCTTATAAATACGTTTTGAATGCTTCTACACGATTGTCATCAGTCTTATAAATATGTTTTGAATGCTTCTACACGATTGTCATCAGTCTTATAAATACGTTTTGAATGCTTCTACATGATTGTCATCAGTCTTATAAATACGTTTTGAATGCTTCTACACGATTGCCTTCAGTCGTATAAATACGTTTTGAATGCTTCTACATGATTGTCATCTTTTATGTTGCAACTAAGACAGTGTTCCTACGTTTCTATTATTTCAGCTAGATACATCGAATATATTTGTACACCAATGTTTATTTACACGAGGGCAAATAGAATAAAAAGTAATGTATGGTGTGTTTCAAAATGTAAGCTTTTCCCGATGGCATGATTTATGTGTGCTGATGTGTGCTTCATTTATGACTGCTGACCACACAATTCAGAGCACGCGTCAATTGGATTTGACTATGCTGTTAATTTTGATAATATCAAGTGTATATAAATCACAAAGCACAAAGTTAGTAACGCAGTTTATCTAATACACTGAGTCGAGGATGTCGGAAGCAGTGGCAGCGCGAGAGGAATCGGGGGGGGGGGGGGGGCAAATTCCCCCCGGTGTCGGACGAGGGGGGTGGGCGCCGTCGGGAGTTTTTTTTCTTTCTGTAACCGGGGTGTAGATGGGGGTGGGGTGGGGTGGAGGTTGGCAACTGACATAAAAACTGTTCTCTGAGTCAAAGTAGAGGCGTCACTAAAGAACATTGCCCCCGGGCGCCTCGGTAGGGTCGCCACTAAAGAACATTACCCCACGGTCGCCTCTAACCCTCGCACCGCCACTGGTCAAAACAGAAGCGTCTGGGGCTGCAACCACTGTACCAATATTTTCGCCGATATTATGCTCTTTAAAAAACGAGACGTTTATACTCTGCCTTTATTCAGATGTAACAAACCCTTTCTGAGGTAAAAATTTTACCTACAAAAACATGCTTAACATACCCTATAAAAAGCACCAATTTGCTCTGAATTTTGTTGTTTTTTTTCATGTAAAAGACCTACAAAACACACGGAGGATATCGACCCTCAAACTCGTATCATATCAGTACTCTGCGTCTCAGGTGCTGCATGCGACAGCACATTCTTCGTCGAAAAGCATGACCTCACTAATGTTACAATCCTAAGGCCAATGGGATTGAGTACTATACTGTAAATGGATCTATTATAGGTATTTAAATGCATGCAAAAGAAACATCCTGCTGACAATATTTATCTGTCCTTCTTATTAGGTTACTATAATCAATTTGTACGAATATTACGTCAAACCATCATGTGATTGGTCATAAGGATACATTTCTGATGAGTTGAAATGAACACTAAGAGTCCTTAGCTGAAGAGAGTTTGTATTTTTCTGTATCGATAAATATTGCAATACTTTTACTGAAGGAAATTTTTAGAAAATCTTATTTGAAAATTAAACGAAGGAAGGAAACAATATTGATAGTTTCAACATTACTCTAATTTTTACTGTTATTATTGATAACATAAGGAGACAATATCAAATTTTTAAAAGCGACGTGAGAGATACAAAACATATATATAGACACCCAATAAATTCTGATTATATTTGCCAACATGATTGTTACCGAATCAGCATTTCCATACCTTTCAATAGCCCATATCAAATAAAATATCAAGATCTATAAAACACCTTGTTCCATCAAGGTGGGAATCATGATGATATTAAATCACTCGTAAGCATCCTCCAAATTAGCAAATATTTCTTAATCTGAGGGATTCAAAAGGACAAAATCCGACGCAAGGTCAAAGACATTTTTGCAGTTTTGTGTCGAGGAATCTAAGTTTCCCGAGAATAATATTCTTGTCTACTTAAGTAATAAAAAGAGATACAAAAATAGTTTGTGTGCTAGAGAGTGGTCATGTATATGCCAAGCCTACAATAGAATCCTGACTATATTGAAATAAATAAATTAAACAAAGTAATAATAATTGAAAAAGTAGCCAAAAAAATGTAAAATCCCCCATGCTACAATGTATTCATCAAGTTTCAAATAACGGACCAAAGTCCCCCATTTTTAACAGAAAAGTTAGGGAGGCATCTGCTGAGTAGATTAATTTATATTCAAAGTTTATTAAGGAATCTCATGAAGTGGATGTAAATAAAATTGGGATATTGCAAATTATACAAATGACTATTCTTACACCATTTTCAAGTTATTAGGCGTGGAGAGAGAACGAGAGAGATCCTAGGGCTAGGTGTTATATGTTTAGTACAATGTTGGGAAGAAACCATATCGTTACTGTTAATCTATCAACATTTCTTTTTGTATACCACATCCCATCCCTCCTTGAAAGTGAAAGGTTGCAAGATATTTTGCAACCATATATAAATTGTTATGTTTCATCTTCAGATTATTGAAATATTTTAAAATTTAAAATTTTGAACGATCTTCAGTAGTTTACGCGTTCAAAAATTCTTATAATTTTTCAAAATTAGAAATATTGTGAATGTCCTAACAACTACATGTTAAATATTGTGAATGTCCTAACAACTACATGTTAAATATTGTGAATGTCCTAACAACTACATGTTAAATATTGTGAATGTCCTAACAACTACATGTTAAATATTGTGAATGTCCTAACAACTACATGTTAAATATTGTGAACGTCCTAACAACTACATGTTAAATATTGTGAATGTCCTAACAACTACATGTTGAAAATTGTGAATGTCCTAACAACTACATGTTAAATATTGTTTTCCATGACTCAATATACCATATTATCAGTGGGACACTTTGGTGTTTGAATAACACTTTGGTGTTTGAACAACACTTTGGTATTTGAACAACACTTTGGTGTTTGAACAAAGAAAAATAAAAAAGAGTAACGGATGTAAATTACATGGGATATTATCTGTGAGCAAAACTATGTTAAAGGAACATTTTAAGCAGTTGAAATATGCAAGCTAGCTTTTCCATTGGCGTACAAAACATCCGAATATAAGAACACCGATTGAAATACCTCGACAAAAAGAGTTGCGTCTATATATATATATATATATATATATATATATATATATATATATATATAGACGCAACTCTTTATAGCGTTGACACCATCAGCATTACATGCTATCGTATATATATATATATATATATATATATATATATATATATATATATATATATATATATATATATATATTCACTTAACGGAAATAAATTAAACATTAAACTTCTATAGAGATGACAAATGGATAGATCAAATAGTAAGTATTGATTATTGATTTACGGCATTGTATCGAGGAGTTAGCTAGCACCATCACCACATTTGCTAATTTGATGCAATCATTTCCAGCTTAAATCAGATCCCAAATAATTTATAAATTGAACTCTGTATTTATAGCGTTGACACCATCAGCATTACATGCTATCGTAGAAAGTTGTATGTATCATTGTAACTACAGATATAATAAACCCAGACATATGGGCTTAAACGAAGACTAACTAGAAGAAGAAAACAAAGAAGAGAGAGAAGGGGAGGAAGACAAAAACTTGTACAACTTAGACAAGAATTACATTTATTTATTTGCCTTTTTATTTATTTAATTTATCCCTACGTGAATAATAAGTAACATATCTTAAAAACTAACCGTGCTCAAACAATTTATTGGACAAAAGTTAAAGCGTATTCATATATATATATATATATATATATATATATATATATATATATATATATATATATATATATATATATATATATATATATATATATTAGCGTTTGGAACCATATGTTACATTGAAAGCAAGTTTCAAAGTTTGGCATAAATAAATTAATTAAACCATCACAATTTCTTTTTCAGAATTTTTCGCTAATTTCTACTCTTAAGTATTATTTAAAGACAGTACACAACACAGTCATTTAGAGCGATGATAATCAATCAGCAACAAATAAAATACGAGCTATTCGCCACTGACGACATCTGGTGTAAATATACTTGACAAGTGGGTGTGTCATGTCAGAAACCCAAAAGAGCCGTAAATAATTATCTGACTGGACATTGTCCACTAAAAACTGACTGGAAAATGCCCGGACAATAGGCAGCGGCATGTATTCAAACAGAAATAAATTTAAGTGGACAAAGTATTGAAGTTGGTGAAATGCCAAACTCGGCAATACTAAATGTCCGAACACCAGTGCAAAATGGACACCGCCTTAAGACTTAGTAGAACGAGGGTGGTAATGGTGAACTTATGTAAACTCATGCTTTTGCATTTATCATTATCTGCAGAAAGTACATTCGTAAAATAATACTATGGATTTAACAACGTACAGAACACTGATAACACTGAAAGCTACAAGCATCAACACACGAGCAGATCTGACAATATTAAATCGGGAACAGTGGACAAATATATAACAAGTATGAAAATACATAAGAATTATACAAACTGTTTTAGCTTAATTCGTACTGTATTTTGAGTCTATAAGGACAAATAAGAACATATCCAGGGTACAATGGAAATATAAAAAATAAAGAAATACAAAAAGAAATTATATGCAGCTCACGATGTTCATGCTTCTCACTGTTTACGTCTGGTGCAAATTTATCATATCCAGAGCTATAATATAATTATATAATTATACACATACTAAAACATAATGTGGCAAGCTATAATTGCTACTTATCATCAGTCTCCATCTCCCTCTCTCCCTCCTTTCATTTTCTAATAACAATGAACAATACATACAAATGTTGTGTAGTATATTATATAAAAGCAAGTGTTCATGACAGCCTAACTACACCCAAAAGGCATTCGTTTTGGTATTGGCATTGTTATAATGATAATCGTTAATTATTATTATTATTATTATTATTATTATTATTATTATTATTATTATTATTATTAATTTACAGGAATTGGTAATTCTGCTGTAGACATTGCCGTTGACCTCAGTCACGTTACTACTGAGACATATATCTCGACACGCAGAGGAGCATGGGTAATAAGTCGCATGGGAATCTGGGGACTTCCGGCGGATGCAGTTGCGAATTGTCGTTTCTTGTTCAAATTGCCAACCTCCGCACTCCAATGGTGTGTAGAAAAGATGGCAAACTTCCGGTTCGACCACGAGGCTTATGGTCTGCAACCGATGCATAGGTATACTTTTTAGAAATCTTACGATGCAACTAAACAAAAGTCAGATTGCGTTTGCATATAAAGCATCGTCAAGAAATTATCATAGATCCAGAAGTGTCTGATTTCACGAGTCCGAGTTGCTGTTGGGTTTATTAAGAAACTTTGCGACTCTTCAAAATAAGTTTAATTTATGCTCAGTCAATAGCTTCTACACACATTTCACTTTGTTACACATTCGGGCCGTATAACAAATGAGACCCTATTAGAAGCAGAGCCACATGATACCGGTATCTTTCGCATGGGCGAATCAGATTGCCCGGCAGATACTAATACTCGGCTCACTGAGGTCCAGTATTTCACCTTATTATATATTTTATAAACAGTCCCATTAGTTTAATGTTGTTGCTAGCAGTCAATATCCAGTAGTTAAGTACAAATATTCACCACTTCCTTATGTGGTAAACACGTGCCCGCATTCGATGAACTACTCCTGGCTACGGCTAAATAAAACAATGGCGACGGAAACGTCTAACGCTGAATATATCATAAATCTGATTGCAAACAGAAGCTGACTGTAACAATTTCTACCGAACAGCAGTGCTGGAGAATCAGTAGATCCAAAGAAACAAATTCTATCATCCAAATAAAATTAAGAAAGTGTGAATAAATTCAAAGACTTAAATTGCTAGGAGACCCCCCAAACCCCCCAAAACAAAACAAAGAAAGCAAAACAAAACAAACAAAAAACAAAAAAACAAAACAAACTATAATATGATTTATACAATTATTGAAAATGGACGGTTAGTGATCGCTAGTTGCTGCTGTTAGTACGAGAGAGAGAGAGAGAGAGAGAGAGAGAGAGAGAGAGGGCGGGGAAAGAGAGAGATAGAAACTGACCTTTGATATAATGTATCAGTCAATAACTTCTCCTTCACGTAAATGGTGCACTTTTATCCACTGTGAATAGCATTGTTTTATCATGTACTTGGAAGTGAATTAATTGCAAGCGACTCTAAAATGAATCTATATCCTTTTTGGAGGTATTACATTGCACTTTCAAACTTAACCCCACCCCCCCAATGACAGCAGTATTGAGATAATCACAACGATAATCTTAGAATATATTTTTCTGACTCATCTTTTCATAACGGTATCTTAAATTTTCATTGACGTATTGCGTCATTTGTTTCCTAATATCAATATTCTTTTGTGTTTCTTTGGCTACACGGCATTCCTTCCTTTTTAACAAACTTAGTTTCGTTCATTGCTGAATGAAAATCACCTCATGTACGCGCACGCTTCTATAGCTGTAACGTAACGTGTATTACTGCGCGGTGTTCAGGTTTCATTCATAAAATGAACGACATGTAAAATATAAATAAAATTAAAAAAATGGAAAAAATGTTTTGTTTCAATTGTGTTATTCCTACAACATAACAGAATGATTAATATGTTTGTTTTTAAGTACATAATTAAAAGTGTTTTGACTGAGTATTTAAAAATATTGTGACCTCGTTCATCTGGCGCAGAATGACCTCAGGCCAATATTTAAATACTGAGTTAATAACCTATACCTATCTCATAGCTCGCAAATGCTCTTATCAGAGAATTTAAGAAAGTCAATATTACTAGCATTATAAAATGTTAACTATTATTAATATTATTAATTATTATTATTATTATTATTATTATTATTATTTTTATTTATTTATTTTTTTCTTCACACAAACAAAGAAATATTACTACAACAAGATTCGCTCTAATTATACAAGTCAAAAGATACATATAAAAAACTTGCAGTAAATACAGAACCTCAGAAGTTTCTAATTCAGAAAACAAGTTCTTATTGAATGACACCAGTGACGATGCTATTTGAAATTCATGGATTTAGGTTTTACTGTTACAGAGCCCTTGAAGCACATCCCACAATAAATGACGAGCTGCCGTACCGTATCATGACGGGTGCTGTGAAGATTCGGCCAGACATTCATCACATCATGAAGGATAAGGTCTACTTCACAGGTAATGATAGTTCCAGCATGTCAATTAGCAGGATTTTACATTGTCTCTGCCGCTCGAGGCAATACACTACCTTTCTGCGGCAGTGACAGTGCACTTATAGGTATTAGTCCGAAACTATCTACAATAAATAAACTTCATTGCGAATCACGTCCTACTACAAAGACTACAGAGATAACTTGTACACCGTTCCTATTCATTTCGGTCTAAAGCGCACTGTAATATTGATGTTTCCGTTCTTGTTGAGGATTAAGTCTAAATGGTTAGCCAATCGATCGATATATATATATATATATATATATATATATATATATATATATATATATATATATATGTATATATTGATTGATATGCGTCATATTATGAACGCAATGTATTTATCGTTTAGAAGCAACGTCTAAAGTGCATATATGCAGAGTATTCAATTATTACCATTCATTAATTTTTTTTTTGGTCGTCTGTTGTGGGCTTTGAAAACCCATTTTCTTTTAAATGCGCTATCCAGCTGTTACTAAACTAATTTCGATACGATAGTTACATCTGTATATTTTCATTGCCAATATATTCAATGGTGGAATTGCAATCTCAGGTCTGGTGTGAGAAATTGCATAATGTTACGTAATGTAGGTCAGCATGTGGGAACTGAAATAAACTATAGGAAATATATAGTAACTTTGAGATGAAGAAATCAAAAATGTTATTTTTTTATTTTACTTAAAGTTTTGATCTGCGTTTTCTTTGAGTTAAAGCAATTAGTCTTGCAAAACTCCTAAATTTTGACAAATTAATGGAGATTGTTTTAGGCAAATGAGAGTGGACAGGGCTGAGAGTAAATTTCGAAATTATCAATTACAATGTTTAATCAGCCTATCAGTGGCTTTATGATATTATTTTAGTTGGTGGAAATTTTGGATGATTTTTCTCCCTATATTTTCTCAATGATTTGTTTGTTAAATGCAAAATCGTTGTACGTTTAGTGAATCATTGGAACATGACCTTACGTATACGTTTGTTTCTCCAATATTGGATTGAAACCTTCTCGCTGCAAGATAAATAGGAAACAAATGAATAATCATCACAAATCTCATAAAACCCAGAAACTAGTTACAACACTGATGTTATTCTTTGATATTGACATTGTACGTCTTTGACCTTGAATTATCAATTGATAAGCCTCACAAGTAGATGGTATACAAATCCCCCCTAAATCAAAGGTCTCGGCTTTTGTATAGGGTGCCTAAACGAACAAGTGTGATTTTAGAACTAGAATTTATATAGATTTGATTCTAATTTAATTTTTTCTGAAGAAAATGTTGCAAAACCTACGCCGAATATTTGTTGTATTTTACTGAGTCTTTTTTTTAACCTAGGAATAGTAAGTTCCTTATATTGTAAACATGACACGTATTATCTATTTTTATATAAAGGAAACTATATAAGATTTTACACAATACATTCTAGGGCTTCAAGAGACTCGTAAAACATATACTTCTTAATTTATGACGATTACTTAGCAGCATATTATCCTTTCAGATGGCACATTCTTGGAAATAGACGCCATCATCTTTGCCACCGGTTTTGACTACAAACTGAGCTTTGTACCCGAGTGTGTCACACGAGTGGAGAATAACCGTACAGAACTGTACAAGTACATGTTCCCACCACATTTGAAGCATCCCACGTTTGCAGTTATCGGCCTTGTCCAAGCCATCGGGTCGGTCATGCCAATTTCAGAGATGCAATGCAGATGGTTCACGAAAGTCATGAAAGGTAGGTTTTGTTTGGTACAACAATTACGATTAAGACAGAGTCTGAAATATTTACATCAAAACATCGAAAACTCAAAATACTGCAGACTCGTTGTTTCTTGAATATTCACTTGTTCCAGGCTTTTGAGGTCGCTGGCAAGAGAACACTTTACACCGGTAATGAATGGGTCATTTTAATTATCCGATTATGAAACGGATTATTGGAGTATTTACTTTATCTTGACAGAGTCGGTCAGACAGAGATCCAGAGTGCCAAGCGAAATAATTAGAACACATACAATTTCAGTGGTGCATCTAACAAAAGTAACATCTTAAAAAAGAAATTATCTTCTGAAAACTATTTCATCGTACTTAGGCAAGACCGGAAATAAATTTATGAACGAAGCTAAAAACGATAATGTCTCAAATACTTTTTCAGGAGAGGAAGATTAACATACAGTAATTTCTGACGAAACATCTTTTTTTCTTTTATTCCTCCGATATATGCAAAATGTTTCATCGATGTTCATACTGTATATTTATACTAATTACACTTTATTGTTTCTTGTAAAGGGGAGTGTGACCTTCCATCAGAGGAAGGAATGATGGAAGACATCCAGGTTAAAAGAGAAGCCATGGAGAACGTATATGTCAAATCACAGAGGCATACCTTGCAGGTAAGTTGATAAAGTTTTTTTCTGACAAATTCTTAAGGAGATATTTTCATTAGAGATAGGGCAAAACTCATTGCTAAGCGATGAACAAGGAAAATCATTGAAAGACAAGTATATTAGAAGTGAACTGCAAAGTTTAAGAAAATTGCAATGAACGTTTTTCACCTAAACTCTTTTCTGTCCATGGACATACTGAACGAGATTTTGACGATGCTTAGGTTAAGCACTTTCCGAATAATTATCATGCACATGCTCATATAGCAATTCATTGGCGAACATTGCCCAACGTTCAACTTTCATATTATTCGAACAGAATACTGTAAATAGAGGATAAAATTAATGACAGAAGATTACTTTTTATTTTTATCATATTCATTTGCTACGTGTATCTTTATGACGCAATTTTTATGATAAATGCGTTTTTATTGTTAAGGATGGAACGATACAAGATGTATGGATTATGAAACGGAACAAACATAATGCAGAGAGCTTCATTCTTTCCTCGAGTTTGCCTCCCCTAAATTAATTTCATTGTAATTTTCTCAAGTGGACTGAAATACATCGTATATGAACAGCTACTTTATTTACTTTCTCTTCAATACTACAACTTCTCACGTTCTGGCAGTGTTTTTGGGTGGATTACATGGACGAGCTAGCAGACCAGATCGGGGTAAAGCCGGATCTTTGGAAACTCTTTTTTGAAGACCCTGGATTAGCCATCAGATGCATGTTTGGACCCTGTGTTCCCGCCCAGTACCGACTCATGGGGCCAGGAAAATGGAACGGGGCCAGAGCCACAATTAAGGGATCCGTACAGCGATGCCTTTTCCCAACAAGGACAAAGCTTTTACCAAAGAACGCGAGAGGAAAGGAAAACAATAGACCTTACACTATCAGCATTCCACGTCATCTTCTCACCTACTTTGTCATCCTATTCCTCTTCATCCTCTTCTGCATATGCCTTGTGTAAGAAAATTTTTGAATATCTTTAGCAG
Source organism: Margaritifera margaritifera (assembly GCA_029931535.1). Lineage (NCBI taxonomy): Eukaryota > Metazoa > Mollusca > Bivalvia > Unionida > Margaritiferidae > Margaritifera > Margaritifera margaritifera. Next base: position 3,780,423 of record JAQPZY010001661.1, on the reverse strand, counting down.
ACAATAAGTTCTCGTCCAATGGATATATACGTTGACTTGTTCGCACAATATGGTGCTTAAGTATCAAACCTTAAGGCGAAATGAGTGGTATGAAAAAAGGCCAAATGTACGAAACTATCACATGCTATAGAATATGTATTTATACCTAGTAAGTTCATCTACAAGTAGCAATGTTTTCAATTCTGTAAAAATGCGTAAAATGTCATGAAATGAGAACAATAACACAAGAAGATCTTACAGCTTTTTACAGCCTATTAGTATAGGAGAGGTCCCAATCAAATAGAGCCTTATTGATGGTAATACCAAATGATTATAGCGTAACTTCACATAGTATTTAATAATGATTTTACAAATATTTTCCTCTCTGAAGTATCTTTTTACAATTATTCATTTTCTAAAAAGATTTGGTTATAATTTAAGAACTTGATGTTTAATGTCATCATATTGTAGCTGAACACACTATGAGCATGATACGACATTTCTCTTTAGGATGGTTCCAATCGGAGCGTTCTCAGCCTTTTTCGTCGCATTCTAGGAAGAGATCTCAGATGTAAATATTGGCCATTTTGAACTGTTCATATGTCCATAGTTATTATTACGTCATAATGCCTTCATTCACGTCAAAAAGACTTGATTGTGAATTATTTGCTTTGATATTTTCATTCATAAATTGGAAGAATAACATCAGAGTTAAAAGTGCCAGTACTTCATTGATAGTTGAAGAGTCGTCGAATGTTATTGTTAACACATATCTTTAACTACGAGGGACTGTTCTTTACATACCAGGCATGCTATTCACCGGACAAAACTTATCAACTTGTAAAGTATCTCTACGATTACCTCTGAGTCTCTTTCAGAGACTCAAAGATAATTGACTCACATTGGAAAGAGAAGAGTATGTTACGATTGGGTATGGCTCTGACCGACAAAGATCAGACTACCGTTAACTTTTCTATATATTCCATACAGACAATTTTCCAAGCTGAACTCAGTCCAACATTCCAATCAAACTAGGATTCCTAGGGGTAAGAGTGCTATTATCAACTATTACTCACACCAAGACCTGATAGCACTTGTCCAGCATATTTCCATTTAACAGCTGATCAAAAATTACCGCGGTCAAGAGTTTCTTTTCTGGTTCAATCAAAACACAGTTTGTAACCATATCACACACTGACTTTGCATGTGCACGTCTGCCACATTACTTGCACAACCACAATGAAATGCATCCAAGCTAAATAATGATTATTTCCCAATTATTTCCATGGTAAAAGTCAACCATTGTAATGACTATTTGATAACGATAGGTACAACCAAACACAACTCTCAATTTAGATACAAACTAGTTAGCTGGGTACAGACCCGGAAGCATTTTATCCTGGTCTGACCCATGTTAGAGGCATGAAATATATCTAGTTGCACTCACACTATACCATAAGAATACATTTCCAATGAATAATGATAGGTTACATTTTCAATAAAGTCATTCCGTACATTATGTAGTTACAGACCAACATTTCTTCTTACCCAGTGTTGAAAAATGGTTCAATGTCGGCTACGTACGTTAGAGGTCAGTATTTCAAATTAGAACAGAAAGAAAACCGAGAAAGATTTTGATCCCAAATAAGAAAGTTATATATTTGACACAACCTTAAATGCTAGACTAAGCCCAGCTGTCAATTCTTTTGAAAAAGTGGAAGCAATTTCAATTAGTCACTAGATTTTAATTGAAACTTTTAAATTTAAATTTATATTCTGAAATACATTTAAAATGTAATTTGCCAAAGAATGCAAAACAAACTAAATTAAGGCACCTACACAAATGCTAGCATGGATCACACAGAGTGCACAGGCCTTGTACTAGAGCTGCCCGTATGTAAAAATGGGGATCGAAACCCTTCACAAGCAAAAACTATTTGATCTGTTACAACGAAATCGAAAAAGTAAAAACCGACACGCTTCAAGAGTGACATCCACAAAACAAAGGCATGAAGGTTTCCAAGGACTATATCCTTAAATGAATCATACAGAGTTAACGTTATCTTCTATCCGACCCGTTGGAAGTGTTCAGCATAGACATCCAAAACAGCACTTTTATAACGGACAAGCCTGGTCCAGATAATCCTGACCCAGAGGTACTCAGCTTAACATCTAGATGTAATTGTTTGTAATTTCTAGTATGAAAATGTATAAAACTGACATTGATTATCTTCTTTCTCATTTACAGGGAATGCGACTGTTGAGCAACACGAAATGGTGGAAATGAGCACAAGTATATCACGAGGAAGGTGCAGATTATCCACTAAAGGGGGTACATATACATCAATAAGTCCAGTGGTCGTTCAGCTGGTAGACAATCTTAGAATGTGCGAATTGTGACTTCATCTCACTGTTGTGCTGCTGCGGATCAACATGGGATTATAGGCAGGACTTCAAGAGGTACCTAGGAAAAATACAAGAGCCAGGCTCTTGCTTACTGCCATAGATGTTCCTCCTCTAGCTCGGAGAGCCATTCAGAGGATTGCAAATAAAGTAGAAAAAGTTACAACTGAATTGAAAATAAGAAGGACATGTCAGAAAAACTTAAACTGGTGCTTGAAATGACCAAAAACATGGCAGCACAGGCCATTCCCTTGTCAATATTGCATTTGATGTTCGTTACAACTCTATTCGTATAGTTAATGCAGAGAAACTAAGATCCTCACAATCTGTCGGAATCGTTTATAAAAAAAACAGCATTAGAAGTACATCATTGCTGCTGTGTTTGAAACAAATTATGTTGGGCTGAAGCTTGGCTTATGGAAAAAGGTACGATGTTTTATGCCACAATGATCGTGCAGTTTCTATTGCCAATATTCCATATTTAGCACCTTACTCTGAGCTGGAAATCGGATGTGGAATTGGGGCACAATATGCGCTTCAAGAAGGTTCTGACTACAGATGGTGATGTGAAATCAGCTCTTAGATTTCTATAAGCATACAAAGAATTGTATCCCATGTGGCAAGTGGAACTTTTGTCGATCCGACTCACCTGAGAAAATCCCAGTTTAATAAATGTTGACCAGCCTTAATCAGTGATGCAATGTTTCCATGTGGTTCAGGCAAGAAGAAGGCACAAACAATTCTCAGTCAAGACACAAAGGCCTGCTGCAGCTTAGTATTATAAAATAATGGAAGATAATGGAGGTAATCTATAGAAAATCAAGTTGCTGTTACCTAAAATTCTAGATGCAACACTGCGCTGCTATGACGGAAACTGTTCCAGATGATGGCAATACTCTGTAATCACAAAAATAAATAGTGGCTCATTTCCAAATTTTTCGGTTCAAGCAAAGATCATTAATCTGCAAAAGTATGAAAATGATTACTACAGAAAATCGTGATAATGAAGTTAAGTAGAAGTGCTTTAATGTCAGTGAGACTTTGCACAAACTCACACACAGAAGTGTGTAACTGTGAAAATATTACTGGATGTTTCTCTACTTAATAATGTCAACAACTCAAGAGACTTTGAAGGATGACGTGCAGTAGTTATTTATTGAATTAACAACAAATTGGGCAAATCAAAATTGGGAAAATCAGTGGTAAAGAAGTTGAACAATTTGGGTGTCAGCCTCTCTAAACATTGTGAGATCCTGGAATCAAACTGAAAAAGAATCTGGATGTCACAACCAATACCATGACAGACCTGAAGCCAAGCACCATACTCTCAAAAGACAGGGCGACATAATACATGCCAACAGCCAGAACAGAAAATTAGAAGAAGCAAAGAAATCTTACTATAGGAATTGAGAATTAGATATGCCAAAGCAAAACGATGAACAGACTGAAATACTTGGTAGAGAAAAAAGGCAATAAATACAACAACAATAACAACAAAAACAACCCAAGTATAGCGGGGAAATCTGTAACACGTGTCATATAATGTGACATTTGCTACCACCGCCTGATGAGATCCATGGAGGGATCGAAATACTTTTCTTTTTTTGTTTGTTTAAATATACATACATACAAGTACAAATAAAAGAAAGCTTGTTATATAGATAAGGTAAAGTGTGTTTCTGAATTATGCATTACTGGTACATTCTAAATTCAAGCATGTAAGCTGAATTTGTGCCATGAGAAAAACATTTCTTTTCACTAAGACAAGACTTTGAGTACAGTTTGCCTGGTAGTTTTCAAAACATCAGTGAGATGTATCGAGACATAAGCTAGTCTGGCACTGATGGAAGAAGCATTCAAAAGAGCAGGGTATATCTAAATTTTCAATAAGAACATGTAAGCAGTTATGTGTACGTGTTTCTTTTTTTATTCTTGTAGTTTAGAATTTATATATAAAAGTAAGCCATATTTCCGATTTTGAGTCTGGCCACCAGTCTAAATGCGGCATTGCCCATTCGGAGTCGGGGCAGAATGTTCATTAAGTTAAAATGTAAGATTTTAGAAAACTCCCTCAAGGCTTCCTATTAAAACATGAAATTAGCGTATTAATACAATACAACCACATCACGGATAGAATTTGTCGAACAAATACAAAGAAATACGTACGCATCTTAAAATATAAAAAAATAAAACAAAATTAAATTGTGAAAAATTAAAAAAGCTTATTGAAAATCAAAATTTAAAATTGAACTTTTCCGTGTAATTTCGGTGCAATAAGGAATAATTGTGCTAAGTTTCAAGAACTGGGTTGAAGCAATGTTGATAATATGACTATTTGACCTTCAACAAGTCTTGCCTTTGACAGAGGTCAGACTACCATTAACTGCCCTATATATTACATACATGCATTTCTCCAAGATGAACTCAGACCAACATCCTAATCAAACCAGGATTCCAAGGGGTGACAGTGCACTTATTGACTATTGCACACACCAATCCTTGACAGCACATGTCCAGCATGTTTACATATAACAGCTGATCAAAAGCTACAGGGGCCACATTTTCCTTTTCTAGTTCAATCTAAACATTTCTACCATATCACACACTGACTTTGCATGTGCACTTCCGCCGCACTATTTTCACAACCACAATGACTTGCATCTAAAATAAATAATGATTCTTTCCCAATTATTACATGATAACATTCAGCCACTGTCATGACTATTTGATAACGAAAGGTACAACCAAAAAACCTCCAAATTTAGATACGAACTAGTTAGCTGGGTACTGACCCGGAAGCATTTTGTCCTGATCTGACCCGATATGAAACTTCAGTACAGAGGTCAAAGCCCGCTTTACAGTAGATAAATACAATTGAATTACTTGGATTTTATTCAAGTTCCGCACATAAATTGTCGACGTGTTATTAACAAAATATATTACATAACGACCCCAAATCATCAAGTAATATGTATCCAAAGCAGAGTTAAGCTTCTATATATTTATGTTAAGAGAGACACGAGACTATGAGGCTAAATAAGGAGTAAATCTTCGCATTAAATGAAGAAAAGATCTCAGATTGTTTTGTGTCAAAGATCACGTCAACACTAAGTTACGGATAAATAATTTAGATCATACGAGAAGATCAACTCGTGCTTAAAGGATGGAGCAGTAAGTCTAACATTTGTTCTTGGCTAACAGGTCTTCTTGCAGGACACAAATTGTCCTTAAGCTGAAGGGATTCTCTGTGGATATGATTCATGAGTTTACATATACAACTTTAAGTTGATACCGAGTATCAGATGTTCAGCTTGTAGGCAAATGTTAGTCTGAATTGTTGTTTTTTTTTGTCAATATATCTGTGAATCCCGCACTAGTTCTGTTCCAACTAGGAAGCGAATCTATGTAATTGATACCCGTTTATAATTGAACGTTTTCCGTAGATCACATCTGTTTGGAGATGAATTTTGCAAAACACAAATAGGCACAACCTCAAGAGCCAAATTAGAAGGAAAGGAATCTTGCAAATCTTCAGACGATTTTGGCCTATTCCCCGTGAGGAACATGGGCCGAAATATTATCGCAATCCTTCTCTCTTGGAATAACTAACCTATTTGTCATTCAAATAGTCAATTTATACAATAGTTTAAGGATGCATTAGTTTGTGATTTATATATGTAATTTTACATCGTGTCATTGTCATTCTCGTATCTGTCCAATTTCTTTGTGTTGTTATTAATTTCCTAAAGGAGGAAATAAAGATGGATTGATTGACTGATTGAGCGAAGTATCAGAATTTTCATACTCAAAAGTCCCCATTTATAACTGATCCGAGAATTGTAAGGTTTATTCGTTTAAGCAAAATTTCATTAAACCAGGAACCAAACATCCATGGAACTTAACTCTGACTGACCGTATTCATTTGTTTATAACTCAAACCCAACTGCAAGCAACATTAACCCAGGTCTGCGTACAATGCATCCATAGATTAGAGTTTATGCCCTTCGTTCTCCTTACAATGTAAAGGGAACGGCATATACCCGAATATGTCAGTGTAGTGACGTGACGGCAGGTCTGGATCTGATCTGTTTGCAATTGGGTGTACATGGATTCATACGGTATCAAGTCATATTGCCATAGTTTTATACAGGTAAAACTCCGTAAATGTTTACTATTTTAGCATTGCAAATACATGTGGCCGCGTAAATATCAACTGTCATTTGGCACTGCAGAAACCAGAAAGACGGCATTTTTGAAGTTTATATTCGAAGACATATCTGCTTGCATCAAGATTTTGAAGTATCTATGTCCACTTGTTCGCCAATATGATTTGAAGCATATTCTTTTTTTAAGTAAATACTAGTGTGGTCGTTCGTAAGAGAATTAAAGGGTTTTTTAAATATTCTATTTTTTTCCTGTTGAAGATTGAATGGAAAAATGACACCAAAAAGAATTTAAACATTGTCTATCAAAATTTGAAATAATAAAGTGTGTATCATCCATGCATATTTATTTGCTGAAAGTTGGTTCCCAAGCCCAGTTATTTTTCAGAAGTTCATCGCCAAAGCATGACTTCCGTGGAAAGGATAGTGCGACACCCTGGCTTTAACACCATATTCGATGCAGATCTCATCCCCTAGGTGAAGATTGATTGGAAATAGACCATTTTATTCCTTGTTGTCATTCGTGTTTTATCGTAGATTTCCTGAAGAAAAGAAACAAGAAACACAAGACCCTTGGAGAAAAAACGAGTGACCCAGCTGAAGAAAACACAGTTTCTACAAGAGAAGAACGTGGCTATAACATCAACTGACTGGATTACAATCCGACTTATAAAGTGATATCCCATTTTAACTAAATCTGGGTATTCAACCATTAAGACATGCTGCTGGGGCTAGATTATTAGTTTTCTAAAACGTGCATATCGTCAATAACCTACAATCCTTGTATGGTTTTTATTGATTTATAAATTTAAACCTTAAATTTTGCTTACCCTTTCCTGATAAATGTAGATATAATTCGACTTAGCTCGTTTGCATTTTAGTAAAAGCTACAATCCCTCTCATCTTCATATATATATATATATATATATATATATATATATATATATATATATATATATATATATATATATATATATATATATATATATATATACATACATACAGATTCTAAATGTTAGCTTTGTCAATGTATCTGAAGATAAATATCGATTTTAATATTTCAACGTATACTAACCCATAGACCGACCAATATTTTCTGTCGATTTAACCCGTCATAAGAAGTAGTTAACAAATTCAAGTGAGCAAGAGATTTAGTTGAAATGGTGTGCACCACTCGTGCATGTTGGATTGGTACGAGATGATTCACCCATACTAAGGAAGGAAGAAGCGTAAAATATAATGCGTAATTTTCCAGGGATTAAGTACTTAATATGCTCCCCTGAATTGTTGAAAATCCAGAGTATTCTGGTCCAGCTTGTGGAAAACGTCTCAACTCTGAGTAAAGAAATCTGCAAATATTTTGCATGACAGTTATTTGTAATTTTCGACATGATAATTATATTTAACCTGCATTCTGAAACAAGCTGGTTCTCCCGGGTCCTAAATTAGGTTTCCCTGAACTATTTTTACAACAGCATTGCGTAGCATACACAATGTTAAATTTAGAGCATGTGAATTTTATAAGCATCAAACATAGAAGAAAATTGTTCTCGTATGGACAAATTCACAGCAAGAGATATATATGATGACATATTTCCCATGCATTTCTTTTTCTGCGTTTTTTTTCTCAACATTGTATGATTGATGTATTGTCATCTAGATGGAATTTCATATGGCACTTGAAGCTACACAATGAGTTCTACTGATAAAAATTCAAATCTTCTGACATTTGTGTCAAGCAGTCTCAAAGTAGCTATTCTTTTCGCAATCGGGCGAAGATGGAAGATAATGCAGATACAGAGACTCTGGCTAGAAGACATTATGAATTAAAAGTTAAATGATTATTGTTTTCTTTTATTTTCGTATCGTTTTCTGAGCAAAGTTCGGCAAATTAGGAATAAAGAATTAATAAATAATAGTTATTGGCAGGCGAGTAGTATAGTGTGTCACTTGAGTCTTAAGGGGGGTTGGGGGCATTCCATGTAATAAAGGGTCCGAGAATTATAGACCCAAAACGGGAATTTAACATTAGGTCGTCATCTTGTGGGGTTATAGTGTCAAGCTGGAAAATCCTATGTTAAAGATTGGTTCATAGGTTTCACATGATGGGTCTGGTGGGATGGAAGTGTAACATTGTAACATGTTGGGTCTGTTTGGTTGGAAATGTAACATGTTGGATTTGTATGGACTCAAACAAAAATGTAAGCTTCTCACTACAAAAGTGCCACTTATGTTATTGGCAGCAAGTCTAATCTCAAATATACTGAGTATCAAGTCAGGCAAATTTTCATTCATCAGTTTAACAAATGTTATAAATTCAAGTCAGGTCAATTTTTGGTTCAATCATTTCTGAAGACCAGTGTTATTTTTCAACATTATCGAATGAACGCAGCATATATGCTTCTTATATTTTTGTTGCAAATATTCCAGCCTTACTGTCAGCCAGTTGTTGTTTTGGGGTTTTGTTTGGCAAAAATAATCTAATATTAGGTCATATTTTCATTCATCAGTTTTGATGCAAATTTAGGAAAAGCCACCGTAGCTTGATAGACACACTGACTTTGGATAAAAAGTCTGTCAGTTCACTTCTTTCAGAGTTAATTTGTTTTTGTTTAGCTAGGCGCAGAGTTTTTTTTACAAAATTTAGCGTGCTGCGGTTAAGATGTTTTTCTTCAAAGGTTGCAACATCGGTAGATCCAATGCTAATTCAATTTTCCTGACACATTTGATACAAAGTTTGATAGAGCCAAAGACTGACAGAGAAAGAAACTAAAATTTTCGGTTCGCGTTTATGAAAACGACCAAACTAAAAGGAAATCTAAGTGGTTCAAAGATTGAGAGAGAGAGAGAGAGAGAGAGAGAGAGAGAGAGAGAGAGAGAGAGAGAGAGAGAGAGAGAGTTTCAATAGAATTTATCATGGGTATTGGCTTAATGTTACAATCGAAAAACAAACATATCCAACAATGAAATTATTAAGAGAGAGAGAGAGAGAGAGAGAGAGAGAGAGAGAGAGAGAGAGAGAGAGAGAGAAGGTAAGCGGGGAAAGGGGGACTTAAGTATATAAGTAAATAGGTAGGTAAGTAGGTATGTATGAGGTCATAAGATAGATAGATAAGTTACCCATCAAAAAGGAGAGATTTTACAATCAGATCGCCTGAATGGATACGTGTCTGAGAGAGAGAGAGAGAGAGAGAGAGAGAGAGGAGAGAGGATAGAGATCAAGGCTGTAATTGTTTTAAAACCCAAATGGCCCGTTTCACAGTCTGCCTAAATCTCTTTGTGTGAGTGTGTGTGTGTGTGTGTGCGTGTGTGTGTGTGTGTGTATGTGTGAATATCTTATTCATACATTTTTTTAAAATCAAGACAACGAGACACTTACGATTGCTGTGGTATATTCTTCAGAAAAAGAAAAGTAATGAAATTTAAAACAACACATCACAAATGTTCATTTTACCATCGTTTCTAGAGAAATCACGTCCAAACCAAGTCAGTGCATATTCTAATACACTAATGTCCACACATAATAGAATCAGATCCTTGTAATCGCACATTATTGAATTAAGTGGATACTGCATTTCTTTTCATACAGTCGATGGTATCATCTTTCAGGGGAGCTAATCCATAGGAATGAATCTGTTTCATCTTTGTCATGTTTGGTACATTTCTTTGTTCATTAAAACATATTCACTTTCCTATATGGGTAAGTTGAGATCAATGCTTCGTTTCAGTGCAATAACGAAAGGCGACATTCATTTAAAGAAAGTCCTCCAGTTCTAAAACCAATGTATTCCTTAACAGTTTTACGTTTTCTGTGCCATTGAGCCTCTTTTAAATATACGAAATATACGAAAATGTTATCCTTTGATTTTCCAAATCGAACATGATTGAATACATGTTTTTGAATTGTTCAATTTCTTTAATTTCTAAATATGAACTTCTCTTTTGTAGTAAGTGGGTGGTGTTAATCCAAGCATACCAACGTTTCTAACGCTGTTTGAGTCCCTCTTTTTGTATAAGAAGGTTTGGGTTATCCAAACCCACTGTTTGAGTCCATGACATAGTATTGTTTATAAAATATGTCCTGGGTGAGTTTATATACCTGAAATAAATTGCAGAAGTTGAAAGTAAAACTCTGACATCACTAGTGTTGCACGAGTGACATCACTAGTGATGCATAAGTGAGAGCAAAAGTCTGAAATTACTAGTAATAGTGTTACACATTAAGTCCTGAATCGCGTATTTTCCCGCTATTTTTTGTCCTACGTCGCCCAAAACCTGACCCTGTGCGCCCTAGCGCGCGGTTTTTCGTCCCACTTGGGTGCGCTTTTTGTCAGGAAAAATCAATGGTTTCATCTTTTACGTCAGTACATGTTCCAATAGGAATCAAATATGACGTTAATCAAGAATATACTTACACCATTGCCTACACACAGAGTATAAGATCATATCCTTGAAAAATCGCACATAATTTAATTCCATCGATACTATAATTCTTCTATTTTCCAAGCGTAGATGTAATATTCTTACTAATATCAATTACTTTCTGTTACCCAGTTGGATTTTGCAAAACATTATCCAGTGTCAAACAAACTTTAATTAATTAATTTTTCTTAGAAATTTAGGATACACCAGTATTTTTAAAAAAAATATATTTTCATTTTTAGCAAGCTGACTGACCAAAGCTTACTCAATGCGCGAAGTGAACACTTTTTTTTGACTGTCTCTGATGACGGTAGAAATTCATATGAGGCACATTGAGTTCTTAATTTTTTTTTTTACAAATTTGCCAAACTTACACTGCCTTGACTTCGGCTTTCTTTTTCTCCAAAACTCGTGTTTTGGCCTAGATTGAAGACAGAATGCAAACTATTACTGCCCAGATTTATTTTTTGTTATATTATTCAATTTAAGTCAGAATTTGGAATGAAGCTAAGATTTCTTGTACTGTAAGGGTGTAACATTTTTCGGTTCATATTGTCAGAGCTCAGCGGGAAGCTAAGATTTGTTATAAATTTGCAACATTTTTACGTGGTTGTTTTGAAAACGACAGATCCAATTTCAGTTCATTTATTTCGTTAGTCCCTTCCTTTCCATGTACAAACACCAAATATTAAACATTGACAACATTGTAGAGTAAGACTAGACTTTCAGTGATGTAGTACAGTGTCATTTCTTTCATCACACACACACACACACACACACACACACACACACACACACGTCTTAGTAAGTATGAAGAGTCCAAAAAGTACGACGAATGTCTTTTTCACACGGAGTACAGTCGTAGTACTTGTAACACAATAAGTTTTTTTGTGCACAGATACAATTTTTGCTGTCATGTCTTTGCATATACTGTTCATATCAAAATCAAACAAGCTTGGTGTAGAGTTTTCATACATATTTATACCTACTTATCATAAGATGTTTTTTTGACTTCTGATTTAAACCAGAGTTTTTGTTATTGTCTAATTTAGTTATCATGTCTGCTTCGACATTACGTATCTCACACACGTTCTCACCTGCCCTACTAATCATAGCACAAAGCCACGTGGCTGCTAATATTAGGTGAGAATTGACTATTGAGATGAGTGGACACGAACTACACCATTTTTCAGTACATGATAGGCTATACATGGCGGCCAGTATATCTGGTGGAGGAAGAACCCGGGAAAATTCCGGGAAGAACCACCGACCCAAGGGAATCTACTGGCAAGCTTTCTCACATAACCACATTGGCCGAGCCCAAGACTCGAACCCACGCGGACAGAGGTGAGATGGCAGTGATCGGTAAAGGCGAGCGCCTTAGACCACTCGGCCACCCGGGGCCCCGACATATAGAGGAGGTGCAGATACCAAAGCGGAATATGAATAACAAAGAAAATGTTTCAATAAATAATGGAAAAATCCAAAACATCTTGCTAGTTCCCTATGCAATAAATATCAGAATTGTTAAGGTTTGCTTTAACAAAATGGATTCATATAAAACTTGACAAAAAAAAAACAAAAAAACAACAAAAACAACAAAAAATATAATAAGAATCAAGTGAACTATAACTTTATTTTCTAATTAAGCACGTTAAAATATAAATTGGGTCACACTTATATGACCTAATTATTATACATATTAATAGAAACAAGTCAAAACTATTAAATCATAATAAGTTTACAACATAGCAAAACTGAAAATGTGTCAATAATAATAATAATAATAATAATAAGAATAATAATTATTATTATTATTATTATTATTAATTTGGATAGCACATTTTGAACAACGTTCAATCAGTGATTATTGGTCAAGACTTGCGCATGTGCTTGATTAGAATAAAAAGTGATCTTTTGTTTTATAACTTGAGTAATTTTGTTGATATATCCATTAATATTTCCAAGAAACATATTTGCACCAAATCTGTTAATGGTTGGAAGGGTACAATAAAGAGTGAAAAAGGATTGAATGGAAGAGGATGTATAATCATCTCCAAATATATTACTTTGTCCTGTCAAAATGACTTTACCCAGATTACATCAATCAGCTTTGTCCAAATTCAGATTTAGTGTTTCTCCTTTGAAAAGTGAAACTGGCGATATAAAGGTTTACCTGAACGTAATATATTATGTTCGTTTTGTACACATCATGTTGTAATATATTATGTCCAATTTTGTAGACATCATGTTGTGGATGAGTTTCATGGGTTATTTCGTTGTCCACTGTATTCTGTTATCATTGTTTCAGCTATTATCGCCAGATGAACTTTTATCCTTTTACAAGCCTTTCTATTATTAGGTTATCAGTCAAAAGCTGCTTTTTAATTCTCAGGTGGAGAGCATTTTTCCTTTAAAATAAATGAGATTACATGGTGTATACACTTTGTGTAACTATAACCAATATTTCGTTTCCAGTTTATGTAATAATGTTTAAATTCTATGTCAATGCTCAATCTTATGTCTTGTACCTAATTGCTTTCATGTCTTTGAATTTTTATTTCTCGTTTCTTTGACTGCATTATAGAGTGGCACATGCGTTTATTTTCTAATGTAATGTTATAGTTTGTACTTGCATGACACACTACTAAACTAAGATATCATGTTGCATCATGATCAAATAAACGGAGGACCGTTACACATGTTTTTCATTCAAAATGGTGACACTATGTTATTATGTGGTCCGTGATATAGTTCAGGAGTGTTAACTATTATAAAAATCGGTTTTTGTTTTTGTTTTCCTTTATTAATTTGACGTATCGTCGGCAATCAACGATATCTAATGTAAACAAATTTATTTAACATTAACAAAGTTTTCTCTTAGAGACCTGTCAAGTATAGCTAATTTGGCACGTTTATGTACTTTTTCTTTACCTATCGTACGAATACAAACATTTGTTCCGTTAGCTAAAAGATAAGAAATTACCTTAAAAGAGTTATGCCGCAATGAACATAACGCGACAAAATGAAAACAGTAGTGTTCCAAAGTTTCAGACATTATAATCAGTATTTATAATCTAGGATGGGAGACGTGTTTTAATCACTATAAAGTGTTTCTGTTGCCGTTTACGGTAAAGACCTCGTGTCCCGTCTACCGATTCGTTGTTAGCCTGGATCCATAATTTATCTGAAATGAAGTGCTTTTGACCTTTTTCAATTCACAGCTTTTATGCCCCTAGAGTCAGTTTTTTGGGGGGTTATCCGGAGTTCAGCTGATTATCAACAGTACAAAATGTCCCTTGAGAAAGCTACTATGGCAACCGACCTTGAGGGTCCTCGGTGACCATTTAATAATCAGCTCCTATTTCTCCACCTTTGTGTATGTATGACAGTGAACCCGCATATCATCTTTCTGTGAGAAGCAATTGAATTTATAACCGCTTAACTGCTACCCGAGTCAGCCTGCTAATATAGCAAGTACACAAGTACTAGCCAGCGCTATAAATCAAGACAGAAAGTAACCAGAAATAACATATTGTGTTCCGTTTTTATATTAAAACTATACATAATAATGTTGCGTCGAATGTTGACATTTCGTCTAGATTATTACATATGTGAGCCATGTCTACCCAGTAAGGGTTTTGATATATAGCATGCGAATCAAAGTTTAATTTCCGCATGTGTATATCACAAAATATCCCAATATTCATGTAGGAACACAAATGGCTGACTTGCATTTATAATGCTACTATGGGCTCGTAATAATAAATTCGAGTGATTCATTATAGATTTGTATCATATAAAGGAACCTAATTTGGTTGTTCAAATATTATTAAGAAACTCTAATTGTTTGTAACTCAAAATGTCGTTATTTTTCTGACAACAGTTTTTGAATATATTACATTGAAGGCTATCACAAACATTCTTGAATAGAGAGCACGTACGATGCCATACACTTGTCATATTCCTTCCACCAATTCATTAGTTGTAATAAAGAAAAAAAACTTGGGCGATATAATGACATAGACGGCATCATAAATCATTAGAAAATATCATTCAGAATTGTACAGAAAGTAAACTATTTTACGATCAGATTGAAAGACCTTTTGAAAGTAGTTTTGATTCGCTATCATTTAAACTGACACTTATAATATATCTGGTACAACTGCACAAGGGAAAATCGTTGCGCCTAGTGACTAAATATACGAGGAAGGATTTATTGCTACTAAGTTACATATTTAAATAAACTAGTTTCTGCTTTAAAGAAGAGCAAGGCAACATTTTCCCCAACTTTTTAACTTCTTATGCTTAAAATACGTAGGAATGCAATTCCTATGGAAATTCAGAGAAGTAACAAGTAATTATCACTTTGTAGAAAATTGCTCATGTGGGGACATTAGTTGACGGAACAAGTAATTATCACTTTGTAGAAAATTGTTCATGTGGGGACATTAGTTGACGGAACAAGAACAACATGCCTGACTTTCAAGAAAAGTACTTGCAAACATTTGATGCAGTGGTTCATAATGTCAATTACTATCATTATCTTTCTACCCAAATAAAAAAAGTATTAAAAAAAAAAATTGACAGCTTGCATTTTTTCACGTATGTTTTTAATGACATAAGCTAAGTCTTTATAAATATATCAAAGTGTCTATAATGACATAAGCTAAGTCTTTATAAATATATCAAAGTGTCTATTATGATACAAACTAAGTCTTTATAAATATATCAAAGTGTCTATTATGATATAAACTAAGTCTTTATAAATATATCAAAGTGTCTATTATGATATAAACTAAGTCTTTATAAATATATCAAAGTGTCTATTATGATATAAACTAAGTCTTTATAAATATATCAAAGTGTCTATTATGATATAAACTAAGTCTTTATAAATATATCAAAGTGTCTATTATGAAGTCGGGCGCAAAGCACTTTCTCAAATGTTTGTTTCTTTGTAAAACATGACGAATATAATTGTTTTCTTTCTTTAATCGCAAAGTAGTATTTTATTGAATAGTGAAGAGGTTAACACTATGTTATTTAGACAGGTAAAACCGTTCAACCTATTTATTCCTCTCAGAGAGAAAACGATCAGGCATTACTTTAATTTTGCTAGTTATATTTAAGAAATAATCCAGGAAAGAAATACATAGAATATATTTCGCGAAACATACAGGAAAAAGAGAGAAAGAGTTATACAAATGTTCAGAAAGAAACGACTGGCATACGACAGATATCAGGAAATACAAAAAAATGCAAAGAGAGAAAGAGTCGCAAAAGAAGTTCCTCGCTCCTTTGCATTAAAGTATCATAAATTATTTGTCAGAACGATGTTGAATAGACCTTTCAGACATGTCAATCAACCTTCCGTAGGACCTACATATTTAATTACCTAGGGCAAAGGAAGGGCTATCTAATTACCCAGGGCCAATGGAAGGGCTATCTAATTACCTATGACCAATGGAAGGGAAATCTAATTACCTAGAACCAAACGGAAGTGACATCCAATTATCAAGGGATAATGGTAGGGCTATCTAATTACCTAGGGCCAATGGAAGGGATATCTAATTACCTAGGGCCAATGGAAGGGATATCTAATTACCTAGAGCCAAACGGAAGGGACATCTAATTACATAGGGACAATGGTAGGGCTATCTAATTACCTAGGGCCATTGGAAGGGCTATCATGCATGACCTTGGTGATATTAGTTTGTATCATATTATATATTGTGTGTTAGCCTGTGTGAAATGTTCCCACATCCTTTACTAAAACATACGAATTATACAGCAACTTTAAGTCAACATATCGCAGAAACTACTGTTTTGATTTAATTCAAATTTTGAACATGTCTTTCATTTAGTTCTTGTAATAAGTCTGTAAAATGTCACATATTTTGATGCAGTAAATGTATGTTCTTGGGCACATGATAGTGGGTGGGACTGTTATCCAAATTTGGAAACGTCCTTCGAGTAATTAGGTGCCGAAAACGATTCAGGCGAATAGGTGACCGAATTCATTCGGCTTAAACAAGAAGACACCTACCGGCCTGATGGTGTGTATTCCTTACACGTTATTTACATCAAATAGTAGAGGAATTATATGTTTTTAGTGAAACCTAAGTAATTTACCTAGGAACGGGAACAAAGATTTAGCAATGTCGGAATCGTCGATGATGTAAAAATGACCCACTATCCTAAATCCATTTTATCATATGCTCAACAGCGTAAAAAAAAGCAGAATAAAAAAAAAAAACTGAGTTATTCTAAAAATAGAATAAACGATTTATTCTCAAAGTCATATTGTTAAGCCCAATTTTCCATCCTATCTAGCTCTCCTGGACAAAGGATATCAAAGGCTGTGCTTTTTGAGGCAAAAAGAAATGATTGTATTCTTTCCAATAAAAAGGTTTTGCTTGTTTCATACTTTCACATGTCAAATAATCGAGATCATTGGATAATAACAGTTGTCCAGTGTATTGTTATTTATAGTGGACATGGTTTCGTTAAAACATTTGTATTGGACACATTATTAACTCAAGACTCCAGCTGCACAGTTATATTTCTATTCTATATTACTGAAAATATGTACATTCATTGATTGCCCCTTTTCATTTGGTACATATAAAAATCACCCAGCGTAGGACAGGAAATATAGTATATAATCAGCTGATGAAAATGTCATGACGTGATTTTAGCCACTCTGAGCAGTGAGAAATATCCTGGAATTTCAGAAAAGATAGCAAAGAATATTTGTAAGACTGGTGATGAAGTTCAGCAGGTCATTTCTTTCTTTACTAGGGTATAAGCCGTTTACTGATGTATGTGCAACAAGTGTACCATAATTTAGATTTTTCAGCTTTATTTAAGCTTTAAATCCTTGTATTCATTAACAAAACACGTGTTTGACTATTAAATACTATGATACTTCTAATACTGAACACGCCTTGATGTGGCAGTCATACTACACGTGCCTCCAGAATTTACCTCTGTATAGGGCGCCTGTACTTTCGGACAATATCAAAAGGGTTACAAGGGTTATACTCAGGTTTTTTTTAATCATTTAGTAGCACAGAGAGTACATTGTCTGAATCTTAAAAAATACCCCCAAAAAGTTTAAATTAGTCAGACCTCCAAGGTAAGCCGTTATGGAAATTAAACCGTCAAATTCCTACGCCGTTTTGCTGTCGCCTCGAAATCAAGCCGTCTGGAAATTAAACCGTCAAATTCCTACGCCGTTTTGCTGTCGTCTCGAAATCAAGCCGTCTGGAAATTAAACCGTCAAATTCCTACGCCGTTTTGCTGTCGTCTCGAAATCAAGCCGTCTGGAAATTAAACCGTCAAATTCCCACGCCGTTTTGCTGTCGCCTCGAAATCAAGCCGTCTGGAAATTAAACCGTCAATTCCTACGCCGTTTTGCTGTCGTCTCGAAATCAAGCCGTCTGGAAATTAAACCGTCAAATTCCTACGCCGTTTTGCTGTCGCCTCGAAATCAAGCCGTCTGGAAATTAAACCGTCAAATTCCTACGCCGTTTTGCTGTCGTCTCGAAATTAAGCCGTCTGGAAATTAAACCGTCAAATTCCTACGCCGTTTCGCTGTCGTCTCGAAATCAAGCCGTCTGGAAATTAAACCGCCTAATTTGTTTAATGAATATCTCATATTGACATAAGTTAAAGTGAGAGATAAAATAAACTTACGTCTTTATAGAAGAAACACTAAAAAATCGAATTGTCAAACCATGTATTAATTAACAAAAATCAAACATGTTCTCTATCTATATTAAAACTATGGATATAAAATTATTTCAGATTCTATTAATACACATTAGTAGCTTTATGTATATAGAAACAATTTTGCCATCATGTACCTATATTTTTACTCGAAATTACATTGAACTCCACTAGAATAAACCAAACACAAATTACTAGGGAATAATATAAGAAGCAGTTTATCTTCAAGTTTTAGGATAATCAGATGTGTGTTACGGGGCACCTACTAACTTCTTCTAATTGCCTTTTCTCCCTACAGTGGTGATCCCAACAGTAGCTAAATAGTGGAAACCTTTTCTCAACTTCTAGTGCTGAAACAGTACAATCCCACTGGAATATACTTACCATTTATATTTTAAGTAGGTTATAACGTGTTGGTGCCATAGGTAAACTTGTAAAGTTGGCTGCATCCGATTGAATATCTGACGAAAAAGAGTCAAATTTCAGAAGATTGATTTAAAGAAGCATTTTATTCATCATGTGAGAAAATATTTTACGTTGGTGCTCATTTTATTTGAAAATTATAACACTCGTCAAACAATGCCAATATTTTGCTCCGCAAGACTTGTAAAAGGTAGAAATAAATAACTTATTTCATGAGTTTTATTTGAAATGAGCACTCGTGTATGATTCATTGTGTCATGTACACGACCACCAAATGATAATGGAAGCCAAATTGTACCTAGTTACGACATGAGACTAAATTCCTTGTTATATATCTGTCACGTGTCAGCATATTTCCAGTACAACCCTAATTGCAGGCTGCCGTCAGAGCAAACGCGGCTAATACGTTTTTAGTATAGCCTACTGTCTGGTGGCCATTGTAAAACCAATAAACTCAAAGATAAACAATTTGTATGCAAGTATGCCAGGCCACTGTAATCCCAATTAACTCAATGACAAACAATATGTATGCAAGTATGCTAGGCCACTGTAATCCCAATTAACTCAATGACAAACAATATGTATGCAAGTATGCCAGGCCACTGTAATCCCAATTAACTCAATGACAAACAATATGTATGCAAGTATGCCAGGCCACTGTAATCCCAATTAACTCAATGACAAACAATATGTATGCAAGTATGCCAGGCCACTGTAATCCCAATTAACTCAATGACAAACAATATGTATGCAAGTATGCTAGGCCACTGTAATCCCAATTAACTCAATGACAAACAATATGTATGCAAGTATGCCAGGCCACTGTAATCCCAATTAACTCAATGACAAACAATATGTATGCAAGTATGCCAGGCCACTGTAATCCCAATTAACTCAATGACAAACAATATGTATGCAAGTATGCCAGGCCACTGTAATCCCAATTAACTCAATGACAAACAATATGTATGCAAGTATGCCAGGCCACTGTAATCCCAATTAACTCAATGACAAACAATTTGTATGCAAGTATGCCAGGCCACTGTAATCCCAATTAACTCAATGACAAACAATATGTATGCAAGTATGCCAGGCCACTGTAATCCCAATTAACTCAATGACAAACAATTTGTATGCAAGTATGCCAGGCCACTGTAATCCCAATTAACTCAATGACAAACAATATGTATGCAAGTATGCCAGGCCACTGTAATCCCAATTAACTCAATGACAAACAATTTGTATGCAAGTATGCCAGGCCACTGTAATCCCAATTAACTCAATGACAAACAATATGTATGCAAGTATGCCAGGCCACTGTAATCCCAATTAACTCAATGACAAACAATATGTATGCAAGTATGCCAGGCCATAGTAAACCCAACTAACTAAATGTGAAACAATTTGTACAATATTCAAGTATGCCAGGTCATGGTAACACAATTAACTCAACGTCAAACAATTTGTATGCAGGTATGCCAGGCTATGGTGAACCCATTTAACGTAATGTCAACCAATTTGTATAATATTCAAGTATGCCAGGTCATGGTGAACCCAATTAACTCAATGTCAAACAATTTGTACAATATTCAAGTATGCCAGGCCGTGGTAACCCAATTAACTCATTGTCAAACAATTTGTATGCAAGTATCCCAGGCCATGGTGAACCCAACTAACTAAATGTCAAACAATTTTTTGGTACAATGTTCAAGTATACCAGGTCATGGTAACCCAATTAACTCATTGTCAAACAATTTGTCTGCAAGTATGTCAATATATTACATATTTATAATTAAAAATATAATCTAACCTGTTCTTAACGATTTCCTGTTTATGGTTTACGGAGAGTTTTGTGTACTTGCTTGTTTTGACAAGTGAATCCTGCAATACTATTCATGTGGAAGTGTTGATACGCAGTCTGGCGCGTCTTTCAACATTTTCATCACTAAAGGACACATTTAAGTATAAGTGATCATTCGGTCATCTCAGAGCATAGAGTACATACAACATACGTACATATATGCACGTACGCATGTATACATACATACATATACTACAATACAGTGTTAAGGAATGCACTGATGTATGGATGCATACATGACTGACTGACTTTATTTCATCTAAAACAGAGATTATATCAGCTTTATCAAATTCAGAATAATACATGATATTGAAACACAGAAGAAAATGCTGCGTTTACAAAATGGAACAGTTAAGTACAAGCATGTAAGTATGTAGACATATCAGGACTGATATCGTATACCATGGCATCGTAATGGTGTTCTTTAAACATTTGCCTGATGCTAGTCATGGTACAAATAATGCAAGTACACGCGATGTATGTTGTTAAATGCTTAACTCTACCTTTGATATAGTAAAAAAACATATATGTTATATGTTTACACAAAAATTGATAACGGCACAAGTTCAAAAGAGTTTCCCAACGTTTCGAGCTAAACAAGCTCTTCGTCAGGAGAAGAAGCAACTTATATCTACAAAAAACAAGAGAAATTCTTCACTCCTACATGTGTGAATGACAGGGATATAAGAAATAGTAGGAAAGAGGAAGAAATAGTTGAGAAACGGTCTTAAAACGGGTAAATTACATCTCTATTTTGTACTGCCGTCAGCCCAAAAAGGTGGTATAACAAAAGTCAAAGTCGGAATTATCGCGCCTATCATACAGAGAACCAAAATGTTTTGGCTTAATTACAGGCTGGGGACAAATGTATGAAACTATGCGTGACGAAAGATCCATGACATATAACAAATTTACAAAAGAAGATATATCTAGGTAAAGTTATGCACGGAGGTGATAAAGGGAATATGTCAAGAGAATGGTATAGCGGGATATTGGATTAGAGTTACAACAACAACAACAACAACAACAATAATAATAATAATAATAATAATAATAATAATAATAATAATAATAATAATAATAATAATAATAATAATAACGGAATATTTACTTGCGTAAATATTATCGCAGAAATTGCGTACGTATGATAAACTGATGCCTGGCTGTAGGTTAGATAAGATTGCATTGGGAAGGTTAGACTTTTTCATTTAGGCCGACTACCCATGAGTTTTGAATTGTAGTATATATATATATATATATATATATATAATCTTCATAGCTACTGCCAACCGTCATTGATCGTCATTGATGCATTTAATTTAATCACTGCTTATTATTTTCTTGCAACTCCAACATTTTATGACTACTCAAAATACTTACCTTTTCGCTACGTGAGCAGATTCGTTACTATTGGGTCTTTGCTTGGTTCACTGTGTGCAAACATTTTTCAAAGCACGAGAGAAGAGTTTGAGCTCAAGGGTTCAAACTTTTCTCGGACATTGGCAAGCATTCGCCCATAGTACGAAGTAAATGATCGTAAAGTTTGCACGATCAGTTACTAAATGAATAAATTTCTTGCAATTAACCCACATGTTTTATATGAATATGCAACTGTATTCACTATATCGTACATTTCAAAACAGTTAATCTTTAGCGGCTTTGTCTATACAAAATTGGGTGATTGGATTATTTTGCCGTACTACAAATTAAAGAATTGAATCTCATATACAAGCCAACGAAACGAATTATTTGTCGATATGATAGTACTGCATTCTTTATCGTCAGTTTCATTTTTTTATAATTATGAAACCGTGGAACGGAGGTGTAATGTTGAGAAGACTCAAAACCCTGTCTTCTAGATTCAACAAAGCAATGCAAGTAAAAGATAAGAGCAATCTTTCCAGTTGTTGATACCACTCCTATAAATAACTATTTTCATTTTCTGTTGACAACACCTGCGGAATCTTGACAAAATATTTGCTGACGCTGAATAATTTCATGTAAATTAAAGATTAAAGTTTGATTCATAAATTAATTGTAACAAAAAGTGACAAAAGTGAGTCCTGATTCTATAATGCATTTGTATCAGCACAAATTTGTCTACAGGTCTTTACTTATACATATAGGTTTCATTAACTTCTAACTAATATTAGAAACATTTAAGGTCTTAATACATACCTATATTTCCAAAAATTTAGTACAGCTGCAAGAGTAGTAGTGTGGGCCACGCGAAGGTCTACCAGTGGGTCTTGTGTTAAATAGGGTCAAAAAATTCTGGGGATAAACGGGAATTTAATATAGGCGCCATCTTAGTTCATATGGTTTGTAACAGTGCAGCATGAGGTGACGGTCTGCACTCGAACCGAAATACAGTATGACGTCAGGTGCGTCTGTCTATGTAACAGTGTTGTGTGTGTTTGGAAGAGAAATGTGAGCTTGGTTTACCCTCTAACTGAAAGGCTGTAGAGGAGTCCTGTGTTAATTCGGGTCTGAAGTTTATAGGGACAAACGGGAAATTAACATGGAAAAATTAATGGTGGAACGTTTATAAGTACGAATGGTCTAAAATTTATGGAGACAAACGGGAAATTAAAATGAGACCACCGTACATTGAAGTTGTGTATCTTAACAGAGGTCCTGAACGATGACGGTCGTCTGTATTGATGACATAATCTCCAACATCTTCAGATTTATGATGTGTAGGATTCTTTTTGCCCGTAATAAGAACAGGGTAGGATATAAAAGAAGGGGTATAAAATAGAATTTTGCTCCTTCTCGATAAACCAACAACCCTAATCCTAATCTCTATATAGAGTTAAAATCTCCACCTCAGTATATAATATCCATACCCCTCCCCAAAACTTCTTTTCAAAAACAAAACTACCATTCTCATAATCTTTACATATCAATACCCAATTATCTACTATCCACCAGCTAGTTTTCTACTATCCAACACCCAGTTATATATTATACACAAAACAGTGATGAATTATCTGGCAGCCAGGCACCCATTCTATCCAGCAACTGATTTTTTATTACAATCCAAACACACACCCCTACTATGCAGCAACCGATGTTTTTATTACAATCGAACACACATCCCTACTATTCAACAGCCGCTTTTTGATTACAATCCAAACACACACCCCTACTATCTAGCGAAAAGGGAAGGAGTGTTTATACACACGCTATACTTACATACATACAAACATACTATCACACAAGAGGAGGGTATGATGTTTCAGAAGTGGATGAAATATACACACACTCTCAGTTAATTACTATCAAGGTCCAGTTATCTATTATTCACCAGCCAATCATCTACTATCAATGCAAAGTTATCTACTATCCAGCGGCCCAGGGACCTACTATCCACAAACCAAGGATCTACTATACAAGAACCAGTGATCTACTATCCAACAACCAGTTATCTAATATCCACCAATCAGTTATCTATTTATTCTAAATAAAACTAACATCCCTATTCCTCATACCACTGTATGATCCCTCTTATAAATTAAGTTCAGAAAACCTATAGCCCCTTCTATAACCCCCTTAGTTACCTCCCTTTCCAATATACCTAGGCTACCCTCCTATTTTGTAAAACAAAAATACTTTCATTACCTCCCTTACCACCCTAAAAGCCCACTTATAAGGTTAAAAGCTCCATCCCTTTTATAATATCCCCACCCAACATATACCTACCCTTTCAAAAACAAAACCATCATGCTCATAATCCTTACATATCAACACCTATTCACCTACTGACCCACAACTTTAGATGTAAAAGAATCAGTATAAAATACAATTTAAATCCCTTACCAACAAAACTAACTTAATTTTCTCCCTTACTACCATATAATCCCTATCATAAAGTAAAACTCTCTACCCCATCTATAATGTCCCTACCCACACCGACGATCATATTTTAAACAAATCTACCATCCCATTCGGGCCTGTCTATTTTATATTTTTTAGTTGCACACTAAATATATGTTACAATAGCTGGCAATAACTTGCTCTGGATTTTAAATATGCTAGCGTACTGTGACGTCAAAGCTTCATTCATTATATTTGATACAAGTTTAAGAAAAACCCATCTTAGAGTGATAAATACACAGACCGACTTTGTTTTAACCCCGCCCCCCACGTCAATATACCTGTGACAGTAGGAAATTTATTGTTTTAAACCTAGACACAGAGTATTTAAGCAAAAACGGTAATGTGCTGAAGTTAATTTTGGTTGACTGTTGAAAACTAAAACGTGTGTATCTATGCAGCAAAGGGCTGTGAACATTTTTAAATAGTACGCGGCTTTGAAAATTTTAACTAGGCGCTGAATCGTTTTCGTAAACTCCTTTTTTTGGCCAATATTGAAGCAAACTAATTAATTTTCAAATCATGCTGAAAAGGTCATGTACTGTAACATTGTTTATTTTGCCACGCTACAAATTTTTAACATTTATCGATTTCTTTTTTAGTAAAACAGCAAACATAGGATAGAAATTGTTCCCGTAACACATGTTAACTTATGCAAATTTCAAAAAGTAAAGACACATAACTTTCTGACTCACCTAGACATTTTCAACTAGGCAAATTTTTCAGAGGTATCTTAAAACAGGGAACAGATAAAATTGTGATTTAAATCTAAATCATTTTATAGGAAAATCAACTCCGTCTGTAAGTCAGTCAATATGTGTGTGTGTTTTTGTGAAACAGAGAGAGAGAGAGAGAGAGAGAGAGAGAGAGAGAGAGAGAGAGAGAGGGAGGGAGAGAGAGATGTTAATAGATAAGTCACGCATCAAAAAAGAGCTATTTGGGGGGTTATTAGGCGAGAAGTAATAGAAATTTAAAGATTTTCAGAGCGGAGAGTTTTAGAATTTCGGTTATGCGGCCACTCTAGACAGTCAAGAAATGTACTTTATTAGGTCTTTTCTGTCTGTTTCTAAAAAGGCAGAGAGATTCTGTTTAAGTTTGAAAAATGGTCAAACTAAAGAGGTTATGTACTGTAAACTTTCTAGTGTATGTATACTGCAAAACGACAAACACCCGATAGAATTGTTTGTCACTAAGTGAAAAAGGAATTGTAGCATTTATCGGTTCAAGTCAATATTTTTTCACCTGTACATTTTGACTTCGGCACCTTCGACGAAGGGGTGGTACTCCCGGGATCGCTCTGTGTGTGTGTGTGTGTTTGTGTGTGAGGGAGAGAGAGAGATATATATTTTATTCCTACTTTAAAAACAAAACACAGATAAACTTATTTTTTATGGCATATACTCCCTTTGAATAAAATTACAATGAAATTTAAAAAACACATCACAAAATCCCCCCCCCCTTTTTTTCTTCTTTTATTGTTTCTTTTTTGAATTTATTCACTGGTATGGGTTCTTTTCTTGTTTCTTTTGTGTGTTTTGCTTTGAAATTCTTTGTTGGAATGGGTTCTTCTTCTGTTTCTTCTTCTTCTGCTTCTGAAATTTCCTCATTTTTCTCTTTTTTCACTTTCTTGGGACACTCTGTCGACCAATGTCTTTTTTCTTGACAATGATAATAGCTATCTTTACGCTTGTCTCTCTTTTCTCCAGTCTTTCCTTTTCTTTTACTTTGTGGACATTCTGGAGTCCAACGTCATTTCTCTTGACGGGTATAAGAAGTATCTTGACTTTTATCTCTAGAGTAGTCCGAAGTCTTATTGGAAGTGTACTTTCGAATGACTGTCTGTAAATCTCTGACGAGAAAGACAATCTGTTTTGACTCTTCCATCTTCACACGGAGCTAAAATAATGTATTCAGTTACGCAGGAGTAATATCCCGGGGGGGGGGGGGGGAGAGAGAGAGAGAGAGAGAGGGTATTCTGTGCAAATCAAACACGGTTAATTTACCGTCATGAAATGAACATACCATTTAATCACTCAGGACCTCTGTTAAGATACACAACTTCAATGTACAGCGGTCTCATGTTAATTTCCCGTTCGTCTCCGTAAACTTTAGACTCTTGGTCCTTATAAACTTTCGACCATTAATTTTCCATATTAATTTCATGTTTGTCCCTAGAAATTTTCGCCCCGAATGAACACAGGACTCTTCTACAGTCTTTCATTTAGAGGGTAAAACAAACTCACATTTCTCTGTGAGTACTTCAAGTTGGCGGAGGTAATACAAAAATGCGTTGGCAATTAAGACATCGCTTTAAATCAGTCATTTCCAGCCGGTTTTTCGGTTGAATTAGTCACAGCTAAGTTCATTAAAGAAGTACTGTGTGTTGATTTGAAGTGTCACTATGCATAACTGTTATTATCAGCCATTATGTATGAGGCGTTAGAGGGTTCGGTGAGAGATTGCTCAATCGTATGATTGTGCTTTAATTGTGTGGGAGATGTTTTATTTGCATGAAAGTTTGATCGATTGGGTTTTTACCCTTATTTTACATTAAGTTTCAACATTTTCGAATATACCGATTTTCCTGTCATGCAGCATACTGGTTTTTTAGAACGCATTCATGGAACTGATTTACAGTTTTGCCATTTCTATCTGTCTTGTTAGAAAAATAATCTTGTACTAGTTACAATGTGATAGTCACTACTGGAAATCTGGATAGGTCAAGTATTAATATTAGTACTACGTACAATACATGTTGAGATGATAGATCTATATCTTAAATCACTGATTCGTTTTGACACAGAAATTATTAGACTTGTGTATCTATTAACTGTGCAATATTAATATGAACAAAGTTGCACTACTGTAAATTATAGAGGGAATTTTTCTGTTCACATTTAAACACGGTTTTTCTTCAGAGATTTTATTTTATCATAACTCACCTTGGAACTCTATAATATTTTCTTTTTTAATTTTGTCATGCATTCATTCTATTTTGACTTCATGAGTGATATTATTTGATGTAAAGCAAAATTAACAGTTTCATGCAATTTTGTAAATGGAATATAATTTTTGTTGCAGAAAGACCACCAGTATGCAAAATGCACCAATATAATTACAGAGCCATCAAGGGTACCAAGCTTTATACATTTACAACTACATACCTACACACCATTATCTACTATGACAACCCCAATGAAAAACAGAAAACAGAGAGGTGCACACCAACCGGAGAAAGTCCTAGACCATTAGAAAAGCGTGTGGTTTGTATAACACGCATATACTTATGCAAAAAGAAGTTTTTTTTAGGAAAAATGACTTAAACAAGCGCTGAACAGCTTTTGATCTTCATTGCATGGTCTACAAAGTTTAGCAAATGTTTGGAATAGTAGTGATACATGAATTGAGTTCTAATGTGTAATACAAGACACAGAGTAACTAGGAATTAGGCAAACTAAATTGTATATTATTGGGTTTATTGCATATATACAATCACTCATTTTTATGATGGCAATAGGAGCGAAGAAAGAAAGAAACATAGTAAATGACAGATGAAGTCAAGAGTAATTTAATACTGAAATGGATAAAAAAACGAAAGTTTTTCAGGTTCATTTAAATGGGCATAATCAATTGGTTTAAGCTTCTTTTCTCACCCACAAAAAAATATTAGTATTAATAATAGTACTTCAAGCAATGCATGGATAAAATGAAATGTGGTTTCAGGAGGATTCAAATTTTTCAGCAACAGTTTTACTCGAGTGAAGAATCGATTTGTATAAGTATTAAGTTTAATTTTCATATACTATTTTTTTATTATTCTTCCTTTAATTTTCAGCATTACTAGTGTTTAAATACTTTATGGCAACTCCCGTTTCTCTCTATCCTTACATATCTCAGTATCGATTTAAGTGAGTGGAAATTACAGGTATCAGATACACCTTATCGATACGTGTGCATTGGAACAATATAAAATGTTTTATAATTCTCTTTTCAAGGGGTTAAAATAAAACAAACATGTGTAAAAGCTAATATTTTATTACCAAATTACAGTATTGACGTTGATTTATCAAATACTATAGATTCGTTAATCTCTAGGAACGACACACAGTAAGAAAATGAGCGGGGGGGGGGGGTCATCATCATACGTGGCTAATTTTTCGTTGGGTATTTACATTCTTGGTTCGGGGCAACATGGGAAACAACAAAAACTGGTCCCCACGAAAATTTATGATACTACAATAGATGTTTGGTCAATACAGATAGTTGCATTTTTTCAAGTAATTGTAAATGTAACATAATGCACATTACATCGGTGTGAGTTTCTTTCAGATAAAATCTTAGTACAATGAAAATAATAACTATGAAATAGATGCTTTGTATATTCTTTTTTTACACGATACCGCAAACTGTCTCCAAGACAAATGATCAGATCAAAATGAGCATTGCAAATTGTCATATTTGGTCAGAACATAGTAAATAAATATTTTTGGAAGATAAGCAAGCAGCATAAGATACAAATTACTGTTCCTATTATGAATGTATCATTAATTTAAACTAAATATTTACATAATATAAGTTTTAAAAAATGTAAGTATTATAAAGCGTTTGGGATTTGTAAAATTTTTATGTTTGGAAGAAGTCCTTATATATATATATATATGGGGGGGGGGAGGTTACCGGCACATCAGCACGACCCTGGATATACTGTAGCTGATAACAGTTGTTCTAAAATATAGAGGTAAAAAAAAAAAAAATCTATAGGAATATAGACCCTTGCAAATCAGAGTGAATATTTACTCCTATAAGAGAAACGATAAGACTTGTTAAAATTCTTCAAAAAAGATATGTAAAATTAAATATAAAGGGAAAATTGTAAAATCCTTATAATTTTAAGTCAAAATGTAAACCACATTCTTTGAAAAGGTTCAAAATTTTCATCCAAAAGATTCTCAATTAAGTGACATAAAAAATAATTATAAAAAAAGACAAAACAAATTCTGTCTCACAGGGTGGATATCGATACATACTATCAGCATATGTTCCAATGTCAGTGTACTCTGGTTGAAGTTCACCCTTCAGGAGTCATGTATGGGGTGAGGTATATGTGCCCTGTACAAAAGCAGCACAATACCATCTCATCTCTGTAGCTTATTCTGTATGAGGTGTGCCACACTCCAGTTTTGTGCTTGATGTTCCTAAGCTTGTTTGTGGAGTTTCTATTCTACATACCCTGGCAAACAGATTAAACATATCGATTTATATAATCCTGAAATTCACTATATGCATTCGTCCATTCAGAAACGGGTAACAGCTAGGAGCTTTGGCTGCTTTATGGCTATTTCATTACCGTTATTATTACAGTGACTACGCAGCCAACTATATAGAAAACATTTCCACATTGTATGACTATATTTATTTAAAATGTGGGATATTAACTGGCTATACAATTTTAAGTTTTGAAAGGTTTTCAGTGTCGAAATGAAACCCAGGCAGAAAAAAAAAAAAAAAAAAAAACTTTGTTTATAGAAAGTTTTTAATAGAAATCATAGAATTGACTATGGTTGAGTATGGCTAAAATTTCTGCGGTTGAATGGAGCCTTTATTCCGTGACTGACTCGAGATGGTACTGCGAAGTAATCCAACGGAAGCTGCAACCCTGTCGCCATATTTCGAACCGTCTGCATTCAGGGACATAAGGGAACGGCAGGAGGCTTTCATTGCATTTACTCAGAAAAACGAAGGTTCTTAGAAAACTTTGTGTATTTGTAAAACTCAGACATTATTTGGATGGATTTTAATAAACAAGCTGGCAATTTGGCAGTGTAGAATTTCTCAATGATGGCGAGTTTTATATTCTGATTGCTTCTAGATGAGGGCGAATGCCTGGCAAAAGGTGAAATGAGATTCGGTTTTGATCGTACAAGGTTTGCTATTTGGTTCAGATCGTACAAGGTTTGCTATTTGGTCCTAAAATGCGTCATTAAGTGCGGAATTGGATGGATTACAGGATAGTTTGGCTTTATACTCAAGAACTAGCTTCGTTCCTCTGAGATAAAGTGATGGTTCTTTTGCCTCATCATAGAAGCTTTCTGAATATAATGAGTATATGCACGTATACTTTAGATTTATCGCCATGTCAACATAAAATACTGGCTATATAATGTCGATTTAAATAAAGTTAAGTTGTAATGTAAAAAATAAGAATTAAAAAAAATAAGAAACATTTACCCTTCCGATTAAACGTAAACATGTAGTAGTACAAGAAAAAAAGATAAAATGTAAAGAATGAGTTTCTTTAAATTGTATATGAAGGAAAAGAATAAGGTAAAATGCCTACAATCCCTTAAATATTATGTCTCATGTTATTATATAAACCACAGCCCCTCAAAAAGTCCTGGATTTTCTCTGGTCGTACATCGTCATAAAGCTTTACTGATCGACTACTATTACGGCGAATAACAGTCCTGTCAAATGCATTGGATGCATCAGGGGATAGTGTGTGTCAGGGATTGATTAAGATAAAAGCAACAAACTGACAACGAACAGTGCAAAACCAGTCTTTAACTAGCCTAAGCGCTTTCCACTCTCAGTGAGTCTTTTACAAAGGCAAATACAAAGTAGAGACAAAACAAACAATAAACACAAAAGAAAGCGTTGAAATTATCAACGTTTACATGATATGTCTAATGGAAGTATTGTTTGAAAATATTTGGTGTTGCGCCTAATAGGTTATCTTCGGTTTGAGCAGCACGTCGCACATCAAAGTAAACTTAAAAAAGTAAAGGTAATAATTGTAATAACTTATGGAACATAAGCCTTTCCAAATAAGCCTAAATATATAGTCCTACACGATTAGAGGTAAA
This sequence comes from Margaritifera margaritifera, assembly GCA_029931535.1. Taxonomy (NCBI): domain Eukaryota; kingdom Metazoa; phylum Mollusca; class Bivalvia; order Unionida; family Margaritiferidae; genus Margaritifera; species Margaritifera margaritifera. The sequence continues at coordinate 3,748,696 of JAQPZY010001661.1, read as the reverse complement.
GATTTGTTTGAGAGGTATATACAATAACAGATACATAAAAAATAATATATGTCATATAACCGCATTCTTTTACAATGTCCAAGATTGTCTCTGGTAGTTTATTATCAAAAATGGTTTGGAAGTGGACACACTCAACAATAATGTATTCACTTGCAGTGGACTCTGGCTTGGTATGAACTCTGTTGGAGGTTCACCCTACTTGTCTTATGAATGAGAGCAACAATACCACCTCGATTTGTTTTGTATAAGGGGTGACACTTTTCAAAGATTGGTTTGATATTCTGAAGCAGCTTGTTTGTGGAGTTTTCATTTAATAAATGTTGCCATGTATATAAAACATACCGATTTATATAATATTTGAGGTCACTATGAGGAATTTTCAATTCAGATATGGGTAACTGCAGGACAGGAAACCAGTATCATATCCATTTGTTTATTACCTCCAGCGCTTTCGCATCCTCGTCATAGATACTTTTGATGTAGGTACACTCTGGTTTCTAAGTAATATTTGTAAACAAACAATGTGATGTCATTGTTATGTGCACTACGTCATCATTGATAGGGCGAGGTATATACATCTTCTATATATCTATATCAACTACTCACACAAAAAAGAAATTTGCAAGATTCACATTAATTATAAACCATGCACTACTGATCGAAATCAAATGTTTAAAATGTTAGTGTGTATTTATATAGATGTATAGTTGTTTATACTGCGCCCTATCAACGATGACGTAGTATAAAAATACATTGCAAGTGTATTATATGTATCTGAAGAGTATAAAGGCGCTAGAGATAACAAACAATGGCTATATTACCGATTAAATGTTCTTACTGATTGCCAGATATATATATATTGGTCGATTGGTCGACATGCGGGTGTGTCTGCTACGCACGAATTCCTGTACCACCGACTTAGCAGCGTAATTTTTGGTCATGTGTGCATGGTCGAGATGGTATTCGGATTGGTTTTTACAGGCAAGGCGATGGGTGCCGTAACCCGCTGATCTGGGTTTAATCTCCGTACAGTAGGAACCAAAATTCTCCAACCTGTATGATACTATTATTTACTCGTATTTAAAAATTAAGTTAGTGTTATCAAGCATTCTCCTGTAGGATTCAAGGATAGTACTTTCTGCTCTGTTTGGTGTATATTTGTAATTCTCTCTCTCTTTCTCTCTCTCTCTCTCTCTCTCTCTCTCTCTCTCTCTCTCTCTCTATATATATATATATATATATATATATATATATATATATATATATATACACACGCACACACACACCTTGCAGACTTTGAACAAAAGAAAAAAAATGAAGAACATATTGAAAGCTGTGATTGAAAACGTGGAATAAAATTTCCATAGGAGTATAAGAGACCTGCGATTAACTTACCCGTGTAAATGGGACATAAAAATCCGTGACTGATATTCGAAAGGCAATATGTTCTTGCAACTTTCTTTCCTTATGCAGTAGTCTCAGAGAAATATACTTTCCAATCTAGTTTAGAATAGCTGAAAAATGAAGATTTACACTTTTTGGAAATTGTAAAAATATGCTGATTTGTGTTTACCACATAAATATAGAGTATTCCATCCTCTATGTAAGGAACAACAAAATGTATAAACAGATATCACCATGTACCCAACAACGGATTACAACAAGGGATATGAACCCAATACAAATATCGAATACAAAGGAAAGAAGTCACAAAACGTCAGGCAAAGTATGTACACGAAGTATGTGGCGAACACTTAAATACTACAGTAAACTAAAATTCTATCGACAGCAAGTATAATCACCTATTATAAACAGAAAATGAGGGACTTGACACCTATGACGAAAAGCCCAACTGGAGTAACATTATCGATAGGAGTATGGTGTAACGGAATTATATATCATTATTCTTTTAATGATGGTATAGTTTATTAGTTTATGATCTCTGTTGTTAGTCTAACAGCTGTCGTCTTGCTGTGAGTACACATACGGTAGGCTCGATCGATATTTCGAAACCTTGGTCATATCACGTGGTTTTAGCGCGCGTGAGAGACATGAACTTCTGACCAAGATTCCATGAGTAAAACACTTTGTTATTGGTAAAAATGTCAGTTTAGAAGTACTTTAAGCAATATCACGCATAACATAATTTCTGATTGGTTTGGAGAAGGTTGTTTCTAGAAGGATTAAATGGGGTTTTATTTCAATTCTGCGTATTAAGAGACTATATTATATAATTAATAGTAGCATTCAGGCATTCTTCATAGTTACATTCAATTGAGAGGTCATAAACGAATTTGATTAATTTTGTGTGTGGGATATTCTTCTTTGGGGATCTATTTATTTTAATACAGTGCATTCCGGATTAGTACTGTTTCTTCAACCTGAATAATTATACAGCTCTGTGGAATTATCGGAAACATTTCTAGAACTTGTGATATTCCATATTCGCAAGGATTACTTGGATATAACTTATTCTTATCAGCATATTAGTACAGTGAAGGTTACTTCATTCGGAACATACATTCTGAATATTTGAATTAACTTCTGGATCAGTGAACTTTAAAACAATTTAGGACTTTTAAGGATATTCTATACTGTAAGTTATTTTTAATTCTTTCACTTAATTGTTTGTTGAAATATTTTAATATTTTAGGAAATTAAAGATTTGTATTTTAAATCTTGAAAGCTTGTTTGAGTATTTTCTTTTGTTACATTACCCCTAGTCGTAACAATGGGCACAAAAAACATATTCACAATAATAGGAAATCTGTACTTCTTCTTAATGATAAAAGAGATGGAATTTCTTCAGGTTCTTTTCCAAATAAAAATATGTAGCATTAGTATCAAATTGATGGAAGTTAAGGATTTTATATATCATTGTTTCGTGACGTTTACGATTTGCAATCCCAAAAATGTTATTTTAGATACTTTTTCTGCCGTATGTAAATATTTTAACAAACAGTTACATTTAAAAACAAACGATGGAATGATACAGTTATATTTACTTATACCTAATAAATATTCGTATAGTAACAATGTTGCATTACTTTGTCGTATACTTTATTTATCTAATCTTTATATTATTATTCAGAATCTAAATGTTGCCCCTTTTTGTTTCAATGCCATGCATTATGGAGAGGACATATATAGGTCAAGCCCGTCGTCCGATCCGACTCTTTCAAAATATTGGAATAAATTTATTTAAACGATGAGACTAAAAATTACCACAATGCCTCATGCTGTAATGTCTCCAAACTACGGCTCGCGGCTTTGATTTGTCCGGCCAGCAAAGTGTTGTACATTTCTAAAACGATTTTGCATATATTTAAATTTTTTACAGTCGCTTCGGCCCGGAAACACCCCTTCAAAAATCTAACATGGCCCTCGTCTCATAAAGTTTGGAGACCCCTGCAGTGTAATGTATTCAAGAACTTGCAAATTCCCACAATACCTCATGCTGTAATGTATTCAACAACTTGCAAATTCCCACAATGCCTCATGCTGTAATGTATTCAACAACTTGCAAATTCCCACAATGCCTCATGCTGTAATGTATTCAACAACTTGCAAAAATGTGCACAAAGTCGGCTACTCTTTAATAAAAGAGTCTCAAAAGTGTGCATGTAAGAAATTTCATGATTCTGATGTCCTTAAAATCGAGCCATTTTAGAATATGCAGGTGTGTTTCATACATCATTTTCCAGTTACAAAGTGCGGAAATTGAGAGATCCTATGCCTGGGTGTTACAATTTTTGTTTTTAAAATGTTTGGAAGAAACCACATAGCTACCAATTGATTATAAACATTTCAACTTGTTGACCATGTTCCGTCTTTCGCTGAAAGTGAAAGATTGCAATAAGTTTGCAACCATATATAAATTATTATGTTTTGTATTCAGATAGCTGAAATCCATTCAATATTTCAAATTATCAATGATGTAGATTAATTTATAAGTAGAAAAGATCTTCTTATGTTTATCATCAGAAATATTGTGAATGCTGGATACTATTTCCCACGACTCAGTAATATAATTGCCACTGTTTGGTGTTTGAAAAAAAAAAAAATAATAATAATAAAATGAAACCTTGTAAAGGATGTAACATTCGTGGGATTTTACCGTAACCAAAACTATATGAAAGCGCTTTTAAAAGCATTTTAAAATCGTTAAAGCTAGTGGAAGGTAAAGGGGGAGGGGGAACGAACGACAATAACATCAGAAACATGTTACAATAGAAAGTTGTAGAGATCATCATATCTGCAAGAATAACAACACCAGACACATCGGCTTACACGAAGCATAACAACACCAGACATATCGGTTTACATGAAGTATAACAACAGCAGATACATCGGCTTACACGAAGTATAACAACACCAGACAGATCAGCTTACACGAAATATAACAACACTAGACACATCGGCTTATACGAAGAGCAACCAGAATAATAAGGTAAAGAAGAGGAGCACGACCCATAAGGACTGATACAAGGATGACATGTATATATGTATGAATTAGAAATAACATATCTTGGAAACTAACCTTGTTCAAGAAATGGTGATGGACAAAGTTAAGGCATTTTTATAATGGATTGATCTATATTAGTGTTCGGAAGGAAATGTTACATTCAATTAAGGTTTCAAAGTTCGGCATGAATAAATAAATAGATAAATAAATAAACCAACAAATAAATAACAATTATGTTTTCTTTATTTGTCGATGATATCTTAAAGGATTTTTCTTTAAAAAAGACAATACACATCACAAGCGTTTAGAACGATGATAATCCACCAGCACCCAATACAACACGAACTGTACGCCGCTGGCGACAGATTGTGTATACATATCGCAATTATGTAGAGCGTACTTGACAAGTGAGTGTGTCGTCATATAAGAAGCGGAGACGACCCGTAAATAATGATCTTGCTGGACATTGTCCACTTAGTAGGCAGTGGTATGCATTCAAAGATAAATAAATTTAAGTGTACCAGGTATTCAGCTGAGTGAAATACCAGACTCGGAATGCTAAATTACCGAACACTAGTGCAAACGGGACACTTCCTTCTGACAATGAAAGGAAGGTGGTGCTTTTCTGTTAAATCATGCGTTTGCGTTTTTCGTTGTCTGTAGGAAGTAAGTTTGTAAAACAATATTATGGATTTAGCAACGTCCAGAGCACTAATTACATTAAAAGCCAAAACAACAACACACAAGCAAATCTGACGATATAAATTCGGGACCTGAAAACAAATATATAAGTATGAACATATATAAAAGTGTACAAAATACCCAGGCTGCATTCGTGCATCATTCAAAGTCTCTAAATCGTGAATAAAGCACCTCTCTCAGTTACAAAGAATGCTATGCAAGCAGTGAACACATAATAACATATCCAGCGAACAGAATGCGATGAGAAAGGAAATATGGATCTCAAGATACATGCGCTTTCTTTGTGCTTAATACTTCTAACGGCTGTTTTTCATATCCAAACATATAATAACATTATACACATGGTCAAAATACACGAAATTACGGTTTTACCCTTTGATTAACGTGCGATTTATATTACTAAGTAGTATATATAATCTGCTATATATAATCTGCATATACAGAAGTTTTAAAGATAGCTGGTGCGCAGTGCATCGAAATAATTATCAAAAACTGACACAAGAACACGCATACACAATGTCCTGAAAATCGGACATGCTAACAAAAAGTCCAACGATATCAGCCAAAGCAGGACGCCAAGTGACCTAATTCCGCCGATTGCCGTGGGGCAAAATGTCTATGGGGCAGACAAGAGACATGAACAATAGGTCCGTTAGGAATTCTTGACATTTGCTGTTTTGACTGTCTAGGAAAGTATGGTGTAATAAAGCATAACGTAAGAAGCTATAATTGCTACTTATCGTACATCTCCCTGCCCCCTCCCCTCTCTCTCTCTCTTGTGTTGTTAATACAATGCAAAATAACGAAGATACTCAGTAGAATATTCTACTAAAATATAAAATATGGCAGCTTATCTACATTCAAAAGGCGATTTAATATTCGCGTTGGTATTCACATTGTCATTATTATTATTATTATTATTATTATTATTATTATTATTATTATTCAAGAGGTATCAGTAATTATGTTGTAGTTATGGCCGTTGAATCCAGTCAAGTTACCGCGCAGACGTATCTTTCAACACGGCGACATATCTTTTAATACGCAGACACTGCTTTTAATACGCATATATAGCTTTCAACACGCAGACACATCTTTTAATACGCAGACATAGCTTTCAACACGCAGACATATCTTTTAATACGCAGAAATAGCTTTCAACACGCAGACATAGCTTTTAATACACAGAAATAGCTTTCAATACGCAGACATAGCTTTCAACACGCAGACATAGCTTTCAACACGCAGTCATTGCTTTTAATACGCAGACATTGCTTTTAATAAGCAGACATTGATTTTAATAAGCAGACATAGCTTTCAACATGCTGACATATCTTTCAACACGCCGACATATCTTTTAATACGCCTACATTGCTTTTAATATTCAGACATAGCTTTTAATACGCAGACATAGTTTTCAACATGCAGACATATCTTTCAACATGCAGACATATCTTTCAACACGCCGACATATCCTTTAATACGCAGACATTACTTTTAATACGCAGACATAGCTTTTAATACGCAGACATAGCTTTCAACACGCAGACATATCTTTCAACACGCAGACATATCTTTTAATACGCAGAAATAGCTTTCAACACGCAGACATAGCTTTCAACATGCTGACATAACTTTCAACACGCAGACATAGCTTTTAATACGCAGACATTGCTTTTAATATTCAGACATAGCTTTTAATACGCAGACATAGCTTTCAACATGCAGACATATCTTTCAACATGCATACATATCTTTCAACACGCCGACATATCTTTTAATACGCAGACATTACTTTTAATACGCAGACATAGCTTTTAATACGCAGACATAGCTTTCAACACGCCGAGATATCTTTTAATACGCAGACATTGTTTTTAATACGCAGACATATCTTTTAATACGCAGACATATCTTTCAACACGCAGACATATATTTTAATACGCAGACATATCTTTCAATACGCAGACATATCTTTTAATACGCAGACATAGTTTTCAACACGCAGGCAGAGTTTTCAATACGCAGACATAGCTTTCAACACGCAGAGGAGTATCGGTAATGAGTCTCATGGGATTCTGGGGATTTCCGGCGGATACAGTTGCGAATTGTCGTTTATTTTTAAAATTACCAACATTCGTCCTCAAAGGGTGTGCTTGAAAGATGGCAAACTTCTGGTTCGACCACGAGGTTTATGGTCTGCGACCAATGCATAAGTATAAAATTTAGAAATCTTTCAATACTGCGAGAAAGACTCCCAGAATCTGTTTCTATAATTGCACATAGTTTTGATTTTATTACGCGTTCACTTTGCTCGTAGGTCTATAAGAAAATGTTCGACTTAGCTTATGCTCAATCAATACTTATTACACACAGACCACTTTTTATACACACAAGGACCGTATCATAAGATAGGCCACATTGTAGGTGATTCCAAATTATACTAAGGTGTCTTACATACAGACCAAATATCTTGAACTGCAGATTAGGACAATCGACTCCCTTAGGACCATATTTTTCAACCTGTCGAACAACTCTCAGATGCTACAATCAGAGAATTTAAGAAAGTTAATATTACTAAATCTATGAAATGTTCAGAACTGTTAAATAGTACTATTACTACTGATATTATTATTATTATTATTATTATTATTGTACAATAACAAAGATATATTACTGAGAAAGATTTGCTTTTTATTATTCAAGTCAAAATATATATGAAGAAAATCTTGTAATAAAATAACCTCATTAATTCACCTAATTGTTCAGATAGCAGGTTCTGATTGGAAGATACCATTGATGACGTTATTCAAAAATCATGGATTATTATTTTGTTTTTCCAACAAAAATATTCTTAAAAAATATAACAGTTCCCGTCAAGAGCGAACCCACAAATACATTATGACAACCGTACGGAATCATAAAGGTCAAGGTCAACTTCACAGGCAATGATAGTCCCAACATGTAAATTAGATGAATTTGCCATAGTTTTTTTATTTACCTTAGCGTATGTCTCTGCTGAGCCGAGGCAAAACATTACATTATAGTCTGTCTCTGAAATTATCTACAATAAATACACTTAATCGCGAATAGTCTCCCGTTACCAATATACATTGTATACTACTCATGTTTATTTCAGGAAGAATTATTTTAACTGAAATAGGGATTCTCATCTCTTCGTTAAAAATATGAAAATCATAAGCACGATAAATATTGATATACCCATTCTTGTTACATTTATTATTATTTGTATTATTTTAGTGTTGCCATTAGTATTTACTTGTTTATATTGTGATCGATCGTTAGCTCTGATAATCTGATTGTTTCTTTTTTCTTTTTTTAATTCAGTACCAACTTTTGCTACACCCATTCCGGAACGAAAGTAGCACCGCCATATTTCATACCGATGCAGTCAATATGAGAGCTATTAGCTCAGGCCTCCAGTGAGAAATGAAATAATTTTACTTAATGTAGGTTAGTATAAGATACAGGAAATAAACAGCAACTTTGAGATCAATAAATCAGACAGTTTTGTTTTGATTTTGCTGAAAGTTTTGAACTGCGTTTCTTTGAGTTAAATCGATTAGTCTTGAAAATATTTATGCAGATGAGGCTGAGTGGTACATAGAGCATCTTTCGAAATTATAAATGACAGTTTATTGAGTCTATCAGTGGTGCTCGCATCTTGCTTTAGTTTGTAAGATTTTTGAATGATTTTCGTCTCAATATTTTTGGGTGATTTTTTCATACACGCAAAATGGTTGCACATATTTACTCAACCAATGTAACATTGGTTTGCATTCATGATTTTGTGGTCTTCAAACGTAGACAATTTACTTCACTTTGCAATGCAAAGAATAACATAATATACAATGATAAAAATGGGACAGTAGAATACAGAGTCTAGTCACAAACCTAATGTCATTATTTTACTTTTTACTGCAAAGGTCTTTCATCTAGTATTATCAATCGCTAAACAGCAGCAATACATAACACACACGTTCACAATAAATCAAGGGTCTCGTCTTTTGAGTAGGATGTATACACGAGTAATGTAGGTTTTTAATCACATTTAGTAATTAAGGTGTGTTTATTTTGTTATCAGTTGCAAAGTACCAACGTGAGCGCGCGCTTTCAGAATTTTTCCATACTGTTGCTACCCATTGAACGGCAGAATTTCCCCTGCCAGGCGCAGAATTTAGCAGAATTTTCCCTGCCAGGCGCAGAATTTAGCAGAATTTTCCCTGCCAGGCGCAGAATTTAGTAGAATTTTCACTGCCAGGCGCAGAATTTAGCAGATTTTTCCCTGCCAGGCGCAGAATTTAGCAGAATTTTCCCTGCCAGGCGCAGAATTTAGCAGAATTTTCCCTGCCAGGCGCAGAATTTAGTAGAATTTTCACTGCCAGGCGCAGAATTTAGCAGATTTTTCCCTGCCAGGCGCAGAATTTAGCAGATTTTTCCCTGCCAGGGGCAGAATTTAGCAGAATTCCGCGGGGGATATATAAGGCCTTGTCAGCGTCTGTGTTAGGACCTGGTCGGGTTTCCGAGATTCGCGCTAAAGTTATGTGTGTTCAGACAGTGCGCGTGAAAGTTGTTTTACTATTTTACTACGAAGTTCTTATAAGGCAGTGCGCAAAGAAAAGGTATCTTATTTGTTTATTATTTTTCATAGTAAATTTTGGGCAAGTCTAAAAGTAAGTTATGAAATCCGGCATCTACATAATCTAAACCTTTCAAGATATGTATTCATTCATTTTTATGTTTTAAAAATCAGCAACTTTAGTTTAAATATTTGCCAAATCAGTTAAATTGCATGCAGACAGTATTTTCATGATCTTATGTGGTCAGATCAAGTGTTTCTTGCAGACCTTATTAAAATAATAATACTTATTACAGTTCAATAGAAATAGGAAATTACGGAATAATAATAATAATAATAATAATAATAATAATAATAATAATAATAAGTGCAAGTTTGATTGTGAAGCCTCTTAAGGGTCTATTGGTACGTCATTCTTTATATCGTAAAGCTGTTGAGTGTTTCTCAAGGCTTTGTACATAAGTTGTCAGTTATTATTGTTATAGCCATTGAGTGTTTCTAAAAGGCTTTGTACATAAGTTGTCAGTTATTATTGTTATAGCCACTGAGTGTTTCTCAAGGCTTTGTACATAAGTTGTCAGTTATTATTGTTATAGCCACTGAGTGTTTCTCAAGGCTTTGTACATAAGTTGTCAGTTATTATTGTTATAGCCATTGAGTGTTTCTCAAAGCTCTGTTTAAAGTCAACCCATATAAATATAATTAAATTTTAGCCAATGTTCTAAAGCTATCACTAAATAATAAATTATAATAAAATCTGAACATTAAAACTTTGATATTTTTAAGTGTTTATATCAAATTCTGTGATAATAAACAGTTATTTAAATTAAGTATGTTTGTCCAAATGCTCACTACCACTGTGATACCAAGTCGGTGATTCATTGTATGGAAGTGATGGACCTGCTATTTGAGTTTTGAATTTCTTTACTGCCATATGACTTTGTGACTGTTAATAAACCAGATGTAACTCAAATTTGAATTTGCGTTTCATCACTAGTCCCATTCTTATAGCTAGGATTGCCCACTTCATCAGGGAATCACAGAGACCTCTTGGAGTTTAGGTCTAAGTTTAATTGGGCCTTTATTCTAAGGAGAGTGTATCGTCCACAAAGAGCACAATGAGTCATTGAATGGTCACCAAGTTATCGGCCTGCGCTATCCCGTAACAGTACTTTCATGACAGATAGGGCAAGACTCTGGTGTTAAGTGATAATTGAACAGAAACATTGGAAGACAAATACTTTAGAAGAAAAATGCAAATATTAATAAAATTACATAAAATGATATTTCATTCAGAATTATTGCTGTCTATAGACATGTTGGAAGAGACTTAAAAAAGTGGAATCAAAAGAAGCTTAGTTTGCAGGCTTACTGAGTAATTACTATCCATAAGTAATATGTCAACACATGGGCGAGTATTCAAGAAACCTTGACTCATAATATTATTCAAAATGAAACATGTAAATAATTACACATACTGGTATTTTTATTTGTTAATGAAAGGATATCATTTTAGAAAATCCATTGAAGGTTAAATTAATTTTTAAAAAATTACCTTTGACATTTTTTTCTTCATATTCATAAGATGCATTCCCTTGGTTTTAATATTTTTGTATTATACAGCAGATGGTACTGTTACTATATGGTTGATACATATGTGTGTATTGTTCAAGAAAGAACGAAGAACGAAATAAGAGGATCACGAAAAAGAACAAGCATAATTCAGAAAGCTTCAGTCTTTACTCGGGTTAACCTCCTATACTGAATTATTGTGTAATGTTCTCAAGTGGACCGAAGTAGTTTCTATATGAGCAACTATATTTTTTCGTTTCCGCTCTGTACCTTTCAGCATCTCGTGAATCAGATAAAATAAAACGGGGCGAGGGTCACTATTACGTGATATGTACAGCGGTGCCTTTTCCTAACCAGGATAAAGCTTCTACCAAGTAATGTAAGAGGAAAGGAAACCAACAGCTCGTACACAAACAGCATTCCAAGTCATCTTCTTTGTCATCCTATTCACCTTCATCCTATTCATCTTCATCCTCTTCTGCATGTACCTTATGTAAGATACTATTTTAACTCGATCACATGAAAATGTCTTTCAATATCTGGATACAGGCTATGTCGTATCGTGGTGTTGTGGTGTTTTCTTGTCAAACCGCAAACCGGGTCTTAAAATATTTCTGCAATGCTAAGAAGACCATACAAATTTAATTACAGTAAATATTTGAACCGTGGCCTTTAGTTTATCATATAGTGATATCGATTTTCTTAGCGTTCACTTTATTACTGTCATTTATTATCTGTTTGCGAGATAGCAGTAGACAAAAATATAGAGATATGATTAATTGCCCCGAACATAAAGGATACAGACGCTAGTCGTGTCGTAGAGTTATGTAATTCTTTTCTTCTAATGATATTGTATGTAGTTATTTCATTAAAGCCATTGTATAGTACAGATACTACTTTAAAGAAGAAGCAAAAAACAATGTAATATAATTTTCAATGTATACAATGTTTCATTTATTATCTTAAGCTCATGATCTTCCTTTTCCAATGCGTTTAATGTTGGCCCCTCACACTGGGTTAACCAGTATTGTGCCTAGAACCAACGTCACCATTGACCCCAGTATCCGGGTTAAACAGCCCCACGGAGTTCGACAACTCCCCGTAACAGCTACAAATACAATAACTGAGGTGTATAATATACGAGACACATTTCAGTGCCAACACAGTGATATAAACTACGCATGAGTGCACATGAACTGACTTCGTTACACATTAAATTCTTCTTTTATAAGATCAACTGCGTGAAATTAGTATTATAAAAACCTCATTTGCATATGAACATGTCTACGACTAGAATAACCGCACTGGATTATAGAAAGTCGAACGTTTCTGATTATTCAATGCGTACAACATATGACTGAATTCAGCTTGTGTGTTCAGCTATAAAATGTCTCACTTGCAACGGATTATATTCTATCCGATAGCATGGCGTTATGTGACATACGTCTGACTTTCTAGAAATTAAGAATAAATTCCGAAACATTCAATATATTAAACCATCTCATCACCTGGAACGGACAGTATCAAAGAATACAGTTTTACTTTTTTCACATACATCTACAGCCAAAGATTGCTTCCGTAAAGTGGACAGCTTCCTGACAATATTCATGCGCTTTGTAAAGATATAGGAAAGAAATAGCTCTATAAGTCAAATCCACAGCCAGAGAACTTGGTGTAAACGGGTCCCCCACAGTCGGCGCTTGTGTGTGTCACAGTAAGTGAATAGAAGTCACTTTTTCGAAATCGCTCAACCTAAAGTTATCCACCGTGGGTAAGGCTGTACACGGCAACGAAACCCATCTACATTTATGTTCATATATAATAGAAAGGTGTTTTCGTGCCCAAAGTTCCGTCACAATACCTTACCCACTTAAGAAAAGGTGGAAACACTTTTAGGCAATCACAGAATGTAAAGAAAAAATACAAACTGAAACGACTATTTGCTACCTGGACACGATAGTAAAAGATCTGCTACGATTCTTTGTAAATCACATTTTGCTTAAGTAATCGGCCCCTATATTTCTGGACCCATTGATTACCTCGATGCAGAAGCGATACGGCGGTAAAGTCAGCGACCAACGCACCAATCTTGCGTTGGCGGGTTTCGCTTTTTTTAAATGTTTGAGGAGCTGGTGATCCGTTTCAAGGACAAATTACCTTCAGAAAAGATATGTGTGAAATTTTCCTATTCCCCACACTACTGCCAAGAACTTTTTTCGATAACGGAGTAGTATTGCTCGCGATACAGTACTTTGCTAGTTGCATAAGTGATAGGTAACTTTATCTACGTTTATGTTTATATATAATACATCGGTATTTTCGTGCACACAATTCCATGACACATTTGTGACACAAAGAAATGAAGGACATCAAAAGAGGCCAAAATGTAAGAAACTGTTCTGTGATATAGCATATATTGCCTGTAAGTTCTTTTACAATTAGTGATATTTCCTTTTTATTTATATGAGTGAAATATTAAGAAATGAGAACAATAACAGAGGAAGATCTGTGAGTTGTCCCAAGCGTGCGGATTCTTATTGAAGGTAATATCAAACGTATATACTACAACTTATCATAGTGTTTGCTATATTAAATATTATACAGGCATTTTCCTCTTTCACACTATCTTTTTTATAATTATTCATTTTTTAAAAAGGATTCAGACATGAATAAGGACGTGATATTGTGTGTTACGACATCTTCTAGTTTCATTACGCAACGAGCATAATACGACCTTTATGTTTGAATCGGTTCTATTTCGAACATACCCAGCCTTTTCCATTGCATGCTGGAGAAAGACCTCTGATGTAAAGAGCGAACATTTTGAACTGCCGTAATGACCAATTTATTCTTTCGTCATAACATTTTATTTACGTCACGTAGACTCTATGCTGTGTGATCCCTAATAGAAACATATGCACCAGTTTGATGCCATTGAATATGAATCATTTCTGTAATTATTTCATTCTTCCCTTTGCAGCTTAAGGAACACGGACCCAACTTTACTTTGGGATTTGTATTTCTTGAAAGATACTTTGAAGTTTCTTGAAATAAAAAAATTCCTGTCATGCAAATGGTCCGAGAGTGGACACAACCGTTCTTTACAAAGCCTTTAAAAGTGTAGTATCCAACATTGAAGTTTCACAGATATTTACATATTATAGGTATTTCGTCGTCAACTAGACAAGACCCATTTTCCTAAGTGAAGGGGAAAGTGAACATGAGATTTGAGTTTGAAATAAATTGAATTTTAACGGGACAAATTAATTCACTTCGACAAAGTGCAACATTCCAAAAATCGGAATCTGTTCAATGAAGTGATTTATTAACAAATCCAATATTTAATACACATATCTTGATTAAATCTTGAAAAAAAAGTATGCATGTGCAACATTTTGCGTAATATTTAGCACCATAATTGTCTTATATTATCAGCTTACTAGTGCATATTTTGTAGGAACTGAAATAAAAAAGACCACATTTTTCCTGAAAAATCAATCTGTTCAATCAAGTTTTTGAAACGGACGAACAGAAGGACATCGACTGTCTCATGTGTTTAAGCTGCGATGAACATCACAATTTTTAAAATGTTTGCCATTGGGTTTTGGTCTTGTTATTTGATGTCACATGTGACCTTAACAGGCGTTTGTGACATTTAAAGGGTGTATAGCAGTACTGCAGTACAATCACAATTTCTAATGATTAAGTTGATCGGTATTAAAGACATTTCGAGCCTTTATCAGCGCAAGTATTGTAACTGTCACATTGTGCCATTTAGCGAAGATGTGATATCATAGTTAAAAGTCACTTTGTGTTGTTTACTGGCATTCATGAGCAACAACAAACAAACAAAAAAAAAAAAAAAAAAAAAATTTGAAGAAAAAAAATTATGACCGGAAGAAAAATCATCGGACAAGAAACTTTCCATATTCCTCGAAACATGAGAAAAAACCTGTTTCCACATAATTTGTGTTTTAATTGGCTGTAATGTTAAGTACATCTATCATACTGTGTATTTCAGTTGGCTGTAATTGTAAGTACATCTATCATACTGTGTCTTTCAATTGCCTGTAATTTTAAGTACATCTATTATATTGTGTCTTTCAATTGGTTGTAATTTTAAGTACATCTATCATACTGTTTCTTTCAATTGGCTGTAATTTTAAGTACATTTATGATATTGTGAAATTAATAGTAATAAGGTGCAAACATTTATTTCCTCAATATTGAATGACATTCATATTATAACATACAATGTAGTTATATCGGGGCCTTAAAAAAAAAAAAAAAAAAAAAAAAAAAAAACAACCTTCGTCACAGTTTGAATAGTACATATGAATTTGCTTTACCTTTATTTCTCTTGCCTTATAAATACTTATTTCGCCTTCTCCATGTAAGATACGATCCTAGGTTATTTGAGAATAAAATTATTTTCAGGGTTTTCGTAATTGGAGAAATGAGGCGGCTTGCACAGAAGTGTGTGACTCTAATTGTAAAATGTCTGTTCTCTGTCTTGCGATAACTGCAGTCACCTATCTACTGGGTACCTTCCATATAATGCCAATATTAATCATTTATTTCACGTGTTATGCTTGTTCGCGTTCGCCTTGAGACTCTCTCTCTCTCTCTCTCTCTCTCTCTCTCTCTCTCTCTGTAAAAGAGAGCGTAACTCCCTAGCAATTTCATGACGATGTGTACGTCTCTTTTACGTTTGTCTTAGTCTCGCTTGTCAAAAAAACCCCCCACTCTTATGAGGTAATAAGCTATGTCTTCCAATAATGTATATAGAAATATAATTGAGCTGTTTCAACTGCTGTTTTCATACTTGTACTTTACTAACAGACTATTTTTTGGGAATAAAATGAATTGTTTTAACTATGAGTTATGTTTCATCATATCAGCACTTATCGAACTTAACATGGGTGATATGGGATAAATCATATTATGTCATATTATGTTATAACCTGGTCAGTGGTCAATGTACTAATTAGTATGTACCGCTCCTATCTCAAAAAGGAGATTTCATTAAAAATAAATGACTTTATATGCGTGTAGTAGAGACAGAACTAACATCAGAGACAAGTGGACATGACCCAATCTTATTATTAAGTATAAGCTTTCAACACTTTGCACTGACTGCAGATACATGAGGTCACTATTCCCCAGTCCTTGCACCAAGGTCAACCTACCCATCCTCTCTGTAACACAAATATAAAGAATCCCTCATTTGTGTAGTGAAAAACATTCATGCAATAAGCCAATCTGTGACCAGATATACTACGTCACAGCTTCTAAGCACTAATATTGGATTTTGGTTGAGTTTTGGGGATTAAAATACAGACAAAGGCTAAGGAAAAACAATAAGAATAGCAAGTCAAAGGGAGTTAAAAACAGAAGAACAGCGTGCATCTAAGAGGGACATGTAACTTATAATAAAGGAATCAAAAGAGACAATGGCAACAAAGAGAAAAATGAGAAGAGAAAGTTTGATCGCCTTACCTTAGACAAATATGTGGAGGATGTGCTTCATTGGTCCAAGGACAATCCCTAGGCACTTGTACTATTACATCCCTTACAAGCACCAAAACTTCATGTGAAGCAGTGTGCATTCCCATCTGAAGTAAAATGGTAAATAGTTTAAATCATATAGATGCATGTCATTTATATTGGTCCTACACATGAAATTCAAAATAGCTTAAGTTAGGAAAGAGATAAAACTGTATCAATTTTTAAAACTTTTAAACTTTGCTGTGAGAAATTAGTAAATCAGTTGTACTCATATTTTCATCAAGATTGAGTGCTAATATAATATTTCAAACTAAATCTTCTCTTTATATTCATAAACAAGCACTGAAAATGTGAGTTTTTATTTCTTGAAATGTCATATATGGTGTAAGGGAGATAACTCAATGAATACATCAGGTGTGGTATTTTGTTCCTCTACTATATTATTTGTATAATATAAATTAGTTCATGATAACGTGTATTAACTTGCATGCAATAAAATTATCCAGAAAATAAATTATTGATAAAGTGAGAACCTAAACTTCAGGCTTCTATATGTAGCAGAGACCTTGAGAGTGGTTTACGTTTGCTCTCAGAGATGAGGAGGCTGCCTCATGTCGGATAGTTCATGTTCTCTAGAATGCTGGTATGTGGAACGCAGCCTTCCGTGAACATGCTGATATGATCCCATGCTATTCCGGGTTCTTGGGATGGAACCCAAAGTTTGAAGAACAGTATCGACTTGTATGGAAGAAATGGCAATATGTGACTAATGTGGTTAATACTCATACATGCTTGGCCTTATATGTGAATATTCCAAACGAAACAGTTTGACTGAAATAAATAGAATCAATTAGAAGTCAATAGAAGGTAATAAACAACTTTACACGTGTGTCCATGGGAAATTCTGACTTAAAGAAACTGCTCTTGTCTGATGGTATTCCTTCTATTTCTACAAAAGGGAACCCAAAAGAACTTATCCTTATAATCTTAATGGAGAATTTAAAGGGAAGAAGGAGTATACAAAGGGGCAATTATTGCTTAACATTAAAAGGTAAAGTTGGAAGGAAGACCATATTTATAATAAATTACCTAAAATTACTTAAGACAGCATATCCTATATGATACCAAGTGGTCTACAACAACTGATGCACCTTCCTTGAGCCATATAATGTTCTAAGTCCTTGTTATGGCAAGCTTATCTAGAACCAGATGGTTACTATTTATACATGATTTATTATGACTTATATGTGAAATGTCTGATATTTGGCCCAAGTCGTTCACATGTGGTATATTGTGTTTAGATAATTTATTTTGTCGCATGTATGATAGTCTCTGAACTGACTCCACTGATATTAAACCATCAGGCCATACAACTCTCTGTCAGCCATAACTATATTCATCACAATCCTCCTCCAAATCCAACATGTGTTATTTTCTGAAGATTTCATACATTTTATTGTTAAAAGCCTACCAATATTTAACCCAAAATGCTTAATGTCCATTTGTTTTACTGAATCAAACTAGTGCAGTTTATAAATGGCGCCCACATGTACGCGTTTCTATGAATACACTGCGAGGCTGTTGTTCCCTATAGGTATCACGGTACCAATTGTTTTTCCATAGACCTCATTGATAATGTTTGGTGAAATAAATATAATTTCTATCCTACTTTAACATGCGTGTCACAAACTGACTTAGAGAGCAATGTTAGATTGTCAATTTGACAAGGACAGAACACTGTACTCCATTGCACTTAACAGAGATAACTCTGCTGGAACCAGGCAGAGGTAACAGTTATCTAGTCCCCACATACACATTTTAAATGATGTTAATCACATTTTTAAAAAAATCATAAAAAATACAACAAATGATCTAGATATGAATTAACATAATCTCACATGTTGCCAAGAGACTCAACTTTATTTAAGTCGACAGAAACTACAACTCTTGCATAATGCACCAATCATAGCTAGTTTTGTTGTTTATTTCTGAATACAATGTTCCGTACATATTAAGCCCCCCCCCCCCCCCCCCCCGTCTTGTGCAATTGGAACCGTTACACCTGTTAGATGTTACCTACGCTGGCTGTTACGGCTTTCTTATTGCAAATTACAAAGCTAGAGTCTTCTTATTTTTCTTGGTTATGATCGTCTACCTATCATTAGTGTCCTACTTATCTGCTTGGTTGTATTCCAAATACGTATATATTCAAAGCTATAACTAATATATATATATATATATATATATATATATATATATATATATATATATATATATATATGTTAAATTATAGGGTCTAAGGCGGCTAAGGTCAGTTCTCGATGTAAATCAGAGCAATATAACATTCAGCTGTGATTAATAGAGTTGTTTGCCATACTTTTGAAAGTACCAATATCAACATAACATTTGTTTTGCATAAAACCTTTGCTATTTTATGATAAAACATTGTAGTGTATATGTCACAGATATATAAATATTAAACGTTTTTGATCGTTAACTAGAAAAGACCTTTGTTCCCAAGTGAAGGGGAAATGTTAATATGAGGTCTGAGGGTCATACGAGTAAAACTTTAACGGTAAAAAAAACTTACTTTAGCAATTTACGACATGAAAAAATCTCAGTTTGTTTCAATAAATTATTTGCTTAACAAATTAAATATATAAGACCCAAATCTCGATTAAATGGCGAAAAAATAAATTTGTGCCTGAGCAACATTTACCCAACATTAAGCACCAGAATTTCCCAATTTTATCATTTGACATGTGCCCAGCTTGTTTGTGTATATGCTCTACCAACTCAAATTTCAATACCACATATTTTATGAAGAAAATAAAAAAAACTCAACAAAAACTATATGTTTAAAGGCTAGAGAAACGGACGAACTGCATGGAATTGCATTTTTCCTATGTGTAAGATGGCAGGGGCAGCAACGTTTTTAAAGAACGTTTGTTACTAGGCTTTTAGTCTTTACTCTCATTATTAGATTCCAACTTCCCACCTTTACCGTCATTTGCGACAGATGTACTCATTATTAGATTCCAACTGCCCACCTTTACCGTCATTTGCGACAGATGTACTCATTATTAGATTCCAACTGCCCACCTTTACCGTCATTTGCGACAGATGTACTCATTATTAGATTCCAACTGCCCACCTTTACCGTCATTTGCGACAGATGTACTCATTATTAGATTCCAACTGCCCACCTTTACCGTCATTTGCGACAGATGTAAAGGAGTACTGCAGGTAAAATCACAAATTCTAGGAATGACGTTTACGGTGTTTATGACATAGTGTTGTCGCAAGAAAAGTGAATGTCATATTGTAATATTTAACGGCGACTTTGCATGCGATGTCACGGATGATAGTCACTTTTGCCATTTACTAAAATTTTTGAAACAAAATTGAACATAACTGAAAAACATTCATGTAAGAAGACAGTTTTAATATGGCTCAAAATAATAATTAAAAGAAATGTATCCACATTATTATTTTTCGATATAATGTATTTTTAAGTATTAGATCATACGAAGTTACGTATCAATGAGGTGCAAAAATACTGAATGATAACAACTGAACGATTTTAAAATTGTACATTATACAATGTAGACTCACGTACCCTGCCTTGTGAATTAAACTTCTACATCGTTTGAAAAATATGTATGACTTTGCTTTATTTTTATTACTCATGGTTGCTCAATGTGACTGAATTGTGTGCACAAAAGATACCTTTTGTATTATATATGAACATAATTGTTACTTGGGTTTCGTTGCCGCTTACAGCGTTGACCGGGATATATGGTTGTAACCTTGACGATTTCTAAATACTGTTTATTGTTCGCTCACTAAAACACGCACAGAGCGCCGGCAGTGGGGAGGGGGGTTATCCCGATTTCTCTGGCCATGGATTTGACCACGTTAATAGTACTGATAGTGTTATTTTTCTCTACATCGTCACAATGCAAACGAGCCTTGTCAGGAAGCTGTCCCCTGTAAAGGTATGTAAAAATGTAAAACGTTATTCTTTTTTCCTATCCGTTCTATGTGATGAAATTGTGCATATATTGAATGTTTCGGAATCGAGTCTAAACTTCTAGAAAGACAGACCTATGTTACATAACGCCACGCTATCAGATAGAATATAGTCTGTTTCAGCTTAGACATTGTATAGCTGAACGGACAACTTGAATTTAGTTATAAGTTGTACGCATTAAACAATGAGAAACAGTCGAGTTTTTATAATCCAATGCGATGCATATACGAACGGGATTATTATATTAATAATCTCGTACAGTCGCTCCTATGAAAGAATTTAATGGGTAAGGAAGTCAGTTCAAGTGCACTCATGCATAATGTATATGACTGGATTCGAACTCAAACGTGCCTCCTGTATTACATGGCTCGGTTATTGCATTCATAGCTGTCAAAGGGAGTCATCGAACTCCGTGGTGCTGTATAACCCGGATACTGAAATCAATAGTGACGTTGGTTCGAGGAACGATACTGGTTAACCCAGTGTGAGGGGACAAATGTTCTAGAACAGGCGGGATAGGGAGGAGTAGACTACACGAGATCATTCCATAACCACCCATCGGGAACGGTTGCTCGGAAGTATTCGTGATAGTCGCTTGGATGCCCCGAGATATCAGCATCATATATGTTGATGGAATATATATATATATATATATATATATATATATATATATATATATATATATATATATATATATATATATATATATATATATATATATATATATATATATATATATATATATATATATATATATCTTTTGTGCCTAAATAAAAAAAAATTAAGGATACTAACATATAATCTTCATATAGCAATTTACATCGTCAACACAAATCTATATAAACCTCCAATTGTTTCAGAAGGTATTATAGTAACATTCTTGGCAGTAAATACTATAGGAGATTTAAAATTCAGTCATCGACAGGTTGCAGAATGAAATCAAATAAAACACGGACTTTTTGCAAGATATGAAACATTGTAGACATCGTGAAAAGGCCTAAATTAACAAAACAATACTGAAAAGACTTGAGAATATGTGCCAAGGTAACTGTTCTACCGGGTATTAAATCGTTCGCTATCAAATAGTTTATAATTATGTCTGATATATATATATATATATATATATATATATATATATATATATATATATATATATATATATATATATATATATATATGTGTGTGTGTGTATATATATATATATATGTGTGAGTGTATATATATATATATATATATCTATATATATATATATATATATATATATATATATATATATATATCTATATAGATATATATTGTAACGCCAGCCTGACTCTTCAGAATTCTTAAGTACTATTTTGGTGAGTGCGTGAATGCATGGTTATTGGGGTTTCAAATGTGAAGAGCCAGGGCAACATCACAAGGGGTTTAACTGTTGGTTGGATTCTGGTCAAGTAACCAAATGAATAACTACGACAAAGTCAGTTTATGTTCAACAAGTTGTTTACTACAGCTGTTATATTATGGGCTTAATTTAGGTGGTCAACCCAAACAGGTGCTGACTTTGCCTCCTTATACGTGAACTGTTATCATAAACTGGCAACTTAGGTACTTTGTAAAATTACCATTGTGGGAACTTCCACTAGGTTGCTTTTCTCTGATCCACACACACACACACACACACACACACACACACACACACACACACACACACACACACACACATATATATATTATTCACCTTAGTTGTTGGTTGCTACCTGCTACAATACAAACACAATAAACAAGCGTTCCTATATATAACATTAACCTTAGTTGTTGATTGCTACGAGACAGACAAACACAATAAACAAGTGTTGCTACTTCTTTGATCAAGTGTCAACAATCCCCCTGCGTAATTCGTGCTGTGAGTATTTATAGTCCTAAGCAACTAATTAGAATCGAGAATTTCCTCATTCGGTTAAGTTCGTGTGTTGCCATTAAGCTGAGTTCAGCCTAAGAACAACACTCAAAAGAGGTCAAACGAATCGAACGCGCTCGCGCGGCAGCTAACTGATAAAGTGTCTTGCCAGTAGATGGACTAAACGATGCCCATAAAAACCGAATGGAGAATTAAAAGATGACATGTCTTGGAGGGGATAGTTAGCCAAAGACACAGGGAGTATGAGTGAATGTAGTTTATGGATTGCTATAGAGAATTACTCGAGATATATACTCACGAAGTTAGCAAGATCGTGTTCCAAAAATTGTATCCTGGACTACTCTATTTTGACGCACTTAAGAACTTACTTTCACCTTTTCAGAAATATACTCCTTTCATAGTGATACCTCTCATTAGTATAGAAACATTAGTTATTTTAGCAAAGCATGCATAAAAAATGACAATGATATATTCCCTAATACTCTTCCTTGCATGCTTTCAACCAGACGACCCCTGGTCGGAAAGTTTGTGTATTACGTCACCAATTATGACGCACTTCACAGAAGTCTATTCTATTAGTAACACCATTGTACATAAGCGCGGGGAAAAAAAACTATATTACAGAGGAACATCAATAGGAAATAGAAAACTCCTGTTTATGGGAAAAATTACATACAGAAATTTAACTTGGCATTTCTAAACTTTTCTTACATTTATCATTAATTTGGTTTTGGTACAGATTTTGTCTCGAAAGGAAAAAGAATCAAATTTGGAAAAATCATGATGGTATTATTATAAAATTGTGTATTTATAATTATAAAATAATTAGATTCAGCATGTGACCTTTTCCCAATACTTAATTAGCATTGTGAACATGCAGAACCTCGATCTTTGAATGTACTGTTTTTGGAACATCTACACTGTTTTGCATCCTTCACAACTTATTTATCCAGAATGTAAATAATCAAAGACAGAAGACATAAAATTACAGGAGAAGGTTTTATTTTCATTATTTATCATTCGTGCCGTTATCAAACAAATCTTGAAAAAACAAATTGGTCAAAACAAGTTAAATATCTAGAATGTCATAAAAGATTATTGAAAATTTACTGTTAAAGTAAAATTGCTTAATTATCAGATAAAAAGTCCTAATACTTTGATTTAAATAAGCAAAAATGTAAAGGATACTAAATTAATTATTAAATATATCGTAAAAGTATATGTTTCTTGTAAATTTCCACAAATTATAATAACAAATAACCACCTCTGAAAATCAGTTATGACACATCCACATGAAACTGTATAACATTGTACACCTTTCTAAACAGAGTTACTGATGCAGTTATCAGCTGTGAGTCACGTTGCTAACACATGTTGAGTTGCAGACTGGATGCCTATTATGGCGGGAAGTTGATTTGCCCCGTCAGAATAGTTAGTAAAGATTTTTATGAGGACTTGCTAGTTGAAAAAAAAGAGAATTAGTGAAATGGCGTTTTTTTCATGGTATGTGTCTTTGTTTCATTTCACAACCGATAAGGATAGGATTTTCTACAAATTTTTCTGTCTGTGTGACTCGATGTTGATCAGTGTACATTAATGTTGTGGTTGTGACGTCATTGAAAGATGCGTTCTCTTGAAAACTGGTAGTTTACGACACTGCGTCAAAATAGGGTAGCGTCAAAATAGGGTGTGGGACGATAACATAACACGAGGTTCAAATTTCCACGGTGAAACCAATAATTCCATCATATAATGAAATAGCTAAGCTCTGGTTTATATGAATTTAGTGATTAATCATTATTATTATTTCAAATAATATGATTTAATGCATCTAGAAGTTGTTTCCACTATAAATGAAATTACATTAATTGGTACATAGCGATTGTATGTCTTGGCTGAGCCGCAGTTTCGTAGAAACGTGAATAAGACTATACAATACACAAATTTAATAAAGGAATGTAGGACGGTGGCGTTACAATATATCAATATATATATATATATATATAATGTTGATAAATCTATATATGAATCATATCTGTTGATAAAATCCATGCATTGATTGTATCCGTTGGCAATCGATATAATTTTTTATTATTTGCTGAAATTCAGTGCTTTGATTGTGGTTATGAATGATACCATTTTGTACTATCCATTGTTGAACTTTGTGTGCATGTGTAGCATATGGATTTTAGCTGTTTTAGTCTATTTGATGAGAGATGGAAGTAAAGGTGAGATCTAGGGTGTCAGAGATTCAATCATCATTTTTCTGCATTATAAGGAAACATCTCATTCACGTACTTGTGTTAAGTGTCTCGGCTAGATCCAATCACACCCGATTTCATCTTGTTACACTTAATATGTTGTTGGCTTCACTCTGTAAGATACGTTACTTGGTCATTGTGAATCTAATTATTTCTTAGGTTTCTGTATTCGTTCCTGCTCAGAAGAAAATGAAACAACATCAGCGGGACTCTAATTATGGACTATTGGTTTCCTATTTAGGACTCAAGGTACTAATTATAGGGGACAACTGTGAACCAGTCTAGAAATGGGTGAAGATTTAATAGAGTATATATGGGTTTGGTGGTCCATAATTAGCTAATAATGAAAAGTAAAATTTTTGTAAACAATTATTTTGAGAGCTTATCCTATCTGTACCTACAAAAAATAGAGACAAGATTCTATTGATGCAATTTTAGTATTTTTATAGACTTGACTTAGGAACAGTAAATAACAACAGTAGCACCTGATTCATTAGGTACAGAATGGATAACACATGTTTCATGTACATGTAGATCCAAAATACGGTGTGGCTCATGTGGTTTTCTTAACACAGAAGCTTGCATCAAGGAATGGTCTATACTGATAAATATAGGTTTGATCATGAGCATTTAGAAATTTAAAGTTATTGAATTTTTAATATCATGATGTTTCCATAGGTTTACTATGGGAGTTGAATTAGTACCGTGAGTCCTATAGGGGCACTACACCATACCAAGAGCCTGCTGTTTCCATGGTTACCGCCTGGATCCAGGTTATTGTTTTGGTGGTTTTTGGTTATCACAATCACAGTGGAGTCTTATTTTCATAATTTGCATATGATTTTAGAGAAAATTTCTGTAAATAGCAGTGCTGGAAAGGGCTAGGTGCACATTTTTAGGGGTGGTACATGGCTCAGGTTATGGAAAAGAGAGAATAGTATGGCCAGATGGCAGAATTTCATATGTTGGTGTCCACATATTGGCTTATATGGCCTCAATTCCATTTAACGTTGCAACGATTTCCACAAGGGGGGTGGGGGGTGGGGAGAGATTTTAAATGTAAGCCACATATATCACAATTGCTTATGTGTCAATACTGATCATTTAACTTTAGAAACACAATCAATACATCAAAGCAGGGAGCATTGTAAAAATCAAGGACTGTGCACAAAACTGCACATGCCACATTGCATCAGCCTGTACAAAAGTGCTAAAATGGAGGTAGCTTATGGTAAGAGTGTTCATATTTTTCTTTTAGTTTTCTAGCCATAGCAAACAGTAATTTGCCTTTGCCATAATTCTTTTGTTCTTGATATTTCTCGTATAGTTTATAAAGAAATGCCCTTTTCTCAGATCTTTTTTTCTTATACACTTTACTTGATTTGTACATTTTATCTCTGAGATGTACATCTTGTTTGGTTTTCAGATGTTGTGCCACAGAACTACAAGCTGAAACCGGACAACCGATAGATTTACATAGCTTCACCAAAGATTCTCCAGGTCCATGGTTACAGTTATGAACAGCACTATGAGCTCTACCGTGGAAGTTTATCTTGAAGGTTATATTTTTAGGTAAGCTACGTTTAATCCTTCGATTGACTGATTCCACTTTCTGGGTGTTCTTGTTCAGTTTTGTTTTCAGCACTGTAGATTTACCTAACCGATACTCAATGCACGTGCGTAATGTAGGTTCTTCACTCTCACTGTATATTTTGAGTTTGAAATAACTTGGTAAGAGTGTGCTTCTATATACCCAGTTACAACCATCTACCCAGCACACGTTAGATTGCTTGTGACAAAGACTATGATCACCTTGATAGCATTTAACTATTGCATCTGTTGCATAGGATAAGTTACTAATTAATTTTGGTGTATATTTACCCAATTTTTGGAATGATTTTTCAAATTCAGCCTGGCACCTCTTACTCAAATCATGTGCAAAGTTGTTCCGCATCTTTTCCCTCTGCTTTTTAGTTCTTCCCGGCATCAAATCAATTAATTTGCTCTGTTTCTTTATAAACTTTATATGATTTTGACCCAGATGGCGTGTATCGATTTTATTTTCTGGCACTGTTTTTGTTACCCCCTCCCTCCTAAAGTCCAGGCTAGCTTGAAAACTAGCAGTGTCTGGATCTGTTTTAATATTGTGTACCTCTAGATTGTCTGATTTTTTCAAATACATAAGCCCTTCCTTACACCAACTGTATTCATCACCAATATTTCTTTGTAAACTTGTATTTGCTGAACAGTGACACAGCTTGGCATCATCATCTGAAGTGTGCATTTTACCAAATGTGCACAGTTTGTTCTTTGTGATTATATTTATCACCTTTTTCTCTGGAGTAGTATCTTCAACTTGAATATATGTGTACTGGGTAGCTGGTTGAAATGGTGTCCTACCCACCCCACTATAAATTGCATTATTATATGTAGAATCACATTCCATATCAATTATATTTGTATCATTTCCTCTCATAAAATTAAATTCCTTGACACCCTTCCTAATTTCAGCCATGTCTCAAATATTGGTACCTTCAATTTCTTTACAAACACTATTTGACTTTTCTGCATCCCTTTAGTAGAGGGAGCAGGGATGTTTGCACTTAGAAGTATAGTCCTTAAACTTTCATTTCCAATAGAAGTCTGTGAAAGTTCTATCTGTATGGAGCTATTTACACAGGCTGCCTTTCTTCCTTTTGTGCTGGTGTTCTGTACCTCATCATACAGATTAAACATTTTTGATGCATAACTGCATGTCGAACATATTGCTCATCCTGCCACACTAGACCTCTTTTCTCTTCATGTCTTAGATCCCAGGAGAGAAAACCATTACACTGTGGGTGTTTGAACTGGTGTTCACGGAACATGGTATTCCACATCTGTGCATTTTTCCCTGTGTGCACTAAGTGATATGTGTTTTCTTCTCCAGATCAGTTAATGTAAATAGAAGAAAACATGTTTCATGTCAGAAATGTGTGCTCAGATTTTGAAAGAAGAGCTATTTAGAAAAGGAAAATTGCTCAGCACTTAGTATCAATGGTAGTATAGACTCATTTAACTGTAAATTCAAGTTTGCTACTTGGTATGCCAAATTAAGGTATATTACCTCCCCTTTGACTGTAACTGAGTGATTGCAGGATTGTCTTTATTTCTCTGTTTCTCTAAAATTTATGTATTTTAACCAGCTTTATCTTGATAGGTAAGTAATTTAACACTGCTTGTGGTAGAAAGTTGGCACAATAGTGATTTGGGGGCTTTTTCTTAACTTTTACGATCTTTTGCTAAAAGTAGGTATAGATTTATGTATCGGACAACTTTAACATACAATTGAATCCTATTGCTTACATTTACTGAGTATCTTATGCAGTCATAAATTATATTATTGTGTGTATATTGTATTGAAACATGTATTTGCCTTGGCATCGCAAAGTTTTCCATATATTTCTCCACCTCCAGCTTACTTCTTGGCTTGGGCCACAGCAATTTACATACTGGCCTGCTGTCTCCAACATCGGTTTCACCATTATAGGAACTTTGAATAGCTTTTTCAAATTTGTCTCTTGTTGTCCTTATGTAACATACCTCGAGTGGCTTTGTTTTTCTGGTTGATGTACATTTTTTCCCCTCGTGGTTTTCTTAACACAGAAGCTTGCATCAAGGATGGGTCTATACTGATAAATATAGGTTTGATCATGAGCATTTAGAAATTTAAAGTTATTGAATTTTTAATATCATGATGTTTCCATAGGTTTACTATGGGAGTTGAATTAGTACCGTGAGTCCTCTAGCGTAACTGCAGTCACCAATTTTTTTTTATGCGTCTCTGTTTATATCCGTAGATGTTATCATCCCTAGAAAGTTCCTGACACCGAGTACATTTTACGTACTTTTCTTTGTAATTTATTAGTCTATATTTATTGCCTGACTGTTCAGATGGCCTGCCATGCTGTTAAGGTTGGCTTTAATCCAATTTTCATACAGATAGCTGGATTCTACATATTCTTTGGAAGATCTTTATGCACATCCTTAGTAACTATTTATCTGTATAGTTGTCTTTCTGCCTATCCTTAGTTACTGTTTATCTGTATATTTGTCTTTCTGCCCATCCTTAGTTACTGTTAATCTGTTTATTTGTCTTTCTGCCCATCCTTAGTTACTGTTTATCTGTATATTTGTCTTTCTGCCCATTTTTAGTTACTGTTTATCTGTATATTTATCTTTCACATATGTGCCTATTGAGAGCAATAAGTAGTATACAAAAGCAGATATTTCTCTCCTTCTTTCTTTACCTAGATCTACTGAACTTACATTTATCTATCGTTCATATTCTACTCCAAGTGTCTATCGTTCCTTCTTTCATATGACTAGAAACACATACATACATATATAATGTTACGATGAAGCAAATATTTTGTATAAATGCAAGAGTGCCAGAGATAAAACATTTTTATCGCAATGTCGGCCTTCATGAGCACCCTAGTAAGTAAGTTCCGTCATTTCTGTGGCGACGAAATACGTATCACTAGAGATATATAGGTGATGCTTCAGGTTGATGTTTATTATTTTGAATAAATGGTCAATCCGACAATGCTGAAAGATCTGATATTGTCATTTATTTTAAATGTAACAAATGTCTGTTCAAAAGGTACATATCTTAGCTATTTGGGTTACAAAATATTAGAAATTTCATATACAATAGAGCCCATTCATAATAAAGTACAGGAATGTTGGTTTTGTTCTTTCGAACAGACATTGTAAACACAGGAACAAAAAGATCAATTATATCCTGACTTACCGTATTTATATGTGAATAAATCACATTCATCCGCGAGCTTCTTAGACCCATGTATGCCCTAGCATAATGTACCGATTGATAAATCACTATGCTCCTCCTCCTACTTACAATGTTAGGGGAACGGCATAGACGCTGTTTTGACAGTGCTGTTATGGGATGGCAGATATGGATCTGTGATGTTCACAACTGGGTAAGAGCGATAAACGGATTCATGCGGTATCATGTTATATTGCCATATTTGTATACAGGTCAAGCATTTTAAGTGTTCATCATTTTTTACGTTGCAGATAAATGTGGTAAGATATATATCAACGTTCTTCTGGTACTTAATACACCAGAAGGCCGGCATTTTAGAATTTAATTTCAAAATGCGTCGGCTTCTATCACGCATTCGAAATATCTGTGTCAACTTAGGGCTTCTATGTTTTGGGGTATATTCATTTTATGAAAAATTGAGTAGAGGTTCAGAATGAAATTATATGAATTTATTTTTTCTTTCTTCTGATAAAGATTGACTCTCTAACTGTTTTTTGGATGAAGGACACCAAAATGAACTTTAAAAGGTCGATCAAACTTCGACTTAAATGAAACGTATATCATACATGTATCTTTATTTCCTAAAGGTTGGTTCCCAGTTATATTTCGGAAGCTAGTCGAAAGAACATGCCATTTCTGGAAAGCAGAACATTGTATCTTTCACCATGTACGATGCAGACCTCCGACGATTGTAAAGACTGTTTACAAGACCATTTTACGTGTCTTGCCATTCTAGTCTTAATCATTATTCTTTAAATTTTTATGAACATAAACCCTTACATATAAATGTAAGTATTTACCTCTACAAGATAAAAGATCAAAATTAATTTGTTCCAAAATTCTTTTAAAGGCAAATAGAAAAAACGAAAAAGGTAAAGAAAATCCAATCCTTGTATCAAAATGTGCTATATATCCTGTATTCTTTTAAAAAGTCTGTTACGGAATTATGTATCATTTCTTTTAAATAATGGTATAGTTTTATTAGTTTATAACCTTTGCATTATAGTCTAATAGGTGTCATTTTGCAGAGTACACATATACGGTAATTTCAGTGTGACCCAGTACGTGGGTCCTGGGAAAATCAATATTATCGTTTGAAGCAATAGTCATGTCACGTGATCCAGCTCGTGGGTTTTGCACTTTTGACCTGACCTGGATTTTGCAATTCAGGAATGATTCTTTTTTGTTGACTAGAAGTAGAATAAGTTCATAAATACTGAGTTGTTATTCTGAGACAGAATAAGAAATGGGTTTTATTTGTATTTCAATGACGCAGTACAGAAACTATAAATAAGATGGAATCGCAGCGTTCGTCATTCTAAATAGTTTCGTCAGATTGAGAGTTCTTTAACGAAATTGGTTCTTTGCATGTGATATTATGCTTCAGAGATATTATTATACAGTACATTTTGGATTTAGTACTGCTACTTCAGAAAGATTTTCCAGATAGTACATTTTTGGGATTAACTACTGATATTTAAGAATTATACAGCTCCGTTGGAATTATCGGAAACATCTCTAGAACTTGTGTGATATTCTATATTCACAAGGATTATTTGGAATTAATAACACTTGGATATAACTGATTCTTATAGACATGCCAGCGCTTTGGTGGTTTCATTTGAAATATTCTTCATTCAGAATAATTTGGATTAACTTCCGGATCAGTGAACATTAGAACAATTTAGGACTTTTAAGGATATTCTATACTGTAAGTTATTTTTAATTCTTTCACTTTGATTGTTTGTTGAAATATTATTATATTTTAGGAAATTCAATATTTGTGTTTTAAATCTTGAAAGCTTGTTTGAGTCTTTTCTGTTGTTACATTACCCTTAGTTGGACTTTCTAGTTGTAACAAAGTCCACTAGTTGTAACAAAGTCCAAGAATATATTCTGGTGGTACATCATCGAAAAGATTTTTTAACTAAGTTCTCATCAAAAAGGGTCTGTCACATACCCATTTAGAATGTATTCTACTGGCAGTGGGTACTGGCAATGTTAGCACTTTTGTCGAGGTTCTCTCTTCAGGGCGTATGCATAGGTAAGGTATGTGTGTCTTGCACGTGACATAACACCACCTCACCTCAGCGGTTTATTTTAAATGAAGGCTGTTGTTGATCTGAAGTTTATTTGGGGAGTTATCGTGGTACACATTTTGCCAAGGAGATTGAACATGCCGCCGATTTATAGAATATTTAAAGAAGTCATTATATTCAGAAACTGTTGATTGCAGTGCAACTTTGATATATCTGCTCTTTCATTACGCTTCATATTTATGTGAATAGACAGCCATCAGGAGAACGTACTTATTCCACCTTTAATATAAAACTTTTGTTTATGTAAGATTGGGATTTTAAAAGTGTGTAAAATTTCAAGTTTTACAAAGCTTTCGGTGTAGAAGGGGAATCCTAAAAGATGATAAAATAATTTTTGTGAAATTAAGTTAAAGTTTAAACATTTGAACATGGCTGTAATTTCTGCGGTAGAAATGGAGGCTTTATCTTTTAATCGGTTTGAAATGGAGCCATGGGATGTTGCAGGGGTAGCTGCAATCCTGTCTCCGTCTTACTTAGCGTGTTTATAACAGTGAAGTCTGGTCACAATAGGAGGCACTGATTTCATTACATTGACACTGACAGACAAGATAATTAGTTGAGGACCTTTTCAAATGCAAAGATCAAAAATCATGTTTGATGATTTTAATAGCCAACGTGGTAATATGTGAATATACAAATTTACGATATTGGCAAAAGTGATTTTTACTACTTTTGTTGAGGACGGGTTAGTACGCCAAGCGATGGAATAAATTTAGTTACTGGATGTACAAGGTTTGGAATTTGGACCTAAAAACGACATCATATGTGGGATTAGGTGGATTATAGGATAGTAAAGTAGTATAGTTTTATAATATACTGAAGAGTCAGTTTCGTGCCTCTGAAAGTAATGGTTCGTTTGCTTTAACATAGAGGCTTTCTGAAGGGTAAGATCGAATTGCTCCTAGTAAAGTCCAAGTCCCATACTGCGTGTCGAATCAAGCATCTGCAGGTTGCTGTACACAGACTTTAGATCATACTAATGTTCTGTATAAACGGTTTAAGAGCTTCCGGTTTCCTCACAAGTCTGTGTTTGCCAGGATTCCTATTAGATCCAGAGTTGTTTCATTTTTGCCCCTTTGGTATCTAAAATACGGAAGGAAAGTTATTGTACGGTCCAAAATATCCTAATATTGTGGTCTCCTACAAAATAGGGATAAGAGGGCTGTCATGATATAATATTTTTGGCCATCATGAATTTTTATGTAATCTGCATGTATGTATACAAAGAGTTTAAGATTGAAAGATTTGAATCCGTTTTATTTTGCCGATTTCTGTTAAAGCGTCTATGTAGTTGAGGTTCGAAAGTATGGATATTTTTTAATCCATAGCAGATCAAAAAGTCGTCGATGTATATAACGGGCAGTCAGTTTATGGGTTAATGTGTGTCATTATGTTGTTCATTTTGATATTGAAATGGGTGAGACACAACACGTTTCCCTGATGTACAGCCATATTATAAGTTTTTTTTTTGAGAAATTTAGAAAGGACAGTACCCACCTTTACTTTCAACTTTGTATCTTTCAGAAAATTAGATATAATCATAAATAGTCGGCCTCTTAGACATAGGTTGAATAGGTCATTCATTGTGACGTACTTCAATGTAGTTTCATAAACTGTCTGCAAGTAACAAAATATGGCTACTAATGCTAATGTTTCTTTATTTCTCTAATAAATATTTCAAGTCTGACTAGATGGTCAATATGTTTCCATGGAATCTGAATCCACACTAAATTTTTGATAGTTAAAGTGTTGGATTCAATATATGAGAAACTCTTTCATTTATCATTAGTTCCATGGTTTTCGAAAATACATCTTGTTAGTAGCTGTGCGACGATAGTTGCAGGGTTTGGTATGGTCCTTTTCAGGTTTGGGTACTGGTATCACTGCTGTTTCTCGCCATGACTCTTGGAAGTTGCTAGGTTCCCAAATTGTATTAAAAATGTTTAGTAGTGTATCGAGAGTTGTATCAGATAAGTATTTCAGTACTTATAATGGATATCATCTAGCCTTGATGAATATCAGAGGTTCGATCAAGAGAGCCTTGTAGATCTCTAAGGATGAACGGAATCGTCAGGGTTAACAGATTTAAAATGTAAAGGTAACTATTATTTCGGGTTTTTCATACGACAGAAGCATTCAAAATAGTAATCTGGTGAATATACATGTTGGAGAATGTTTATCAGATTTCTTTAAGTTTTTGTTACAAATGTTTTAATCTTTGCCAATGTTTTCCGTACCATATATACATTTATGAGCAGAGCTTGTTGAAACACAACGAGCATCACTAAAAAAATTGTGACTATTATGATCAGCTCCAAGTAACACAACATTTGATAATAAATGACCATTTTCGTTACAAAAATAATTTCAATCCATTGCACAATCCAAACCCACTAAGTGCGTCCGCATTCCAGTCACCTACTATATATACATTACTAGTGTTTGCAAACTCTACATAATATTTAACTTTACCAAGATAGTGGACAAAATTTTTATATGAATATCAAGGATCAAACAATGTGAAGGGAATATAGCAACATTATTTAAAATTGCAAATATCCGCGAATTTTCCCTGCTGAAAGTCATGATTTCAGGAAAATGATTGTTGTCATCTTCCCCGATTAAATTATACACAAAATTTCTTCCAAAAAGTGCATATTTGACCTAACAAGAGAATAATTATAAAATAAAAAATAAGTGGGAACTTTTTTAAAACTTAAAGTAGCATGATAATAGCAGTCTTGGATTTTTTTATACTGATATAGGTCAAATCCTTCTACCCCATGACTTTGTCCTCAAGTTATACGCGAGTGCATGCGAGCCCGCGCGCGAACCCGCCAAGCAAAGTTACCATGAGGTGCCTATACCAGAGGATAGTCATGTGGGGTAGAAGACTTCAGCCTTGATCAGTAACCAAGCAAATGGCTATTAGCATGCTACTATACGAGTGATGATTATGGTTCCAAACCCTGAAACCATACGAGTGTAGCCCCATAAGTGAAGTTATTATGAGGCGCCTCAGTACACTGGCAAACATGCAAACATTTACTCGATTTTCGCTTCCTGTAAATCAGCGTCGTTAATGCTCCTGTTCCGTATCTGTGTTGGGAGTCGCCGGTGGTTTTTCATTTCCGCCACCAGGATGTCGTACTCAGCCATGCTAATCATTTTGCCCTCAATAGCCATCGAGTACAGCTTGGTAATTGTGTTGAGACTGCTTAGTGCCGCTGCGAGAAGTTCTGAATAGACACGTATTCGCAAATGCAACCGTAGCGAGATTATTTTACCAGCACAGCCTGCGTGTCCGGTTGCTATTGATATAGTCCCGACAGCAAATCCGACCGTCGTGCCTATAATGGTTGCTGTGGTCACAATTCCAGCAACACCAAGTCCAACGGTGGTCGAGGCGACGATTCCGCAAATAACATCTACGACAACACACACGCGTTTGTATTTCACGAGTAGCGCGGTTCTCTTGGTGATTTCATCTCGCAGCTATTGTTCTGCTTCGATTATTTTCTCGCGTCTGTAGCTTTGAGGGTCTATCGTAGTTCTTCTATTATTATTGGCATCGTGGAGACTAATTGCCCGACAGGCTGGCCTTCTTCAGCTGCAATACGTGCAAGCACTTCCAACCAAGCACTTTTCTTCACTGTTACAACTGGTATGCAATCATAAAAAATATCTTCTGGTGGAATATTTATATCTCTTGTGATTGTGCGTTTCTGGGGTTTGGCGCTACGTTCATATAGAAACACACGGATTACGCCTTTGCCTTGTGCCTCTAACGATCGTTTTCGTCCAAGAACTGTTACGCAGACAAGTGCGTCCTTGTTGAATAACATTTCTCTTCTTAGTTGAGTCAATGTTGGTTTAACATAATCGCTGGGGAATGTAACCGGGGTGGATTCGGCTGTGAATTTCGCTTCCTCGTTGTAGAAACAATCCCTGAGTGTTTTCACGCCTGGCTGTGCATTCTGTGACTGCGCGTTTTCGTGTGCTAATACAATCCTGTATATGTGAAAAGTTCTGCACAACATCGTCCGGTCTGTCAATAATCAAGATACCTCTTATCATTTATCAGTATTATCGATCTCCCTCACCTGCCTTTAATTCCGTTTAAGATAAACAAGTATGATCCGGCTCGCGCACTTTTAAGATATATGGTTTAGGTTTATGAAAACCATTTTCAAGAGGATGGAAAACAAGTCGACCATTTGCTACGGTTAATAAGCTGGTGTTTTCTTCTCCTTCTTTGCCTAACATTCCTTTAACCTAGTTACATGAAGCTACTGCATGTATTGGTGAGGGTAGTTCTGATAGCACATGGGCGGCGTTTACATCCACGTAGCCTTTGATAAAACCAATCGACACACCAGACTCTCTGATTCCCTCGTTCTCAATGATTTCGGCCAGGTTTTTTGCGATGGCTCCTCGCGGCTTAAAAACAACATTGTTGATGTCCACGTTATATGTTTTAAGCTTTCCAGTTTGATCATGGAAAATCACAAGCTCGCCAGGGTCGACGTTAACAACAATCCGGCGGGTAAACTCAGTCAAATCCGCTTTCGTGGCAAACCAGGTCAGATCCACATCGGCACGTCGTCGGGTGGTTGAGCGTCCGTAAATGGCAATAGGCAATTCGTATACTATTATCGTACTTTCTAATTGATAATGTAAAATAAACAAGCGTTTGCTGGGTTAGTGAACGCTCAAGTGCATGCAGTGCTTTAACAGCAAGATGTCCACATATGCGGCCGTCCAGCCGCGTTTTCAATGGCAGCGTTGAATAAAAAACGGTAGACGACTTTGTCGTCCAGCGCCAGCGCCTCGCGGTAAATTAGCAACAACTTCACGTGGCGGTTCAAGCCCGTACGAATCAAAATACAAAAGATCTCGTGGCGCTAACACGTATGCGACCCAATGATTTTCAGGTCCTGTTGTCAAATCCAGGTAGATGATGCCAGTTTCCCTTGTGCGTGGGCTCATCGATGCATGTTAATCTCGCATCAAGACACATCGGAAATGGTTGATTGACTTTGTCATCGCGAGTAAATCAAAATTGGTCAGTGGACGCGTCAACGGCGAGACCACAACCGAAGACCACTTCCGATCGGGAGCTTTTGGCACGCACGTCTGGATAATCGAAGACCTTTTCCTTTTTATGCGTCCCCCAACCGCCTTTTTCAGAGCCATCCCGGATGCAGTTCTGACATCCCCTAACGCAAACGCTTTTGCAACCGTGGGAGCCGCCTATGCTAACAACGCTGGAATGGCCGCGAGGAATGGAAATAATCCACCGGTCTTTTGGATTTTGTGCCACCTCTGACTTGAATAACTCTAATGCCACCGAGGTGTTCTTTTGTTTGGCCGCATTAAGCTGATTAAATTGCGTTAGGGTCATCCACACGGGGATAATTCCAGTTCACTTTGTCGGAGAAAGCCTCATTGTGACCCCGCAATCGTTTCGTATTGCGCTCCTTATTTTCGCAAGCTGCTTTGGGCTAAGGCCAACCTTAACTTCGTGATAGGACATTATTATTTGAAAACGTAAAAGGTTCAGTTACTACGTTACGAATTTTCCACAGGCGCGTCAATAACCCTCATTCGACCACTCAAGCCCTGCAACAACAGAGTCTTGTCGGAGAGGATCACAACAGTACCTCTATAATCTGGGTCACCGGTGCCTCCTTCTACACGTGCTTTTAAGTATATGTCCACCACAGACTGTTTAACCAGGTCCAGATGCTTGAGAGAAAGTAATTAATCGGGTACAACGTACTAAATCGTGCTGGGAAATTTGCAAGCCTGTGTCAACATTTTGGTCTCGGTTTAGGTATTTCATCAGTCGACGATACGCACGAGCGACTAAATAGTTGACAGAGCCGAGCAAAATGCTTTCGGTGGGATCTTGGTGACCGTTTAACGTCAGCGAGAACTCAGTCACTGCCAGATTTGCGATTTGCAAATATCATTGGACTTTCAGTTGGTTGTTTGGATTATCAACCATTTGAAATGCTATAAACACGTGCCATGGTGCGCTGACACCTTGCTGGATTCTTTTTTGCCATGAGAATTCTCCTCGATCGCCGCTTTGCTTTGAGACTGTTCCGCCAGACGCCATAAATGAAGTTTAAAGGTGTGTCTGTGGCCACTGATGGACTCATTGATGGCATCTAAAGCGTAAATTTGAATAACACAACTTTGCTCTCAACGGTGACAGTATCCTGCCATATTACATCATTGGCGTTGCCCTTTCTGTTTAACGTGACCGTGTGTTTGCCCCAAAAATAACCTTACGAAAGTCTCTACAAAACCCGAATATGTGTGAGAGTGAAATCGTGCAGGAAAACTCCCCGAGGTAAGCTGGGCTCGACGCTGTGTAAATCCACCGTTGAAATTACGATTGTCGCCTGACAACACGGTGGTGTGAGTACCAAGGTGCGGCTCAAAAGAATCCTGATGAACAACAGCTGTTGTATACTTGGTATTATCTGGATGGTAGCTCGTGTCCTTCACAGACATCATAGACGGGCCAGCAGACCTTGCGTAATCGTCACTGTAATGGGCGTCCGATAATTGTTGTAGCGACGTTGACGTTGTCAAGAATTGCTTCAATTTCCTTTCTGTCGATGAGATAACGTACGCCGCTGAACAATGTCATGATGCGGTTGTTGACAAATCCGACTTTGTCGTTGACACCGTATGTGGTGTTGTTGATCTCGCGTACAAGCTTTCCTTGGACTTCCAAGAATTCCTCGCACGGAAGAAAATATCAAGATGTGTCACGAACCTGAAATTCTATTGGCCCTTGCGCCTCTGGATCACTAGCCTCGTACGAGTAATATTGGTAATTTTGCTTCCTTCGAACTATCTTCAAAGGCGCGTCCATGTCAAACGCGGGATCATATACTTTTTAAAATTTTACCATTGCTTATACATTATGGTTTCGTCTAATACCTTTTTGTGAGACAACATTGATCCGCTTCCCATTCCCAGATTTGCAATCATTGAATCAGCTATACGTTGTTGAGCGGTTTTAGTGATAATTGTACTAACCGGAGATGGCATTGTTGCTGTCGATAGTAATGTAACCGCTCTTGGTGGTGCTTGAGTCACTAATCGTCGTAGTCGATCTCGAATCGATTGAACCGCTAGCAATCCCAGATTTTTCAACCGATTCGCAGCAACGTTTTTGATGCTACCAACGACTCGCATTGCAACTTGTCTAGCGATCGGTGAAGCGCGCGAAGACAAGACCATGAGCACCTTTGGCGTTCCTGTAAATAATCCCTGGACAACATCGCCAAGGCCATTTCCATAAAATGTCATGTAAACGGGGTTTCTTGTGTTAACAACACGCATGGGTCTTACACGTCCACGTACGAAAGTCATTTTATTAAATATCAGGTCGATCTCTAATGTATAATTGCATTGTCAATGTCTCACTGCGCACGTCCAGTATGTGCCAGTCCTGATCCACAAGGGTGAAACGAAGGTTTGTCAACCGAGGATTGTTGCATGAGAGACGCACAGGCGTGGGAGTAATCGATATCAGATCAACTGGGGCGTCAGTCCGGGCAAACCCAAACAATATATAACCCTGCGACGCTTGCGTTGTCGAGGCAGAGGCTTCATAACTACACTGATAGCGTTACAGGTCAAATTTCCCTGAGTTGTCGAGGTAATCCTTACAATGTCTGGCGCGATATTGTAAATTCTACCGTTGGGTCCTGCACGCATAATTCGTTGATCCGCGGGAATTAATAATATATTTAGGCCAATAAAGAACCGTTCTCAGCGATGACTGTGCAATATCAACCGCGTACGTTGAGATTCGATCGAGATGGCAGAGCTGAGTGTGAGGTCTGGTCGCGTATTTAGATTGTAGGATCGCGCTTGGTCACAAAGGAAATCCTCCGTCGGATCTCTTCATTCAGTCATTCAATCTCAAACGCGCCCGTGGGAAGCCCAATAACATTCCAGGTACCTTCTCCACCGCCTCCTGACGAAAACACAAGCGAGTTATTTGCGGGGACGCCCCCAAACAGCCGCGATCGAATATTGGGGCAAGTGCGATAA
Organism: Margaritifera margaritifera; assembly: GCA_029931535.1. Classification (NCBI taxonomy): domain Eukaryota; kingdom Metazoa; phylum Mollusca; class Bivalvia; order Unionida; family Margaritiferidae; genus Margaritifera; species Margaritifera margaritifera. The sequence goes on along the minus strand of JAQPZY010001661.1, from coordinate 3,708,643 downwards.
ACACGCAACGACGTTAGTGCGATCTCGAGTGCGCGACCTTCCCCAGCAGTACTTGGTGTAGAAAAAGTCACGTTAAATTCTGGTTTCGTTGATAAGATCGTGATCATCATGGTAACGTTCGGGGTTGTGTTTGCAACGACACGCTGCATCGCAGCATTAATTTCACGAAGAATCGCATCAGAATTCATCATTGATGTTTTATAAATGATCGATGTCGTCAATAAGTTAATGCATCAACGCGCGAAACATCTCCGGGTCCATGATGTATTGGTGAGCAACCGCTGACAAATCTATGCGGCTTCATTAATTACTTCTGGTGTGTTGTTGCCCGCTGAACCGACCCCATGAGTATTTCCAACCGATCCGCAAGGTCGTGAGGGTTAAACAGTCAACCAAGACCTTCTCCTTTCTTTGATTGTTGCGCTAGCCACCTGTTTATTTCTTCTTCGTCGTCTTGTTGTTCCCGCGTCGATGCAGATCTTTGAGATGATTCACGTCTTTGTTGTTCTTGGATTTGGGTTGATACACGTCTTTGTTGTTCAGGTGTGGGTGCAGACTTTACTACCCGCTTGGGAAGTGTTTTAGCTGATTCTCGAAACATGGCGAATTTTTCTTCCCGCTAGGGTTCGCGTGTACGTACATGTTCGGGTGGGGGTGTAGCAGCACGACTTTGTTGTTGTTGCTCGACATGTGGGGACAATTGTATCAGTGGAGGTTCGTCCAAGGGTAGGAGTTCGTATGACGGTCCGGGTTGAAGTTCAGGTGAACGTGCGCGAGGTCGTTTCCTAAGTCTTGCCCGGTCTACTTCTTGCATAAAAGCTACAAATATTATGTTGCCTTCGTCAACGTTTCCATTTTTAACTGTTTCCAGTATTCTATGATAAAAATTAAACCGTTCGCCAGTGGTTTGTCTAAATCCAGTAACTTCTTTGGTTACACAATGTTTCCATACATCTTTTATATTCGGTGGGTTTTGTTTCACGTACTCTTTCCAATCGGCGGGTAAGGTAAAAGCAGCATGTATGGGATTTTCAAAAATCCACTGGCGACCTCGTTGAATAAAATTTCACTGATCTGTTTTCAACATTGACTCGTACACGGGTGGTCGTGGTCGTGGAAGAGTTTCAGGTGCCGCTCTGACGTCTTTGTCAAGTTCCAGGGTGCCTTTTGCAATCTCACCAACGGTCTCTTGAATTCCCGCAATCGCCTGTGGCAAGCGTCTAATAGTCTTCGCGGTTACCATCGTGGCGTTTTTGATATCTTTGACGCGTTTGGCTGTCTTAACAACAGGACCAGGTTCTTCTTCTGTTCCCATCATCGCCGCGGTGATTTTCGCAACTTTCTTTACCTTTTGCGCGGTTTCCCCGGTCTTTGATACAATCTCTTTTGTTGGTTTGATCAGTGGTGCAAACGTGTTTAAAGCCGTCTGTAAGATCTTCCCGTGCAGTCTGTCTCGACTGTAACGTATCTTTGATACGTTTACGGACATCTATGTAACTGCGAATAAGCTGGCGGTGTTCTCTGTTTTTGACATTGTATTTATCATAGTCGTTTAAATTGTCCTGTCCAGATCCGCACGATATTTTCCGGAAGTTCCGGTCAAGTCGATCGTGAGGAAACTATACGCGTCCTTGGTGACCCGCGCATAAATTTGCGAAACTCATCCCAAGTCCAATGAATGTTTGCGAGACCATGCGCATCAATGGCGAGAAATATCAACATGTTGCAGTTGTTTCGGATCACTTTAGGCACGTGTTCGTATCGTTGTGTTGAATAGATCACGTCTGTGTTTTTGTGTCGACCTCGGGAAAATATTCTCGCGGGGTTGTCTTGGCGTTCAAGCATTACATCGTCGTACAAGGCAAGATTAATCACGCACGGGTCAAGATCGTCAATGAAAGGAGCTTCATCGATAGTGGAAAAGAAATCAATGGTAGAAGATTCGGTTCTTGACGACTACTGAAGCGTTTCCGTAACATACTTGTGTACATCATAACATGGCTGATCGTCCGCCGACGGCGATCCCATATTAACCATCGCATGATCAGATTTAACAACCAGCCGGGCCAATGATTACCGCGCGAATTGAGTTTGAAAACGTGTCACCGTGCTTGGGTGGTCTGAGCTTTGCCTGCTGAGAGAAGTCAAAATATCAATTGTTTTGTATAACACAATCATGCCTTCATATTGTGTGCGATGCCGCATGAAAACTCATAAACAGCGCAGGTTCAAACACGTAATGGTAGAGCTTCGATCGCAGGAACTTGTGTTCGATGTGGGGCAAAAAAGTTAACGCTTATTGAAAACAAGTCGGCACCGATATCGCTACCGTATTAACAAAGTTACCCGGAACATCGGGGAGTAAATATCCTGGTGAAAAACATATCCCCGGATACAATTACTGTTGGCTTAGAACACCATTAGATACACGACTTAATTTTAACAACCAACCAAAGCCTGGAGAAGCACCTGTAAATCGTGTCGATACTGCATTTTAACAGCATGATCTCGCATACAAAGCATCAAACGCTATCCGTGCGCGCCAACGTGCCGATATAGATCTCATCTATAACTTAAACGCGATCAGTCCTATACTCGGAGAAAGAATCACTAGATGGATCATCAAAGGAGGTATGAAGGCTAAGGTTGCATTAGTAGGCTCCGCCTCCGGTGGACAAAGTCTACTCATTGGAGGTAAAACTGTAATATAATGAACATGAACTGGCCGCCATATACTATAGTCCGCACGGTTATTAGAAAGGTTAAGCTGCTGTTGAAAAGTTAGCGAGCGCGGCAAAGGTCACCCACGGAGTTGCTAGAGCATGGTTAGCCAAACAAGCGCTGTGGCAAAGTTACCTACAGGCGCCAAGAAAGATTTTCCGTGGATGGTTTGATGTGAGAACGCCTAACACACTTCATCAGGCGGATCTTTTGTTCCTCCCATATTATTGGGTACGTGGGCGTACCACAAATACGTGTTAACTGGTATAGATGTTGCCAGCAGACACAACGAAGCGGAGCTAATGACGTCTAAAAATTCTGTGAGTGTCGCAGATGTACTTGAACGTATTTATATACACGTTCACCACTAACATAGCCACGGCTGTTGCAAGTGGATCCGGGAAAGAATTTCTCGGAACTGTTGCTGCGTTGTTGACAAAATATAATGTACGGGTTTGTGTTGGACATGTTAACGTACACCGCGACCAGGTTATTGTGGAACGATTTAACAGTACACATCGTGTCAGAGATCATTTTGCACAATCACGCGTGGGGCACCTTTTGCCCTCTTAATAATTTTGCTGGATCTAACCACGATCGAATACATTTTAGGTCTCAGTCCCACGTATTCTTCGATAGGCTTCTTCGAGCACTCATCCTTGATCTTACCAACAACTTTCTTGTTGGTGTTACTAAACAGTAGATGAGTCTTCTGATACTTGCTGGTGTCAAACTCATTTACCAGCGACGTCTCGCCGATGTCCGCGAAGACATCGTCTGTTGTTATGTGTAGTAGCAAAGAGTATGTGTCCGTATAAAGCATTTTTACATTGTCGCCGTACCGCGGCTTTATCTTGTTGAAAAATAATTCATACATCAAAAGCTTGGAAAGATCTAACACAGAAGCGCCAAAATAGATTGGTTTTGTCAGCTTTGGCTCTGATTTTTTAATGTGGACGACTACGATATTTTGCTTGACTCAAAAGCCGGGTCTGCGATGAGCCTTCGAAGCGTATCCTATTCAGTTTCCAAAACAAGATCTACTCGTATTCCATTCCTCAAATTCTCCATCGTCTTGCCAAATATGGCATTATTCATGAGGTTGAGAAAGTCTTTCTAAAATTCATTTGTTGCCGCTGTCCTCAGATCTGTATTCATCTGTATGTAAGGAGCCATACAGGCACGCTGGCGAAATCACAGCACCCAGTGGACTCGCATCACATATATTACCAACCGCAAATACAATTGCAGGTTTCGTACGTGGACTACATACTTGAGCTTGCGGCGCAGGTTCGGAACAAGCTTGACGCATTTTGTAAACTTGCGTACAAAATCATCCTAGATTTCACACTGATACGGGGACAGCCTCTCGCGGGGCACCGACAGCGCTTCCTGTGCTAGCGGATAATCGTTATGTGCTTTGTGAATCTGGTGTTGATACTCCAAAACAACTTCATAAATGTACCAGATGTCGCTGTTTATGTCGCATTTTCCCACGTCTAACAGGCATGGGCTGCATCATCGCACATTCATACAAGTTGTTTGAATAAAGATACACGATGTAACTGTTTGGAACAGCGGGATTATATCCGTCCGGAAACGGATCGATGGCTCTAGCGTAGCGGTGGCTCACCATTGAAATCCCACCACGGATTCCTCTTTCAATAAATAAGTTCTGATATTTGCCAGTGAGCAGTTCCAGCTCAACCCTGGTTTTATACAACAATGCGTCCCTAGCCATTCCCGATGACGAAAAACAATTTGCAGCATCAAGTTTATAAACGCGCATGGCAGTATCATGGAATGTCTCAAAGACATCCGCGAGCACAAGCACATCTGTTCTCAAATGCAGATCATGATAGTCGCCAATGTTTTTACAACCAAACGCTGACCAAACATTGCTTGCATGTGTGCAGTCGTTGGGGGAAATATCTTCGCGAGACAACGATAAATGGAATCCCTTGATAGGTGGCAACCGAGTTTCGGCAGACTTGTTCCTATCGCACATGTACTCGTACGGATAGATTCCTTTATGAGTAAGCAAGGTAAACGTTCCATCATCAACAGCACCACCGTATCGACGAGTGATTGTAAAACAATCATTGCCAAGTTTGCTAACTAATTTGTTCAGGCTGGAATTGAGAAAATGCAGCGAGTCAATGAAGTGCAGCTGACCCAGCCTAAACGTCAATTATTTTTCCATGTTGTTAGGGATTACGCTTATTGGCGCCTTTGATGCCGTTGCAACTGACTGCATGACCAGGTGACCATCGTAGCCACGCAGGTTATGAAGCATCACAGGGAGTTTTGTTTTACTTGGGTAAATTCGTTGTGTGCGGCTCCTCGGTACGCACCAGTGATGTGACAGTGATCGAGAACTTTGGCATCGGTCCAAAAGAGACCATCACAGATCCAGCAATGAGTGGCCGTGAAAAACTCGCGAATGTCATCGTTGCTCATAATTATGTCTGCGGGCGAGGAGAGCTGTTGTCTGATTAATTTCGCTGTGACCTTGAGCGATTTAAGAAACACATTAACTGAGTCCTGGACACGATACAACATTGGTGGTTCAGTTTCTCCATCACATCTAACAACAGTATAACAAAACCTGCACGGGACTTGTTCAGCAACTTGCGTTGTATTTGTTTGGTTGTTGGAAAGCAAAGCTTCCACAGGAACATTCAAACATTCGAAGTCAGCGTAAATAACATACGGAACTTTCATCTTCCGTTGCACCGCTGTGAATTTGAGAATTTTTTTGGTCGGTTTTGGCAAAATTTTACGCAGCGCTTTTTTACTGATTCCACCGCAGTAAAAGTCATTGTCCGCGAGCAGCTGTTGGATACTGCATACATGCATGCAACGTCTGCATGGAAATTTCCTACGCTCGCACTTACTGTGCCAGTATACCATTGGTAGAAAATCTTTTATCCACGCGTAATGATACTGCCACTCTGAATCGTGCCACAATAACAAATCAATATTATACCGCGCGCTTCTCACCGTGGATAGTCGAATCGGCTAACGTCAGTAACTTGTACAGGAAGTTCGATGTTACCAAATTTAAGTTCACCCAGGTATTATTTGTATTTTCTAGGTTGATCTTTATTTTAACGCTGACAAAATTGTCCATTCGAAAGATGAATTGTCATCGTTTTTCAGATTGATTACTGCTCGCCGCGGAATACACGCTGGCGTTTAAATATAATTTGACCCACGGAAAGGCTTTAATGGGGAAATATGCAGTTGAACTTCCACGTATCTGTCCACAGTCCATCCTGACCCTGCGTTGGTAAATTTTTCCAACGTCTTGATAATCCTTGTAAAAGCTTTGTTGATTTCTTCATTAATGGCAACGGTGTCTCGGTGTCTTTATGGTTCAGGATCACACGAGCACCACTGTGAAGTCAAGGTTAAGCGGCATAATCAAATACACACGGAGAACAATCTCCAAATTAACCGCATAGCTGCCGGTGCGCTGTATCGTTGATATAATTCCGGGACGCATCTTCGAAAGAACTTTCACCGCGTCTTTACCTGGCTCGTATTCAGTCGGGATAATTGCCCGATAATCTTGTAAATCACCACGACATTTATGTAGCCCACAATCGGGGACTTGCAGTCGTCGTGCTTCTGTGGCAGCCTCAGTGACGTTACGGCGATGACGCTCTTGTGCATCGGCAACGCCTGTGCTATTTCAGCCCGCTAGACCCGTGCTAGACTCATGTAGGAATCTTGATATAATACTGCGCTGCTATTTCGCGAAGTTGCTTCACGGTCAACTGTGGCGCCTCTGGATGAAGTACTAACTTTACAAGTATGTCGGCTTTTCTCATACCACGTGGAATCCTTATCACACGCTCTCACGTTAGTCGTTTGAGCTGGTTCACAGTAGGCATGCTTATATATAAGCAAAATCGTTGTAATTGTGGATAAGAAACTGCAATCGTTTCAGTGCTGTCTATTATTTCAATAATTTCTGTATTTTTTTTCATCAACATCATTGTCGGGTGTTCCTGCAATCATAGGTTCAATGAGTCTCCGCCGGAGCACTCGATAATACTCGCGAACAGATCCGCTCGGTCGACAAAGCTGATTACGCGACTTTACTCCGATACCACATTTCAGGCATGGTCAAGCACCGAGACCAATACGTAACGCGAGGAAATGAAACTTACAGTATTCGGTATGGTTTGCTCTGTCGCATAGTTAATATTTTCCAAGGCATACACCTTTGCAATGATTGCGTCCTAATGCCATTAAACGTTTCATATATATGCGAAAAGCTTCTCTAATTGAGTAAGAACACATTACCATGTAGAGTAAGCTCTTCAATTATGGTAATCTGAAATACTGTACGAGGATCTTGTAAATAAACAGGATTGCAATCTGAATAATCTGTAACAAATAAATCTACAAACTCATGTAAAAGTCGATGTTAGCCCAAATGCGCTCAAATGATCCATTACTGAGTAGTGCACCAACCCGCATACTTCCGTTCGCAGCATCAAATCCAATAATTGTAAACGTTTTGGATTTCTTGTATATCTCAGCCATGGTTTTTGCTTCTCCGGACATAGAAAGGGTTTCACAAAATCTCTCCCATTGGTTAGCGAGTGCAGATGCCATTGTTATATTAATACTGAAAGTATTTTCTTAATTATGATGATCTTCGCTACATTCAATATCACTGCTGTATACGTTGTCTTCGTCGCTAGGTTCGCTCGCTAACGTTAGCGGCTTGCACAATATCATACAATGACTTTTCTGGGTTCTTGTTATAAGCTTGACCGAGTCTATGTCGTTGTTCTTCCAATAGAATCCCCAAGTCGATTAAGTTATCAAGATGCTCCGGGTACGTATCTGAAAAATCATACATCATTTTAGCCACTTTGACAAATCTGTCTGATGCAATTAAGCTAAATAGTGATTTAATATTTTCTTAAATATTACAAACACTCGATTGTTCAGGCAATGTGATTATCGCATTAGATAATCTCATAAATGCTTTCAAAATACTATACGTATCAATCTATGAATATGTTGCCATTATATATATATATATATATATATATATATATATATATATATATATATATATATATATATATATATATATATATATATATATACAGTGTTCTCCCGATGGCCTTTTACCGTAGCGGGCCCACTACGCTATCATTTCAAACTCCGATAACCCCCGACGCTTTAGAACCTGCCGCTACGCTATGCTCTTGTGCCGCTACGCTTTGATGTTTCCCACTACCCTTATAAAATTAATCTGTTAAACAAACATCCTGTCACCTAAGTCAAAGCCCCACTCAAATGATACCTGTTCTTACCTCTTCTGGGGTATTTTATTAAGATAATCCAGGATAATTGCTCACTCACTTAACCATTATCCTTTGTACCTGGAATAAGACCACAATTAATTTTCCTATATAGTCTCTACATTTGTTTGTCACTACTGAACATTCCACTGTGTCCAAATCCTAATAAATCATATGTTGCTGTAAAGTATCTTCAAAGATGAACTCACGCTGAAATTCTTGTCATAGGTTAACCGGCATTCTTATGAATGGCTGGATTGTAAACAAAGCAACGTGCAATGAGTCACAGATTTCACTTCCGGATCAGCACCAATGCCTCATTACTCACTGTGCACTGTCGCCAAAATACACACAGACAACAACACTATAATACTCATATTCTAAATAATAACCAATTTCCTTTCAATTAATACTATGAATGACTAAATCTAACGCATACATCACCACCAAATTGAGAGAGAAAAAATGATCTAAAAATAGACTCGGACTACATTCGTGGGTACTGAACCGGAGGTATTAATTGTGTCCTGATTTCTTACAGGGTCAGAAATTTTCACCTGAATGGAACAAAACTAAAATAAATGTTTCTCAAATACTGCTGCAAAGTTTCAATGAATTTGATGCATGCATATGCATTTTATCTGACACCATTGTATTACAAACACTATGAATTTCAAAATGGCCGACTGTGAACAATGCACAAAACTTCAAGTTGAATGGTGAATTTATTAATTAAGATAAACACTTGAAATAAACTGTAGTTAGTTTTTAATCCTCATACAACTCTGGAAATTACTCGAAATTAAACCTGGCTGCTAAACTCTCTGTGGAGAGTCAATTTTAAAATATGATACATATTTTTATTTAAAAATTTGAATTTAAATTAAATTTTTATGAAAATTTAAAAACTCAAGTTGACAAATTTTGTTCTTTCGCAACATGTCTCCATTCCTTTATCACAAACATCAATGGTTTTCCTTATCAGGTGTGAAGTAATTAAACCAGGGCCTGTCAATAATAGGTAGCACCTTAAATCTGGTAGCATCTGAATACGCTAGTTAGGGGTGGTAACTAAGGTAGTGATGTCATTTTCACCCCTGAAGGGTAGATGTTAGGCTTACAATAGTATTGAAGATTTGGTGGAGTTCTATAATACCAGGGCAGCACACCTTTTCCAAGTTATATAAGGGGGAGAGAAGATATTTCTTGTACTTTTACATGCAGTTATTTTAAATGAAACCATGAAAGGGTACACCAAGAAGAAGAAAACTTTTTTTAAACCAGGAAATATTCCACATAACAAAGGGGTAAGATTTCTGACTGATGATACTCTACCAATTTCCAGTGCTGCATCTGCTCAAGTGACCAGAAGAATGGATGCAGAGAAGTTCTCTCTCATGGCAATGATGAAGCCGACAGGTGGGAGTCTCCAGTCAGTTGTGGCACCAGACTGTAATGGCACACCTGGGTCTGCTAGAATTCTATGGCCGTCATGCAAAGCAAGACTGACCCTGAAAGAGACAGAAGTGAATCAGCATGAGGGGACACATATGATCTGTATGAATAAAAATGTTGAAATGTGGAATGATATCATCCATTGTAATGGCAATCAAAACAACAGATGTGAGAGACCTGATCTCAAACAGTGCAGTTCTGCAACCTTTTGGTGAAAAATATGTTCTTGGGAATAAGAACAAGAGAAGGAAAAAAGCTTAAGCAGACAATTCTCAGTCAAGATGTTAAAGCCCGCTGCAGTTTGATTTTCAAACGAATGATGGAGGACACCGGTGGTGATGTTAGACTTATCCAATCTCAACTTCCCCAAGTGCTGGATGCAACTCTGCGGTGTTATTCTGGGCACTGCAACAAATGTCGGCATTATTCGAAGGTTTGTGGGAGAGGAAGTACTAACAGTTGGTGGATATGATCTGCATTTCTGGGCCCTCATCAAGTGACTCATCTAAACATGACAGAAAGTGATAAGAATATTCTCCTGAAAGTGTTGAAAATGAAACTTTCCTGTGATGTTGTGCAAAGACTGCGACTTAACACAAACGCGCAGAAATGTGAAGCTGTGATCAGGTCATTAGTGTTTCCTTACCTAAAAATTTTAACTATTCAAGAAACTTTGAGGCAAGAGTGCATTCAACAATACACAGGCTCAATAACAGACTTGGATCATCACTGAAAACAAAAGTAAAACATTTGGGAGGTATACTTTCACCAAGGACTCTGAGATCACTGAATGAAATGGATAAAACCTGTACTTACCATCAGTTGTATCAAAAGCATCCGGAAACCAGGAAACGAATACTGGCAAGACGGGGAAATATGATACAGGCTCATCTGAGGTACAGAACTCAGCCCGGCAACAGGAACTCTGATTACTGCAAAGGCTTATTGGACAGTCATTCCAAGGGCGATCACTCTTATGCACAGGTTTAGCAGGAGCCAAGGACACTGCAGACAGAAAAGATGATCTTAGTCCATGTACAAAATGACAATGCCCAAAGACACCATGAGAAGCACATAATACAGAAAGGAAAACTGTCATGGGGAAATCCGTAGGTAACACAACGCATGTTATGTGCAGTTGTGTTACCACCTGATGAGACCTATGGAGGGGTCGAAACAGTTTTCTCGAAATATGAAGACATAAATATAGAAATAAAATATTTTAAAAAAATAAATAAATAATAACATATTCTAACAGAACAAGAACTGACTGAATGAATGAATGAATTAGCATTGAATGATTGAATAAATAAATGAGTGAATGTATTATGTAAGATAAAGCTGTCATACCAGCATTTTCAAATAAAATAAGGACCAGTTTCTCTTTCTTTCTTCCATTCTCCTTACTCAACCCAAACAATCATCAATGCATACATCTATTTATCAATCAATCAATCAATCAATAAACTAATCCCATTTTATCCATGCAACCAGCAAGCCAGCCATGTCATGCTAATGTACATTTCCCTATGGATGTAGGTGGGTGGGTGGGTGGGTGTGCAGGGCATATCATTATACCTGTAATTCTTCCATATCACAATTTCAACTGTAGCATGCAGTTTGGAAATTCACCATGTCCAAAACAATTCCCATATTATATACAGTACTGCCTATTTGTTCTTGATATGATGGGGTTCAAGGCTGAGATGATCCACATTCACAAACTATTGTGGCATAAATGCGATGCAGCTAACTCTTTTGGAATGTTTACACTTCTCATCTTTATCATGAATGCCAGTCTATGGACATGTTTATTTTTCCAAATGTTAGTCTCAGGGTCCCTATATGGCAATAGCCCATATAACCTATTTGATGTTACATTGCCTGTCCAAAGTATCCAAATACTGTTAGGTGCTGGCACAGATTTGAACAAGATTTTCTCTGACAGAATTTCAAAAATATCCACCTTTGTAACTTGTGTAAGATGTAGAAATACATACATGGTGATAATAATGAGTATCAACCCCATAGGCTCTATACATGTGCATTTTTTTACACAAATTTTAAAATTTTAATTTTATTTTAAAACTTAATTTAAATTTTTTAAATATTAAATTTTTAATTTTTAATTTCATAGTTATATTTTTAAAGTCAATGTGCACAAAAGGTCCAAATTTCATGCATCTACCTTGAATAATATACTCAGGATAGCAATTTAAACTTTTATAACCTTCCTACTGACAGGAATCAGACCACAATTAATTTTCCTATATAGTCTCTACATTTGTTTGTCACTACTGAACATTTCACTGTGTCCAAATCCTAATAAATCATATGTTGCTATAAAGTATCTTCAAAGATGAACTCACGCTGAAATTCTTGTCATAGGTTAACCGGCATTCTTATGAATGGCTGGACTGTAAACAAAGCAACGTGCAATGAGTCACAGATTTCACTTCCGGATCAGCACCAATGCCTCATTACTCACTGTGCACTGTCGCCAAAATACACACAGACAACAACACTATAATACTCATATTCTAAATAATAACCAATTTCCTTTCAATTAATACTAACAATTACTAAATCTAACGCATACATCACCACCAAATTGAGAGAGAAAAAAATGATCTAAAAATAGACTCGGACTACATTCGTGGGTACTGAACCGGAGGTATTAATTGTGTCCTGATTCCACCTGGCTTGCGTGACCGCCGATGCGCGACCTTTGGTGAGGGTTTCGTCTGCACCTAGTCACGTGATTGGCCAGCAACAATGGAGTCCACTGGTAGTGTGTTATATATATGTCAGTCGTTTTCATTAACAACCAAAGCAGTTACATCGATTAAATTAAAAATTATTGTGAAAAATGAACACACCACCTTCCAAGAATATCATTTATTTAAATAAGGAAATAAATGAGATATGCATTGTTGTTACTGTTATAACCTAGGTAAATAAAAAATACTATGTAAATATATGCACTTCTTTTTATTTCATTGATATTAATTTGTTTCACTTTTATGACGTTAACGCGCGCTTTGTAAAACATTTTATGACCCAAACATGCGTACCCCGCTGCTATCGAAAATTTCTGGGGAGATCACTGATATATATATATATATATATATATATATATATATATATATATATATATATATATATATATATATATATATATATTCCACGGTAATTGTTTAATATAATATTCTCACACAATGTCTGCCACAGTCAATATAAAATATAACCACACAAAGAAAACAATATAAGCTGAATATTTTATATACATTATAGTAGCAATCAATAATCCTATTCCTGCAGTAGTATGCTAGTCTCACAGATAAGGGATCTGCAAATATGCAGTATAGTCCTTATCAATAATATTGGTCTGACTGAAAACTTCACTAGTGTGCATAGGTTGTGTGTGTAATACAATTCAAATAATAGTGGTCAGCTTGTTCACCACGCAAGCGTTGGTGCAAATCATGATCGTGTACGTGGAGGTGTACGTGGACGTGGACGGAGTTTATGTCACAATTTCAGAGACGTGTATAGTAGTATGATAAGAGCTGTTTGTTTGCTTACTGATCTAGGTTGAAATCTGCTACCAAAATGACTATCCTCTGGCATGGGCACCTCTTGGTAACCTTGCTTGGCGGGTTCGCGCCCGAGCTCGCGTATGATGTGAGGTCAACGTCATGGGAGGTAGAAGACTTTGACCTAGATCAGCTGCGAAAATCTAAAACTGCTACTATCATACTGCTCATAATGTAATTGATTTACTTAAGCTGTCTATCTATGTCGGATCATCCGGCAAACTATTCCTCTGGACCAAATTGTCTTACATTTGTCTAGCTTAAAGATCTAAAGATCGAGCTGTAATTCCCATTATAGTTACACAAACCGAACTATGACATTATTAGCGTTACCATACCATGCCTAATTAGAGTTAAAGTACCGTTACGTATCTCTCGTAACTACCATATTTGCATCGCTAGTCTTGCTGAAAAATTTAATACGGTAACTGGAGTTGTTACGCTCCCGTACTTCTCAGATTGTAGGTTTTCGTCGCATGCACGAGTAACTCACTTCCGAAAGGCGAGCGAAACATGTATACACAATCAGGACACACTTATACTAGCCTACACAGGACATTCCAACATAAACATGTCTACCAGTTGAGTAGTGGGTTTCCGGCACTTACAAGTGCTGTCCGCTAGATGTCGTAGTCACCGAGGAAATAACAGCTATGGATCAGATATACTGCGTTTACATTTTCCTAAAGAATGTAAGCTACACGCGACGATAACAATAAACAGCGACAGAAGCTACACGCAACAAAAGCAACAGACAGCTACATAAAACTGCAAGAATACGTTATGATGATAATTGCGACGACGATAATAATGTTAGCAACACCGAATGAAACGATAACCGTTGATGGTGGAGGTCAACTAGGTCAGAATGCAGCGCCATATACAACCGTATATATAATATTTTATAGAGCTTCAAGAGAAATTAAGGACCGCCTTTAGGTTAGTATAAAACTAATGAAATGAAGAAGATGTATTATTTTTATTATTATTATTATTATTTCAATTACAGTCGGGAGCAACGGAAGCTCAGGTGGTAGAGCGTCGGGTTTCGGACTCGTAATCCAAGGGTCGTGAGTTCGATACACGCCTAGACCAGCCGCGGGTCAGCTGCCTTGGTGTGCCCTTGGGGAAGGCACTTAGCGCCCATTTCGTAGCCATACTAGAGCCAATACAGTGTTGAAAGTGCTGTTAAAACCAACAAAATACAAACAATTCAACTATTTGTGTGTAAGCATATTGCATTATTAATATTATTATTATTAGCAGTAGTATTAGTAGTATTGTGGTTTCGTTGTATCTTGCGGAAGGAGCTTTGCTGAAAGAGCTGTTCGATGCTACTCGTGTAGTAGTTGCAGCAGTAGTAGTAGATGTTGTTGTCAATGATGATGATCACTTATGAATCGCCGTTTCTGTCATTAATATAGTATTGTTTTGCTAAAGAAACATTCACTAGAAAGATAACTTTCTTTGTGAAAATTTGTAAATCTTCCATCATCAAAATCTGTACGCAAAAATCCATCACGATATCAATTAAATAGTGTGTAACCTGCAGGAGCATTGTTAGTCGTACTTAAAGACTCATATGGGTACACGTCATATTTTCCCAAGCTGTGCTCGCAAAGCCCATCTTCACATGTTTTAACTTAGAATATGTCTCGCGCACACATGATATGCACCTTAGCTATACCACTGCTATGGAAGAACGTTTGAACATTCTTTACGTGTGTTATAATAACGAACTTATGCTGCTAAATCCTGTGTTACTGTTGGTTGTATGCCATTTTATAGCATTCCATTTTAATAATAGCATATTATTTCCTACAAAACTGCATGACCAAGTCTAAGTCCTGTTTGGCGGCAAAAATATGTATTGTTACCTATTAATATTAATATTATAAAGATCAATATATTATAATGTTTCAATTGTATCTTATCCCGCTGGATATTTTTCAGGGATAATGGAAGAAATGAAAATATTTGATTTCTCCAATATTTCACTGATTCTAATGGAGATACTTCGTCAGATTGGGATTAACAAGAAGATGCGGAGAAGAAGGCGTTATATATGGTTACAAGACGAAGAACTCAAAACATTTATGATGATAAATATAAAACAGATTAATGCTAAGATGTACACCTTCGGTAGTCAGGGTGAAGGGTCCACCACTCCTGGCTTAAAGTCAGATGTTGATTTCGTGGTCCTCGATATCAACAAGGTGGCAGTGCAGAATGTGCAAGATGCAACATATGGTATGGAAAACTTTCTGATGATAGCTGATGAGAACACACATCCTGGGTATTTTAAGCTACAAATGATGCACCCTGAAGTTCTTGTACCTCTGTATGTTGGAGATGTACAACTGCCGCATGGAACTGCTTTGGACAATATGGGACGTGTAGTGTTGAAAAACTCGGAATTCTTCCCAGTGAAAGCAGACTTGATTCATGGTCCTGCAATGACCAGAATGTTTGAACATACCTTTGACAACGACCTTATCTTTGGCATTAGAGTATACAGCTGGTCACAACAAGCAATACCTTGGGTAATGCGACCCAGAAAAAGTAACTGGCTCACACCAAAAGATTTTGAAACTTTTGTACAGGAAGAAGCGATCTTGGTTCCTGTTGGAAATCCTCTCAGTTCAGAACAAAGCCTTGAATGGAGGATCTCTTTTACTCCTGTCGAACGAGCGCTGATCTGGAAACTGAACAACCTGCAAATGGCATGTTATGTACTAATGAAGATGATTATCAAGAGTTTCATAACTCCCTGTCTTGGTGAATGCCTCAGTAGCTACCACTGCAAGACTGTGTTGTTTTACCTGATAGACAACACGGACAAAAGAATTTGGAAACCGAAATACTTACTATACTGTCTGAATTTAATATTGAAGATATTGTGTCAGTGGGTTGAAATTGGCTTTTGCCCTAACTATTTTATACCACAAGAGAACATGTTTCTCCGCAAAATGAATGGAACTACGAGGTTTCGACTTCACACACTTCTAGTTTACCTCATTGACAAGGACTTCAAATATTTGACTCAGATACAATTTGATGGACTCGGAGAGGTATTATATGAGGCTTGCAGTAGGCTGAATACAACAAAGGCAGCATTTTATGATGCCAGAACCATTTTGCAAGTGCCACTGGACAAAACACAACTAGGTATATTTGGTGTGTTGAGTAGGGCAATAAATTTTACGCTGTATTGTCTCCAGATAATACTGAAGCGTTCCATTACCACACCACTTCAGTGTCTACTGAATACAGTGACACAGACTTATCTGAAAAGTTCCCAGCTTCTACGTGATTCATTGTCAATCCTTTTGCCCTTCCTCTCAAGCCATGTCGGCTGTCAGATGGCATCTTCTTGTTTTTCGGACTCCGACTCACTCTCCATTTCAATAGCGATAGCACACGGGCTCCTTCAACTTGGGACAAGCTCTGACGTGACTTCCGGAAAACTTAAACTGGCAGGTTTTTACCATAGAATGGGAATGTCAGCTATAGCTGAGGTGGTGCTGACTGTGATTGAGCAGGATTTGAGAGATTATGTATCCTATGTAAGTCCTGCAGAACATGTGTCGTTGGAAGATATAACCGCAGAGGTGATTTTACGAGAAGATCTTACAACAGGGCAGATATTTAGGAAGTGTGTTGCCGTTGCTGTGGTTTATCTACCTTCAGAGATTCACTGCATCCCGTCTCCTCTGTGTTTTGAGATGTTCCGGTCAGTGGGCTTTGATCCCAGTATTCGAGATACAAGGTTGGACTACTGGTATGACTGGGCCGTGGTCGACGCCAGACCTTGCCTATACTTCCTGCAATACCAGTGCTACTCAGATCTTGGAAAGGACATACACAAGTGGATGGCTATTGACAACTTGCGGAGCGAGTTACGAGAAGAAAGAACAAGACATCCCGAGACTTGCTTGAATCTGTTAGCATATTGTCTTCAGCAAGAAGGGAGAATGAACGAAGCCATATTTTGTCTCTTTGCATCATTGAAACTAAAGCCGACGCACAACGGAGCTATGTGGCAACTGTGTATATATCTGTTCGTCATTATACAAAGCCTTCAACGACCAAATGTGGACATAATATATGTGAGAGAAACGAAAACCTGCAAACAAAGACATCTTTGTTGGAAATAGATTAAGATCTCATATTCAAAACTTCCATCTCCTGACGACAATTAGTGACCTGTTTCTCTAAGAGGTAGAAGACGTACTATTGAATTTGACAGAGTTGGTTTGAAATGCCTCTTTGTATTTGGTGAGGTTTAGGACATGGTTTGATATTACCTTTCGTACCATTTCCAATTAAAATGCAAGTTAACAGTTGCTCTTCAGAATAATTGGCATCAGAACACTTGTATTTAGAATATACGATTTGACCCTATTGTAGGTGTTTTCCATAAAATATTAAAAACTGCATTCTTCTGTGAAAATCATACATTGAGATAAAGGCATGACATGGTTATGTGTCGCTCCTAATGAGAAATAATTAATAAAAATGTACATCAGAGTCAAAAAGAAAGGCGGTGGGGAATTCAGGATGTGCCCATACCTATTGGTTAGACGAGGTAAAACGTTAAAACTCCAGGGTGATTTCCTGTATGTTGTTCATCATGGACTTGTAAACAAACCACCAGCAATTATGTCTGGGTGGCATATGTAACCGTGCACAGCCCACCAATAATTAATTTTAGGACTGGCCCATGTAGGTGTACAGCATGTTCTCTCACTATCCCAGTGTCACTACCAGACGATTTGTGCCAACCTAAAACCTGTTCTGCCGCAGAACGTGTTTTAGACCCAATCGAAAATCACAACAATCATCTAAACACTGTGCGTGTTATATCCTGGAGAGCGCGAGTTTCACTTTAAAAATCTCCATGTTATTCAGTGAAATCAATAATAGTTGTAGTCCGCAAGAAATAGGTTTCCCATAAGTTACATAAGCTGAAATGGTGATCAAGGTGAATTTTAATGGTAAAACAGTCGTTTATCTACGTTTGTGTTACAAAGAACACGCTCGCCATATTAGTTTGGAATTGTTGTTTGGATGGAATACAACTTTAATTTTTGCCTTAGGTGTGATATGAAACGTCAAAAATATGATGTAACTTAAACTCGTATATTTGGTGTTTGGTCAGCAGGAAAGTACAGAAGACTAATAACATTTGACAACTTCACTATTGTCATCAAGTCATTAGTGTCAAAAGTTACGACACAGATAACATTATAAGGAGTTCTGTTTTATCTAATTAAACTTTAACACTCTTTAACCACCGGTTGTTTAAGTTCTATGTTTGAGTAATTTAGAAGATACAAACGACTTCTCATCATGTATATACTAGTATATCAAACTGTTTAATAAACCTTACAATCATAAACGTGGTTAATAATATTTGATCTTACCAATATCTGAATATGCACAGTTGTATAATTTTATTTTAAGCTCTA
The DNA here is from genome assembly GCA_029931535.1 of Margaritifera margaritifera. Classification (NCBI taxonomy): domain Eukaryota; kingdom Metazoa; phylum Mollusca; class Bivalvia; order Unionida; family Margaritiferidae; genus Margaritifera; species Margaritifera margaritifera. Next base: position 3,690,070 of record JAQPZY010001661.1, on the reverse strand, counting down.
GAAGATGTCATTGTAATACGATACTACATATAATTGCAGTGGTATTTTACTTGTCGCAAAAATGTGTGTGTGTGTGTAACTCATCAATAGTTTTATAGCATTCACTTTATTGTATGATCGCAATTCAAAAGACAAATGTCGGTACAACATTTCGGCCATCAACGAAAATATCGAACTATCAGGACTTGCAGAAAGATGATTTGTGTGGTGCACTTTCACCCTGAACAATGCTGCTGTTAGACTTTGTGTAGTACCAAAATTAAGCACATTATCTAACAAGGGTAGTAGTGCTTTGTAAATATCAGCGTTGAAGGACTAGTTTTTGAAGACATCATTGATTCTAGATCACAGGCTTATGGAATGGACATTTACAATTTTGAAGGCGATTAATAGAGCAACCTAAGGCTTCACATACTTTGACGCTTGGGACTTTTGAGCAATTTCGGCTGAAAAAATGTAGTAAACATTGCAAACTGCTCATAGAGTTTTAGCAAGGATTTGGATTTAACAAGGAAAGAGAACCGTTAGTGTAAATTTGGAAGAAATGTAGCTATTCATTGGAGTTCATAAAGAATATGTGTCATTCATAAGGATTTTCATTCCATCGTCGTACGAATGTTTCAGCTTCTTGTAATAGAATTCGTACATTAGCCATTTCGATACCTCTAACACAGTAAAGTCATCGTGAGTACGTTTGGCTGACCTTTTTCATGCTCACTAAATCCAGATCATTGAATATTGTTTTCCTGGTAAATGTTAAATCGTTTTTGCCTTTTTTGAAAATTTATTTTCAATCGTACAAACGTTTAAAGTGTTTCTATTCCCAAGGATTTCCATTTGTTTAAGGAATACACTGTTATTCATCATATTAAAAAAGCACACACACACAACATTAGGCATACACACACAAAATCGTTTTAGAATTGTTAGTCGATATTTTCCTCAAAGTTGTATTGAACTTGATGTAGAATTTTAGCCATGGCTTTGGATAATATTGCCAAATATGTACTTTTTTTAAGTTGCAAACTTAATTGCAGGTACAACTTTCAATTTATATAGTGAATCACATAATTTGTTTTGTAATATAAAGTACACAGTAAAGTTTGAACTGTTGTTTTCGTTCCTTTGCCATCTTCGAATTTAATTGCCTTTGAAGTTCTGATATTTATTCGCGAGATGCAACCATCATTCCAGTGGTATTTGAAATCCTCGAGTAACTCTTTTGATATCTCTAAATTAACTTCTAAAATGTACCCAGTTTCATTGTCATTCGGTATATTTGTAAGATTTTATCTATCCTTCTAATTTGTTTCTTTTTTGTCATCAAAAGAATGTTACGGGCATGTATTGACACATTGACCATTCATAAAGGTTGTTGGGAATAATCTGCATGGTGAAGGACCTCGGTTTGGATTTATCGTACTCATAGTCAATTATATTTTTCCCGTCATCATCCGTCCGCGTGATGTTCGTCATTTTCTTCTGCATATCGACGTGGTAGCATGCTAACACCTCTATTTCCATGATTGATCATTAAAAACATGTCATAGTCTGTCGACAGTTCAAGTTCTATTCCGGTGAGCTTCAATCTTGCATGTCCTGTGCACTAAATCAGGGTGCATACTCGAATTTATACAAAATACTTCGGACAGCATGAAAGTATATTTTGACATAATCTTTATGAATGTCACCATGTGTCTTTAGTTTGAAGTATTCCATCACATACGGAATGTTTTTGTAATCCTCTTTTGAGATGTTCGGGTGCAATATTGATAAGTAGACTTTTTTTTTGGTGGAATATGTTTTCTTAAACTTTTCAAGGCAATCCATATATTCGTAAGGGGTAAATGTCGTTTCCTCAGATATTTAGGGTGCAGATATTGCAACCGTATAGCTATATCTGTGAACTTTTATCAATCAGATTCTTTACAAACTGTTCCAACAATTGTCACATGAATCTAAGTGTTCACGAAACTATTAACTATCAAATCCTTGAATGGAATAGTTGTATTGTTGTTGCTCATCATCATTATACTTCTTGATCAGTATCTTTCATTATACTTCTTGATCAGGATCTTGTCTAGCTAATTCCTTGATGAATACATTGCTATCATAACCGGATTAGTTGTGAATAAACTGTGGTATGAATTTTAAATATTTGAAAATTATATTGTAATCCTTATGAGCAGGATCTATATCCTTGCCTGTTATATAATTGTGGTCTCATACTTTATGCTTCAGGATGATTTTGACACAGATATGGAACATGTTCGTTGTGTTAAAATTCTTTTCATCTTCCTCCGCGTAAACTGTAGGTTTTGCATTCTTTTGACTTTAATTATTGAGACACTAGTTTTACTATTTTGCTCAGCGACGAAAAAAACCTGAATGCAATCAGAAACTCTTTAAACAATTGGCTTGAAACTCGTGTGTACAGATTTTTGGTATAGATGGAATGTATTTTTCTGTTTTTTGACAGCCTTTCAACTGCATTCTTAGTATGTTTAGCCAACACGTGACCGAAGTCACAGTAAATGACTAATGTAACCTTTATTTGATGTTGATGGTATTTGAATTTTATGACAGAACTTATTTCAGGCATGATATATATCGTCCTGCCTACACTGAAACAAAAGCTTTTGTGATCTCTAATTTTCCCCAAGTATAAAAAGTCAGGCTTTTTTTACTGATATACTTTTGTACGTTACATTTATTTATTTGTCTCGGTACTAATCTCGAGGCACCCTTTATCTCGTCATAATGGTAATTGTCTACATCTTGTCCAACAGCTATCCATATGTCAGCGTGCCTTTTTCGATTTTGATCACCCAACTGATCTAATGTAGCTATCTTCTAGTTTCCTCTACACGTTCACTGATGTACTTCATTTATTTTTAAAAGTATAATTAACTCCAATTTTTACAGGAGAAATATCGAACAAAGCACTATATTTGTCTAAATTATAATTATATCCTTTGTGGATTAGTCGCTCGATGTAAAAGCTTCCTTCATAAGTTAATCGATTCTATCAAGAATCCATTTTGTGATATCAGTGATCATTTGGTCACATTTTGCATGAATTTCGTCCAGTAGAGTGTCTTTGACAAAACTCTACTATAGTAAATCATATGATTGTAATGAGTATGCTAATAAAATTTGTTCTTTTTTGTTCGTTGAGTACTCTCGTCCGGTGAAGGCGATCGTCCCAGTGTAAGGATGTAAGACGTGCTGCTTTAACCCGTTTAGGTTCAGTATGTACTGTATTATTCATCTGTGAAATCTCACGTGATTTATAAAGTGAAAATTGTTTCAATTTGTTACCGTGAGAATTTAGTAAACTATAATTTGACAAATCTTCAAGTGAATAATTAATTAATAAATACCCAATGAGTTATATGTGGTAAAAATTACTTCAATTTCTTGGCGTACGAATTTTGCAGATTATCTATCGGTGAAAACTGCTCTTTTTACATACCAGAAATTGTTTCTATATTAGCACGTTCTAATTCATGAACAAATTAAATATGAAGTCCAAGTGTTACAGCCTGTAAAGTACTAATGTTTGCGTTTAAAAGTCTTTAATTTTCGGCTACATTAATTTTTGTTCATATTTGACTTTAAGTGCTCGCATTGAATGAATAGCTACATTTCTTCCACATTTAAACTAACGGTTCTCTTTCGTTGTTAAATCCAATTTTCTAATGGAACTCAGTTTCTTTTATTTATTTGCTCATTTTGTACATCTCATCCATCCGTCTCTTCTTTTCTCAAATTCGTGTTTTAATTTCTTTTCATTGCACTTTCTGCCAGCTATTTTGAATTTTTACGCAAGGGCTCATAATCATGATCACAACATTATACTTATATGAACCACCATTTTGAATAATATATTCAATTTTTAAAAATGTATTCAATATCAAATAAACTAATGACTAAAAGTAACTACTTAAAATTACTGAAAGTGACTAACTGAAAATGAATATTAGGAAATTTCAGTACCTATTACTAACTGATAGAGACCTTAGATAGCGCATATTAGTGACTTTCAGCACTAAACTAAGTAACTTTCAATACCTACCTAAGTAACATCAATAGATAGTAAGACCAAACAATGCCACTAATGCCATCATGCCAAGATGTGATACATGAATTCAACTCACAAACTTCAAAGCATTCTACAGAGTAACGACAAAGAAAATATTGAAACACTTGAGTTGAAACTTTCTGTAGAAGAATGTCTTGCCAAAGACGATGAAAGATTACAACTTAGGAGACTTAAATGAAGTAAAAACTAAAACAGAAGAAACACAAATTTTGTTTATCAAGCTAGGGAAGTTAGCGAACTATATAAACAGATTGCTTATGGTTCAAGATCTACAGCACAATGAATTAAAAGAGGACATAGAACAAACCAGGGAATGTAACATATAAATCGAAAATGAATTGATTGTCTTCTCAGAAAAATAAAAATAAAAAGAAATGTATTATTTCGCGTACTGACAATATCAGCATTTCTTTTGTTAATTAGCATCGATTACATTAATTAGCATCGATTACATTAATTAGCATCGATTACATTAATTAGCATCGATTACATTAATTAGCATCGATTACATTAATTAGCATCGATTACATTAATTAGCATCGATTACATTAATTAGCATCGATTACATTAATTAGCATCGATTACATTAATTAGCATCGATTACATCATTTACAAACTTGAGAAATTGCCTACACCTGAACAAAATCAAGCTACTAATTTCATCACTGAAATGTTACAGCTTTACCTAAATACTTTTACCAAACAGTATCCTATCCACTGTTTTGCCTATTTAAATTTACAGCAAAAAATGTCACAGAAACAATATCATCAACATCTTTCACTGGGCAACATTAGAGAGAGGATTAATTGATTGTTGTAGTTTCTTACTTGAAAACCTATTCAATAGATAGATCCTCGATAAATAAAATGTATATTGAGATTATAAATTGCTTCAATCAGGAATAATTATAAACTATTTGATAGAGAACGATTTAATACCCGCTAGAACAGTTCCCTTGGCACATATTCTCAAGTCTTTTCAGTATTGTATTGTTAATTTAGGCCTTTTCACAATGTCTACAATGTTTTATGCATTGCAAATAGTCAGTGTTGTATTTGATTTCATTCTGCAACCTATCGATGACTGAATTTAAATCTCCTAATGTATTTAGTGCCAAGAATGTTGCTATAATACCTTTTGAAACAATTGCAGTTTTATATAGATTTGTGTTGACGATGTAAATTGCTATATGAAGATTATATGCTAGTATCCTTAATTATTTATTTATGTAGGCCCAAATATGTATATATATATATATATATATATATATATATATATATATATATATATATATATATTGTACACTTTCAAACGTTTAATAACACTGTTGTCGTTTTTCAATACATTTTAGGATTAAATCCCATAGTTGAAAAGACAAAGAGTCACTCAACACAGTAGGACAGACAAAAGAACCAACTGTCAAAAAATTTTATGGAAAACGGATTGGGTACGTGAAAGGGTTCGTAAACCAAAATAAATAACTGTTAAATAAATAAAAATGTGTCTATGGTTATAATTCTGTCCGTCTCTCGACAAATTATCAGAAGGTAACTAATGCATGATTAGTCAGCTTAGGACTGATTGCCATTTATTCATTTAAGAAGGTAAGAGTATTAGTCTGAATGTACAAGGTAGTAGAAGGTAGAATTACTGATATTTGTAATTTTTGAAAAATTGACAAATACTCCAGTGTTCTAGAACTATCATTTTCTTAACTACTACATTGTCTCCTTAAATTGTTCATTTGTTTGCATCTATGTCACCGAAAAATGTAATATAATAAATATCATTTTCAAGCTCGTCCAGTCCAGATTATGATTTTCACCTAAACTAGGCCAACTTGCAGTTACGTCTATACATAGTCCCATTTAAAACTGAATCAGTCGAAAACTTGTAGTACAATACATTTTATCAAAATTAATGTTAGGTAATGACATCTTTATTCTTGTTTTCGATCCATAAATTGCCTCCCCTTTTAAAAACAATATTATACCATGGTACCAAGGTAAGAATGTGACATAAGTTGCTTCCAGCACTGTAGACGTGTACTGTTTGTACCTTATAGATATTTTTTGTAAACATCTATAAGATATTTGCAACCGATGCTTCCTTTACTGAAGAAGTTCGTGCTAAGTTTTGTGACATAGTTTAAAACATAATTTGGCATACAACTACTACTTGTTTTCGCGAACGAGTAATATGATCTTCTTGCAATGTCAACATTATTTTTCGCTTTTATCTTGAATGCAAAATGATACAAATTCACTATGTAAACCACTATCTAGGGATGCATTAGAATAAAATTGCTTATGATTTGCATAGGCTTCTTGTGTTTATAAGATGGTGTCGCGACTCCTCTGCAAATTTTTAGAACAGCCTACACTAAAATTTGACACTAATTCCAAACCCATGTTGCTTTAGCTAACATGGAGATATCTTGAGCGTCAGATTGCTTTGCGCGAACTTGTAATTTGGCCATGAAATTAAACCCGGGCATTGTGTATCATGACGTGATGACGCAAGAGTGAGTAAATGTGGTTCGGTGTTACTGGAATGGAAGACATTGTGTAAGGCTTCGAATTTATTTTCCTTAAATATTTTAACATATAGCAGGCTTTACAAGTCCATCCAAAATATTGCAGGAAGTATATAATTTGATCGACCCGTATTGCTCTTCTTTGTGTATTAAATAAGTACAAAATATGACATAATCTTTTTTTTTTAAAACGAAAGAAGGTTTTGTATATGTTACGAAAACATTTGGTGATATTGATCAGTCCAAAAGTGCCCGAGATGGGTGAATGGGTTCGATAGAGCAGGAGGCTGGATTTCAATGCGGCATTTTTGATGAATTCTGAACTAAAAAGAGACAGTTAAAACATTTTGTTTTGCAAATACCAATTAACACTTTTACATCTGGATGTCATGCATCAATCTTTTAGTCAAAATCCTTGCTTTTTGTTAGGAAAACAAGATTGAATGATTCTTTCATTTTAATATATGTATCCTTCCCTGAGGCCTATAACTTTCAGACAATGAAATGTTCGACGGCAATTTTACTTTAATATTTATTTAGTTTCTAAAACAAAGACAGTACTTGACTCAATGTTGTGAATCTTGAATGATTGACGTGCCAGAATGCTATAGTATAAGAAATATGAACGTAATGTATTAGAATTGATTATTATAAGGTGTACCCTTTAATGAATAGCAAAATATCGGCTAGTGAATGAGAATATTATAATCGTATAGTCTGGGATTTTTCTTCGCGTTACACATCAACAAGGACAATATATATTATATATAACTAGAACGTAATATGTTATTGTAGTTCTGTACACATTATGAAGGGTACATAAGGGCAAACTATTTTGATAACGAAGAATAAAATACAGTCAAACTTGCTCTGACAGTCACACATGTAAGAAAGTCACCTCTTTCAGACGCAACAAAACACATTCAATATAAATTAAGCTTGAACCTGCTTTAACAGCCACTTCTGTAATACAGGCACCTCTATAAGATGGGTACATTTTTAAGACCCGGAATTATTCATTCCGTAACATATAACTATATGACACCCAACTGGATATTACAGACAGTTTTATTTAGTCTGAAAAGGGGCTGTGATGTAGGTTTTACTAAATACATTTGTATTTACCAAGACGTGAGGATGGACGTTTTGGTTCTGTGTTCTTGATATTATGATTATTCATTGTACAAGAAACTTAAGTGGCAATTGACTTTCAATTTCAAGTACTCTGAGTCTCATCTTAAACTACATCTACATTCTTCCTAAGTATGGCGGATGTCACTTGACAAAATACAAATCTTCTCTCTTCGCTTGTTGTATTAAATGAAGTAGAGATCGGTACGGCAGCAATATGTTTCTTCCAGGGGAATTTGCATTTGAGATAGTCGTTACTTTTTTACACTGTACTTTCTACAGTCTCTACACAACATTAAAGATGCCATGTACATGATCATATGCTTACTTTTAAATCAAAGATAACTCGCATGCATGGCAAAAATAATATATGAACAATTGCATCAAACGGATTATTAAATATGATGAAATATTAATTAAATTCACACCAAATATGCAAATACGTATTTCTCCATTCAAAGTTGAAGGTAAATAAACGCCATTTACAATAACCATGTTAAACTGGGGATAGAAAACCGTTTCCTTAGAACAAGTTACTACATATAGAATATTCATATAAAACTATTACATTTCTTATTCAGGGAAAATCAGATTTTACTAATGCAAGGCTCATATTATGATCATCATAAGCTTTAGCTCGACATGCAAAAAAAGGAACAAAAACTCCAACATGAGGGCAATATAAACTAGCGAGGGATTATATAAACTCCAACATGAGGGCAATATAAACTAGCGAGGGATTATATAAACTCCAACATGAGGGCAATATAAACTAGCGAGGGATTATATAAACTCCAACATGAGGGCAATATAAACTAGCGAGGGATTATCATTATAAGCATTCTTCTTCTTCTTCTTTTTATTATTAGTATGAACATCAACATAGCTTACAAACAAATATGTGAGATGAATACGAATACTTCACTATAACCGTTATGTAGTAGATGTGAAATAGAGCTTTTGGCCCAGCAGATTAAGTAGGTGCCAACAAGCTTTCAATCCGCGCGCTAAAGTAGGAGTCGAGAAACGTTTTGCCTCCCCCCTCCACCGCCCCCTCCCCACTTAATAAAGGACTATCGAGCAACCGTCCCCTAAGATCATAGGTTTGAAGCAGATGCGATGGCATTCCTTCATGACATACCGCATAGGGTAAAGGAGGTGGTTAGTCGTGATCTACAGCAGCTCGGTAGTTTAAAGTTTAGACTTCTGCTTTCATTGAGGTTGGAAAAATAAGGAGGCCAGCGAAACGCAGTAATCAATGTGATGGGCTATTTCAGTAGCCAAGCTGCGATAGTGCTTAGACCAGACGAAATCGAACAGCTGGTAGATGAAGCAAGCGTACTAATACTGCAAAGCATCGAATACTACATCCGCGAACGTTCTGGCTGGACATTCATTTGCTGCATATTTCTAGACCTCTGGGTATCATAGTACCGTCTGTTTCGAACCCGCAGCTGCATACCGACGCCACAGTGTATACCACCACGATCCGTAATTAACGTAGAAAACACCAACAACCGCTGTTTCAAGTGGGCAATTCTGTCAGTTTTAAACGCGGAAAACGATAACACGGACCGGCCAGGCAAGTAACGTCAGCACCTAGGCAGGCTAGATTTTGCTGGCATTTACTTTTTAGTGAAGATTAGCGACATTGGTAAGTTTGAGTGACGCAACGCAGAAATCGAAGGTAGCGTCTTTGGTTGGAAAAATGGTCTCTATCCGCTGCGCATCATCGACTGAGTAAGGCCATACGATGTGAACCTGCTGTTGTCGCTGAAGCTGAAGGTGAAAGCGCAAATAGTCACCAATGTTGGATTAATAACTTAAGCCCACTGATATATAAGCAAAGCAAGTATGAAGGCAAAACGCACGTCTGTTGCCGGTGTCTCTGCATCTTAAGCCGAACCGGCCTCCTGGTAGCCTAGACAAAAGACTGTCAAAAAGTGACGTGCAGAAAATTTAGAACGACGTCTTACACGTACACTGTTAAATATAAACAGTTCAAGTCCCAGTGATTGTTATGTCTTTGCATGTACTGTTCATAAATTTGCCACAAAGAATCTGTTGGTAAACGAAAGCATACTCACCTCACGTCATCAAAAATTCAAAGCAATCTTCTCGTCTTGTAGAATCAGCTGTTTTAAAAGTACTTGGTAATCCATGAAGCCTTGAATAGTTGCATTGACTTCCTTCCACTGAATTTGGTGTAACACTGATGACAGAAGTCGTGGCATGGCAAGTCATATAACGTCTTCACAGTTGGTTGATGTCTGACCATTTCAACATATTCAAAATAATCAGTCATTTTTAACATTCAGATACCAATGATTAAAAAGTCTATACCATTTTGGATGTATATGTTCTTTACGATTCACTTGAATCGGTACAAAAGTAGGGGTAAAAGAGTTCTGGCAGCTCAGGAGGTAGATTCTGAATGTGCTCTTCTAAACAGTCTATTTACATGAATATATATATATATATATATATATATATATATATATATATATATATATATATATATATATATATATATATATATATATATATATATATTGTTACGACTCTATGGTCTAAGAAAAATGTAACAGAAAGAAAGTGAAACCAACAAATCAAGTAAAAAATCAACAAGCAATTTATTACTAGATAATTAAAATGAAAAAATCAAAAAGTCACTTACAGTAATGTGTTTTGAAATCCTAATAATCCAATAAGAATGATTGTTCTAATCACAAGTCCTAAATATAGAATGTTCCGAATTCACAGCTGTGTCCTTGAATGTTATGATGTGTTTATGGTCTCCAAAGTCCTGATGTACTAGTAATCTTTGATGTGCTGATGTCAAAATGAAGTATTCCAAAATATCTGAATAAGTTCACATAAATTCCAAAATCATCAATTAAAAATCCAAAATCCAAAAGTTTATGAGCACTGTTATAATCCAAAGAATATTTAAAAATAATTCCTCTCTTAGAATTTGGAATGAATTTTCACAACTGTAATAGCTCTTTACAAGACTGATGGTAATGTCAAAACTGAATAAATGTCCACCAAACATGGCATATATAAAGATTGGTCACATGACAGAATGTTCTAGAACATGTGTCATCTTAATGGAATTTTACTTGTAAACAAAAATCAACCTTGACCTTCAAATTGAGAAAACATATTGATCAAAACAACCTAATTCAAGGACAGTAGTTAAACATGTTTTTCCTGATAACATTAAGATTTAAGCAAATATTAAAGTGAAGAAACATTTATAATTTCCTAAAATATTTATAATATTATATAAACATCATACATAACACCTCCCCTCATAAAGAAAAAGAATGATTTATATAATAAAGCTTTCTTTTGAATATACATCTAATACTATAATAACCAAAATTACATAAGAACATGTTTTATGATACTGGACTTAATTACATCAAGCAATATTACATTTCTAGGCACGTGAGAGTGCATCTGCAATCACATTGTCTTTTCCCCTGATGTGTTTGATGTCAATGTTATATTCCTGCAATATCAAACTCCATCTCAACAATCTCCGATTTTTATCTTTCATTTTGTTGATGAAAGTAAGGGGATTGTGATCACTGTACACAATAATTGGAGAAAGAGCTGAGGTAACATACACTTCAAAATGCTGTAAAGCCAATATCAAAGCCAAACATTCCTTCTCAATTGTGGAATAATTTTTCTGGTGCTTGTTTAAAAACAATTGATCAAAACAACCTAATTCAAGGACACTAGTTAAACATGTTTTTCCTGATAACAGTAAGATTTAACCAAATATTAAAGTGAAGAAACATTTATAATTTCCTAAAATATTTATAATATTATATAAACATCATACATAACAATATATATATATATATATATATATATATATATATATATATATATATATATATATATATATATATATATATATATATATATATTTGAACCTTTACAAACTAATGAGCGTTTTTTTTTTTTTTTTTTTTTTTTTTAGCATTCAGATACCAATCGTTAAAACATCTATGTCGTAGAGGATGCAAGTATTCCTTTTGCAAACAGTAAATATGCAAACCTCACAAATGTGAAACGTTTTTGTTATTAGTACGTACATGTTACACACAGGCTCTAGTGTAAGTACATCCTATTTCAAACGGTTTTCTTAATAATAAAAGTAGTTTGTAAAAATACAATATTTTGCGTATCACTTGTAATAAAATGTTTATTACTGGGAAAAATCGATTGATTCTAAACTATAAACTAGACACATTGGCAACTCTGCTAGTGGTCAAAGCTCAGAGGGTTGTAGGTTGAGAAAAAATATGAAAAAAATGGATATGCGAAACGACTAGTCCACGGAAATGGATATGCGAAAATAATCATTCCAGTAAGTAAGTAATATATGTGAAGTCAGGTCCACTAGTTAATTTGAAATATGGGAATTTATATTAAAACTATAATTTTTATTTTTCGGTCTCCATGACATCTGACGTGAAATGTAATTTAAAAATGTCCATAGGTTTAACATTCTGGATCTCTATGTCCTCTAACGTGAAATTGGATGTTAAACATTTCCATTATTTTAATATTATGGCTCTCTCTAATGTTGAAACTGCTCTTACTAACTAATGCACCAAAAACCAGTTATCTACTAGCCAGCACCCACACTATACCATCAACACTCCTTTTGAAGTGACCATCATTCAGTTCACTACTATCCCGCACACAGTTATCTACTATCCAAAACCCACACTTTACCATCAATACGCCGTTTGGGGTGACCAATACCCACTTATTCACCATCCAGCATTCAGTTATCTATTATCCAACACTTACACTGTATCATCAATACGCTGCTGGAGCGACCAATACACCACACTTACTATCCAATACGCTGTTTGCTGGTGAACATACGCAACAGCTTCAGCGGCGATAGTGGCTGCGATGCGTCGACGATTTTACTAATTCTCAACTATGTGTACTATTTCCGCCCTCTTGGCTCGTGGAGGAATTTTGATATTTGATCGTGCTGCCGTTTCACGAAGCTGTCTCACGCTCTGTCGCGGTTCAAACACGAGTCCTAATAATGCAAGTATGTTAGCTGTTCTTGCGCCTCTTGATATTTGTATTCCACATTCTTGCGCGGATTGCTTCAGCTATTGTACTGTTAACGTTGCCGTTGCCGCTGCAATCGGCTGTGGTTCATCGGTGGGAACTTGTCACACTGGACGTGATTCATTTGCGTGTCCTAATAACTCAACTATGCCAGCTTTTCGCATACCACTTGGTATTCGTGGTCCACGCTCTCGCGGGAGTTGCCTTAACTGATTGACAATAGGCATGCTGATATATAATGGAAAATCATTGTCTAATTGCAAATTCGTCAATAAATTTTTTTAACGTTTTGACTTTACCAGGATCAGAAACTGTAATCACTTCAATCCTAGTAATTATTTCCTTGACTTCTGTATATTTTTTTTCTCAACGGTGTTGACGTCGTCAGGTGTTTCTGCAATCATAGGTTCTATATTTATTGCGTTTGCTAATCTTTGCCAGCGTGCACGATAATACTCGAGAATAGATCTGCATGGTCGGCAAAGCTGATTACGCTATTTAAATCCGATACTACATTTAAGGCGTCCCAATGCCATTGAACGTGTTATATATATATATATATATATATATATATATATATATATATATATATATATATATATATATATATATAAACACGAGTCCTAATAACGCATATAATATGTATGTGTGTTTATATATATATATATATATATATATATATATAAATATATAAATATATATATATATATATATATATATATATATATATATAAATTGACTGCCATAAATTGTACGATACTTTTTCCACTTGAAAAGGTGAGAGGTAATCTCACATCAGGCTCTGCTAAATAAACAGGTTCATCGTTCTGATCCTGACCAAATAGGTAAGGTCCCAACTCAGATAAAATGTCCTTCACCATTTTCCCTACATATTGCTTTTTACAGTTTAAGCAATACACCACACATTATCTTATTTCGCGTATCACATGAAATATGTTGTTTAATTTTAAAATTTCTACCTGTTTTCGTGATTTTTACTATGTCTTGTCAAAGCCTTATGTGCCACCTGAGGCACGACGTGGGATGAGTGAGTGCGTGAATAAACTAGAAAATCACACAGCTTACAGTCAATAAATTCACACTTTAAACAACCAGGTTTGTCGATATTTGGTAGCTTGGGTCTCGCTTAAAAGTCCATTATGTTTTTATTTTTTTACCAAAGTGCATGTTCCAAACGCTTCAGGAAATTATCGTTGCAAATCAGTAAAATGTTCTCTAGCACACTTCGATGCAGCTGCTGAACATCTATTGAAATGAACAATGAACAGTATTATTTATTGTGCTTTGTTGCGAATATTATTCTTAATACCTCAGATTTCATTTTCCTAAGTTTTCCTGACTTTGCAAACTTTTTCTCTTAGTCCTGCAAAACGCACCGATCAAGCGTCATGAAAGTCTTGTCCATTGTTGCAAATCTGGTGTAACCTCAGTATTTGGGATTTAAAAATGATTCTGAACGTATGCCGTGGACAACAACTATTTTTATGTAGCAACTGATGAATATATCCAATATCCAGATTATCTCCCTTTGCAAAGGTATTTCCCTTGCACATTGTTACATCTAAGAATTCTACACTTTCTGGTGGTTATTCATCCTGTTAAAAAACTCTTTTAATTCTTTCTCCGAGTGGGCCCAAATAATGAAACTGTCATCACTAAACCTAACATAGAAAAATGGTAGCTTTTTGACCTTAGCAAATAGTGATTTCGTAGACAGATAGATCGATAGATATTGCATCTAGAGTGTGGAGGGGAAAACTAAATAGTTTTGAGTAAAGTTCTGAAGTAATGAAATTTCTAAACAAGAACTCCAAATTGCATGGGAAAACATACAACACGACTCAAGCTAGTGGCATACAAAATCTAAGAAGTGAATTCTACATCCAGACAAAAACGGATAATTGACAGACTTTGAGAGAGAAGTGAAGTGTGCATCTAATTTTTATTTGCAAATGTATAATTATTCACTTAAAATAGTTTTTAAATGTAATTTTTACTAGATCGATTTCAATATGATCTACAACAGAATGCTCTACTGATGTTTAGAAGTAAGAGATAACAGTTCTGCACGTTTATTGTACACTGCAGTGCTGAAAGAATGACTATTTTCCAAACGTTTGTTCATAATAACGGTAAAAAATTGACGTAATAAAAGCATTATCTTCATATATTCGTAAAGAATTGTTTAAAGGCAGCATTATAACAAGAGTTTTGCAAAGATATTAAAATTATATATTTATTGATTTATCAACAATTATTCAAAATAAGCAACACAAACACGTAAAATCCGAGAACGGTTTGACTTTATTGCTTCTTCAAGATGATTTCAAATCATTGTTTACGCCATTAAATCCATTTTGTTTCTAAAAGATTAATATTATAAGGAAAATGCCCCCCCCCAAAAAAAAAAAAATGACGCCATAGCGTGAATCGTTATGAGACGTTCTAGCTACAGTTTTGTATAATGTCTTAAATGCATAAATAGGATAGAAAAATTACACATTAAAAGATAACACTGGATCGATAAGATACATTTGTCTCTATTGGAAACACTAGCAGTAGAAAATAGAAATAGAGACAGACACTTCTGTTTCCATTTAAATATGTATAATTGATTAAATATTATGAATTTATCAATGAAAATGATAAATAGTCTTATAATTAGAACTGTTTCGATATGTCAGACAGCATCAAAACTGTGAATCAAATGTTTCCTTTAATAGATGTTCAATTTTAGAACTAATGTTGAACTAAGCCCCTTTTTACAATTATTGTGCAAAGTTTTTAAGATTGTACAATTTTATAATAGCAGAATAAAAAATATGAAATATTATATTGGAATTAGATTTTATTAATTTGATAAATAAAAAACTGACAAATACCAAATAGATAAATGTACAGTTTTAAATTGCACAATACTTTTGTATTTAAATTTTTGTCAGTTTTCTATAAATAATAAATAAAATTATAAAAACAATAGATCCTTTGTTATGGGTTGGGCAATTTTCAGTATATAAGGCAGTAGGGAAGCCAGCTGCTTTGGATAGGTTGCCGTTGAGAAATAGAAATGACGTAAAGTCTTGCAGGCAAAATACTTTAAAGCTCGTTCCAACCAAACCAGTTATGAACATGAGATGAAAAAGATGGACATGAGATGAAAAAGATGGATTAATAAAGTTATTTGTGTCAAATCCATGTTTGTTCATGCGTTTAAATACTAGCTGACAGGTTTGTCCAATCTGCTGTATGTCACATTTGTTTCAACTTATCAAATAAATAAATAATATCAGATGTTGCACATGTAGTATAACAACGTATCTTTAATGTTTCGTTGGTATTATTGCTACTGAAATAAGTATTTCAAAAATGAAAGAACAGTGCAAACATCCAGGTCTGTTATATTTAGTCCATGAACCATTCCTAAATAGTTTCTTTATTAACTTAGAAGTAACAAGGAAATCTTTGAGATTCTTAGTTCTTTTATAAGCAACTGTAGGCCAGCTTTTGTGAAGTGATTTAACACTTACATTGCACGATAATTGCACAAGATCCCAATATTTGTTGATAATATTACCTATATTAGGTAAATTTGGATTATTCTCAGCAATCAAAGGAATGATATTGGCATCGTTGTCCCTGATTTTACATTTCAGTGAATGAACCTGTGTAAGGGAAGATACCTTTTCGAAAGCAGCATCAATAATGTCATTTGGATAATTTCTGAACAAAGAATGTAGATATAATTCTATCAAAGAATTTCTAAAAACATTATTATCAGAAATAATTCTTCTATATCGTTTCGTTTGACTGTACGATATTCCATCTTTGCATGATTTTGGATGATACACAAAATATGCAACATATTATGAACATTTGTGTTTTTAACATGTACCGTACCAGTTATATCGTTACATTCGTTTTTAGTGACATCTATGTCCACAAATGATACTTTATTTTTCGACACGTTGAACGTCAATTTAATTGTGGGTGAAATTTATCTAAACAGTCTATGGAATGGTAGAGCTCTTCGAACGAATAACCCCATACCATAAAAATAATCGTAGTCACACATCTGGTTTCAAAAGGCATTTATTCAAGTAGTCATTTTCTAAGTTTCCCATGGATAGCGATGCATAAGAAAGAGTCACAGGGCTACCCATTGCTGCACCTACCTTTTGAATATAGTTCGTATCATCAAACTGAAAAAAGTTATTTTCAAGGACAATTTTGTATTAAATCAGTAATACCAAAGAAACATTAAAGATGTCTCATGATACTAACAGTGCAACATCTAATGTTATATATTTGACACATTGTAATCTAATGTTATATATTTGACACATTGTAATATAATGTTATATATTTGACACATTGTAATCTGATGTTATATATTTGATACATTGTAATCTAATGTTATATATTTGATACATTATAACTAATGTAGCATACTGCAAGTATCTCAACGCATGAACAAACATAGATTTGACATAAATAACTTTATTGATCCATCTTTTTCATCTCAAGTCGTCACACACTTTAATGACGGCTCCCATAATTTACAAGATTTTTCGTTTAAGCAATTTGATTTTGTTAATTCGGAAATGGAAAGTCTGTTAAAAGAAACATATTGGATTCACCGGGCTTATGAAGTTGCAATAACACAATATAATCCTAAGAATTAATGCATTGCAATGATACTTATGCCAATTCTTAAGTTTTAAATATTTATATATGCTTATTTGTTATATTTTGCACAAGTTCCCATCGTATAAGTCTGTTACTTTATACAAAACAGCAATGTATCGCTGAATACCCAATATGGCACTCGGGTACTTCGTGAGGTTTACTTATATTCTAGTAGTGAATATCAAGTTGAAAAAACAACAATCTAGTTAAGAAAAGTAAGAATCGAGTTACAAAAACAGATTATGAGAAACCAAATCTATATCGAATAGAGTAAATGAACTAGCTCTTATCATATTATATGAACCTTCTTCATACAGTACACTTCATTTTGTATAACACGTCTCCCTCCTTTTTTCACATTTTGTATCCCAACATTCGTGCCTAGTACATTTGGAAAGGCACGTCTATAGATGACTGGAACTATGCAACACATTTTTCTAAGCAGTGCTCAGAGTTTCTGAATCAGGTATAACATCAGCTTTGTATATATGCTGTAAAAGTCAACAGGAACAAGTTATTACACTCTTGTACTCGAAACATGCTTGACACTTGTAAACACGGAATTGTGTACACAAAAATAGTGTTGTACTATGTATGAACTATAGATTGAGTTCGTTGTCCGGTACAGCTTTACCAATGAGGTGTGGTTAAGTCTTAGCAATTGCGAAATAGCTAATTTTGTTCACTTACTGCAGCAAGCGCAAAGTGCTGGCAGGTGTGGCTATCTCACTGTAGATTTGTCCATGTCTTAGAATTATAGTGCTACTTTTCTTGATATCGTTACAGTGCATAGGAGCCTTGTCACGGAGCTGTCCAATTTAAGAAGCAATCTTCATCTGTAGAAGTATGTGAAAGCTGTCCTCTGTAGGTGATAAATGTGTTGATATACTGAATGTTTCGGAATTGATTCTTAATTTCTAGAAAGACAGACACATATATGCCACATTACGCCATACTGTTGGAGAGAACATAGTTTCGGGTTAGTCGTGTTGGTATCAGAGTGCAATCACCGTCAACACACACACACACACACACACACACACACACACACACACACACATATATATATATATATATATATATATATATATATATATGTGTGTGTGTGTGTGTGTGTGTGTGTGTGTGTGTGTGTGTGTGTGTGCATTCATGCTTGCTTTAAATAGTAGGGAGAAACTGCGTGATTAAACAGATTTGCATGACAAACATTTCCTGAAGTTATTCATCCATTTATAATAACAGTCGCTCACCTCCCACAGTCGGTACATATAAGTAATACCCCAATACAGATAAATACCAAACAAATTCGTGGAAATCTTAGTAGTAAAGACTTATCAAGCCAGACCCAAATATGCTACTAGAAATATGGTCATGGAACACGGATGCGCCAACTCAGTGCCTGATATGATGTATACAAAAAGTTAACCAAGGTGCGACAGAGAGACAGATAGATAGACGGACAGATACGATTATCACTATAAGCCCCACCATTGAGACCACTGTTGTGTTTGGACATAGCAAAAGCAATAGAAAAGTGGACTATCACGGTCCGTTAATTTTCGAAATGTATTACCTTGAAAATCTCGAAGCAGGTACCCATTCAAAGTTAGTTGTAGCTGGACATCCTCCCGTTGAAACCGTGAAAAAGATTCACTACACTATAAGGATGATCATGAGACCTTTGCTAATAATGTTGGAAATACCGCTTGATAATTTAGTCATATCTCTAAACACAAATAATAAAAAAATTACCACGGCCAACCATGCGCAACTGTTTATGTGTTACCTTAATTGGTGAAAGTTTAACGTAGAAGCTATTGCTATTGTCTTTGTATGTCAATTTAACCAACGGCACGATAAAAGGACACTGAAGTTTTAGTAGTGTATATTTTATATAAGAGTAAATTTGAATAAGATATGTAAAATGTATTGGTTACTGAATCTGTTGAAAACGATGGGTTGGTTGGTTGGTTGGGAGGTAGTTTCGATTGCAATAGGGACATTGTCATTATTTAAATAGGCTGGTTGATTGTTTTGTTGGTGTTAAACGGTAGATCAACAAATGAAAAGTAATATTGCGCTGTGCAAATTGGAGTTAAGTGCCTTTCCTCGAGACATACCACGTCGCGCAACCTGGACTGTCCTGGGCAGGATTATAGCCCTCAGTCTTCTAATCGTGTATCTGACAAATACAATGTTAACAATTATGTTGACATAAGGAGAGAAAACAAAAACAGAAAAAAAACAGCTTACTGAGAAAATCGCACCATTGCCACCACTATCACAATTCCATTAGTGAACATTTTCTTCTTATCTCCACCGATAGTTTATTTTTATCATCGCACATAGATGGATGGATAGATATTTTACGACTCTACACAGACTGACCCCGTTCATTTGGATGATAACAGCCAAGAAGAATATTTTCTTAAAAGGGTGGATTAATTGTGAAACAGGTAAGAACAGTTTATTTTCTAATTTCTCTTTATGTCTACTAGTTACAGATACAAATTTATTCATATTTACGTAGATAATGAAACAGAGGATGCATTTCCATCAGAAAATTTAGCGTTACACACATTACATAGACTTTGTTGTAATAAAAAGTCACATTATAAAAATCGTAGAACACTCTTATCTAAAATACTATTAAAATCATTTTCATTAAAATGGGTGATATGATAGATTTGTATGGGATTTACTGAATCATGTCAAGTATTTTGAATATATTGCTTGAAATTACAAGGACTTAAAACTTCATATATGGTACATTTTATAAACAAATTCTCTCGATATAATAACAGTTATAGCCATTAATATAGAACTAATTTCTCACAATATATTAATAGTTGTAGCGTCTGAATAGCATGTTTATTTTAAAAACAAGAACCCTTACCATGTTCAGTAAAATAAATACCTAATCGTATAATAATAAATTCATCGTAAATGTGTTTCTAGATGACACAGGAATATTTTGCTAAAAAATATAGCAAATAATCTTTAATATTTTAAATTCATATTTTATATAATTTTCCTTTACTATGAAATATATTCGCTCAGTTATGATTCACCATTCTTGCTAATTTGTAAAGTTTCTAAAAATGTTTGATTTTATATACTTATCAGATGATGATTAAAGCTCAAAATACAACGTGTCTCAAACGTTTAGTCAGCTAACATTTTCTAATCTCATTTAAGTTATAGTGTGAACTTGGCAGAAAAGTAACTTTGGTAAGAAAAGAAATAAATTTTCAGAGCTCAGTTAGCATAGAGATCAAATTACCTTTCAAATTTCACGCGTATTGATACCCCCCTCTCTCACTCTCTCTCTCTCTCTCTCTCTTTTTCTGTCTCTGTCTCTGTCTGTCTGTCTCTTTTAAAGAGTTTTTGTTTTTACTGTCATATATATTGTTTCACAAATAAATAGCTCATAATAGATCTTATATAAGTGAAGCCAGTCTTAGCAACTTCAAATACGAGGGGTTAAAAACTCGCGTGCAACAAATGCAAAACAAGCATACATGAAAGGGCAAAATATATCGATCACTGGTTAGGGTCACTCAAACCTTTCAAAATGGATGCATAAACCAGCCAAAAGGTGTAATGCCTAAGGAGGGGAGTACTAATTGTTTTGAAATACACGTTTAGGCCCAGAATGGGAGCCTGGTAATGAGATCTATACAAGTAGATCAACTTCAAAAAGAAAGTTGAACGCAATTCAAAATTACCTTCTTTATCTTCTCTTTTTGTTTTCTTCTCAAAAGACTGTTTGATTATTTTGAATAATACCCACAATACATATTGGGGAGAGGGGCTACAAACATATATAAAAACCTGATAGCATTCAAACAAAGGAAGTCACTTATAGGCCTGCTGGTTTATCATACTACAGGTTTGGAAGTGTCCATAAAAAAGGAAACAAAAAATATATCTAAATTATTACTAGTGTAGTAAATGCATTAGAATTAAGTGACATAAACAGCTTGTTACACGCCAGTAATAATAATGTATCCATTACTGCAAACATATGCATTATTACAATACGTAGTTATGTTCTGGCGATGCATGTGATATCCAAAGCATCACATAATCGACCGTTATAAATGCATCTGCTGATGACAGAACGCTATACCAGGTGCAATAGAAATATCAATACACTGTATACCAATTCACACATCCCAAATCACAGCAACAAATACAATCATACCAGATACAATAGAAATATCAATACACTGTATACCAATTCACACATCCCAAATCACAGCAACAAATACAATCATACCAGATACAATAGAAATATCAATACACTGTATACCAATTCACACATCCCAAATCACAGCAACAAATACAATCATACCAGATACAACAGAAATATCAATACACTGTATACCAATTCACACATCCCAAATCACAGCAGCAAATACAATCATACCAGGTACAATAGAAATATCAAAATACCAATTCACGCAACCAAAATAACAGCAACAAATGCAATCATACCAGGTACAATAGAAATATCAATACACCAATTCACGCAGCCAAAATCAAAGCAACAAATACCATCACACCAGCTACGATAGAAATATCAGTATACCAATTCACGCAGACAAATTCAAAGAAACAAATACAATCAGAGACGTTTGAGAGAAATAAGCACATAAAAATGACATTATTTCAGTGGAGACACTAGTAATTAAATACAGAAGCATACATATAGTCACAAAGAATGCTACATAAATGCATTTAAGACACAAAAACACTCATAACAGTTGATAACCTAAATTACTAGTAAGTATATAGAACTGGTTCACCAGTCAACTAATTAGGTGAACAAAAGAAAGTTGACAGGAATAAGAGAAGCATGGACAATTTTTTTACCATAGATTTAGGATTTAAAATGGGAAATATTTAAAAATGTTACGACATCATCTACAAAACTGTTTCTAACTGTGGCGGACAAACTCATGAATCTGGCCAATCCATTATTCAATCATACAACAAAACACAAAACACAGGAATTACGCAAATAAAACCTAATTAAATCTCAAAATACATTAAAGCTCCATTGTTGTAAATTTTAAACATTTAATAGTCGAAATAAAACAATAATATAAAAAAGTTCTTGAAAAGAACTACTTATTTACCCAAACCGGAGCCGGATGTAAAATTTTAAATGCTGATATAATTTCTACGGAAAGAAAAAGATGTAACTAATTTGTAGCAACATTCAAATTGTTACAATTTGAAATAGCATTTAGAAATATATAGTTTTCAATAATAATAATAATAATAATAATAATAATAATAATAATAACAATGATAAAATAATAATAATAATAATAATAACACTAATAATAAAAATGCATCAATATAATTACTATTTTTTTAAAATGGTGATAATAATGTTATCAATGACGACGATGATTATGATGATTTGTAATTAGATGCCATGAATATTGCATACTTTTCATACAGGACACAGAAAATCCGAACAAAGTACAGCTCTTGTGAAATATACGGGTCAGTTTAATTAACATCGGAAGCTTGCTTAGGACAACAGACAAATAAAACCGGGCTTACACATTATAATCCTCCTTATCTATTTTCTTGTAAAACATTGCCTGCCATAAATAGATGTAAATTATATAGCAAGTAGACTTGGAAATAAAATATTCGCATAGTTTTTGTGTTTGTACTGTTTGTCTGTGTTAACACACACACACACGCACGCATATATATATATATATATATATATATATATATATATATATATATATATATATATATATATATATATATATATATATATACGAATATTCTCTAACCTGTATGATAATATTATTGATTCGTATTTAAAAATTTTGTTAATGTTATCAAGCATTCTCTTGTAGAATTCAGGGATAGCCACATTCCGGTCTGTTTGGTGTGTATTATTTGACTCTCTCTCTCTCTCTCTCTCTCTCTCTCTCTCTCTATATATATATATATATATATATATATATATATTGTTACGACTCTATGGTCTAAGAAAAATGTAACAGAAAGAAAGTGAAACCAACAAATCAAGTAAAAATCAACAAGCAATTTATTACTAGATAATTAAAAATGAAAAATCAAAAAGTCACTTACAGTAATGTGTTTTGAAATCCTAATAATCCAATAAGAATGATTGTTCTAATCACAAGTCCTAAATATAGAATGTTCCGAATTCACAGCTGTGTCCTTGAATGTTATGATGTGCTAATGGTCTCCAAAGTCCTGATGTACTAGTAATCTTTGATGTGCTGATGTCAAAATGAAGTATTCCAAAATATCTGAATAAGTTCACCTAAATTCCAAAATCATCAATTAAAAATCCAAAATCCAAAAGTTTATGAGCACTGTTATAATCCAATGAATATTTAAAATAATTCCTCTCTTAGAATTTGGAATGAATTTTCACAACTGTAATAGCTCTTTACAAGACTGATGGTAATGTCAAAACTGAAAAAATGTCCACCAAACATGGTATATATAAAGATTGGTCACATGACAGAATGTTCTAGAACATGTGTCATCTTAATGTAATTTTAACTGTAAACAAAATTCAACCTTGACCTTCAAATTGAGAAAACATATTGATCAAAACAACTTAATTCAAGGACACTAGTTAAACATGTTTTTCCTGATAACATTAAGATTTAAGCAAATATTAAAGTGAAGAAACATTTATAATTTCCTAAAATATTTATAATATTATATAAACATCATACATAACACCTCCCCTCATAAAGAAAAAGAAAGATTTATATAATAAAGCTTTCTTTTGAATATACATCTAATACTACAATAACCAAAAATACATAAGAACATGTTTTATGATACTGGACTTAATTACATCAAGCAATATTACATTTCTAGGCACGTGAGAGTGCATCTGCAATCACATTGTCTTTTCCCCTGATGTGTTTGATGTCAATGTTATATTCCTGCAATATCAAACTCCATCTCAACAATCTCCGATTTTTATCTTTCATTTTGTTGATGAAAGTAAGGGGATTGTGATCACTGTACACAATAATTGGAGAAAGAGCTGAGGTAACATACACTTCAAAATGCTGTAAAGCCAATATCAAAGCCAAACATTCCTTCTCAATTGTGGAATAATTTTTCTGATGTTTGTTTAGTTTTTTAGAAAAATAACACACAGGGTGATCCACACCACTTTTGTCTTCCTGAATAAATACTCCACCAACCCCTACATCACTTGCATCAACAGATAATTTAAATGATTGGCTAAAATTTGGTGCAGAAAGAACTGCTGCATTCTTAAGCATGGCCTTTAACTTGTCAAAAGATTCCTGACACTTGTCAGACCAATGAAATTTGGTTTTCTTACTCAATAAACTTGTCAAAGGTTCAGCAATTTTGGAAAATTGGAACAAAATTTCCGATAATATCCAGCCATACCTAGAAATCGCATCAGTTGCTTTTTACAAATTGGAACTTGAAATTCAGAGATAGCTTTGACCTTAGCTTCTATAGGTTTAACTTGACCTTGTCCCACAATATGTCCTAAAAATGTGACACAAGCATGGCAAAACTCACTTTTGCTCAAATTAATTGTCAGATTCGCATCACTGAGTCGATCGAAGAATTTTCGAATGGTTTCCAAATGATCTTCCCAGGTGTTGTTGTAGATAATGACGTCATCGATATAAGCGTCACAATTATCAAGACCAAATGTTATTATGTTCATCAGACGTTGAAACGTTGCAGGCGAATTTTTCATTCCAAACGGCATAACTTTATATTGATAAAGTCCATCTGGAGTTACAAATGTTGAAATTTCTTTTGCCCTTTCCGTCAGTGGAATTTGCCAGAATCCTTTTAAAAGGTCAAACTTGGTGACATATTCCGCATTTCCAATTTTATCAATGCAATTGTCCATTCTTGGGATTGGAAATGAATCAGTTTTGGTGACACTGTTGACTTTTCTATAGTCAGTACACATACGGAATGTATTATCTGGCTTGGGAACAAGAATACATGGTGAACTCCAGTTACTTTTACTTGGTTCTATGAAATCATTCTCCAGTAGATACTGAATTTCTTTCTTCAGATAGTTCTGTTTGAGAGGATTTATCCTATAAGGATGCTGTTTCACAGGCGCAGAATCTACAATGTCAACGTCATGATAAATTTTCCTTGTTCGTGTTGGAACATCAGGAAACAAGTGCTCATAGTCATGTAATAGCTGTTTTAGTTCACTTCCTTCCTGTTGTTGTAGATGTGAAAGTTTCTGGTCTAGGTTGTTCAATATTTCTGAATTCCGAAGATTGGTTATACCAGAGTCACTATAGTCTGATCGTACTCCATCGTTGATATCTTCACTGTGTGGGACAGGTACAACTAAATTAACTGAATAATTAGCTGAGCTATCTCTGTCAAAATATTCCTTTAACATATTTATATGACAAAGTTGTTTCTGTTTCCGTCTCCCAGGAGTGTTAATGATATAATTTAAGTCATTTACTTTCTTTGCAACGGTATAAGGACCATAAAATTTAGCCTGAAGAGGATTTTGAGGTATGGGAAAGAGAGCCAGAACTTTGTCACCAGGTTTAAAACTCCTTTCCTGTGAATTTCTGTCATACCTTAATTTCATTTTTGACTGGGTAGTGTGAAGATTAGTTCTTGCTACTTCACAGGCCTTTGACAACTTGTATTTGAAATCAGAGACATAATCAAGAAGATTAATCTTTGAATCTTCATTTGAAAGAAGTTTCTCTTTCAATAATTTCAATGGTCCACGGACAGTATGACCAAAAACTAGTTCAAAGGGACTAAAACCCAACGACTCTTGAACTGATTCCCTAACAGCAAACAACAACAAATGAACACCCTCATCCCAATCCTTTTCTGTATCAAAGCAATATGATCGAATCATATTCTTCAAAGTTTGATGAAATCTTTCCAAAGCAGCTTGACTTTCAGGGTGATAGGCAGAAGATTTAAACTGTTGGATGCCTAATTCATGCATAACTTGTTGGAAAATTCCAGACATAAAATTTGACCCTTGATCCGACTGGACAGATTTGGGAAGGCCAACAAGTGTAAAAAACTTCACCAATGCTTTCACAATAGTTTTAGTTTTTATATTTCTCAGAGGAATTGCCTCTGGAAATCTTGTAGATGCACACATGATGGTCAACAAGTATTGGTCTCCTGACTTGGTTTTAGGTAAAGGACCAACACAGTCTACCATTATTCTACTAAATGGTTCATCAAATGCAGGAATAGGTTGCAGATGAGCCTTAGGTATCTTCTGATTGGGTTTTCCTACCATTTGACAAGTGTGACAAGATCTGCAGTATTTAGAAACATCACTTTTGAGTTTCGGCCAATAAAAATGATTCAAGATCTTGTGATAAGTCTTACGGACTCCTAAATGACCAGCCAAAGGAGTTTCATGGGCTAAATTAAGAATTTCCTGTCGATATGACTTAGGAACAACAATTTGATAGCTCACTGACCACTCGTCACCAGCGGGTACATCAGGTGGTCTCCATTTCCTCATAAGGACCCCATTTTTCACAAAGTAACACACTGGAACTTGTGTGGCTTCAGTTTCACTAATAGCCCTCTGAAACAAACAAGATATCTCGGGATCTTGCTCCTGTTCAACGACAAGGGATTGTCGTTTGTCATCCTGATTAGAACAAAGAGAATGAGTTGCCAAAAGAGGATCACTGTGATCAATACCATTTGATTGATCAATACCTGAGGAAAAAGTGACCTCACCAAAAGACTGACCAATACATGTGTCAGCTAAAGGAATAATATCCTGATCAACATCACTCTCAAGAGCTCTTTTTGCCATAGCTCTAGTAACTGCACAAGCAGGGTACAAATCAGGGATTTCAGTTTCGACAGGATCAACTTTCTGATCCAAACAAGGCTTGTCAGTTACAAGTGGATTAACCACAACCTTATCTCCAGCTAGGTCATTGCCTAGTAATAAATGAACACCCTCTATGGGTAAAGAAGTCACTGCCCCAACAGTCACAGGTCCAGAAACTAAGTCTGATGCCAAATTTACACAATGGAGAGGAACATTTACAAAGCCGCACTCTACTCCCTGAACAAGAACACTTTCACTTGAAGAAGACTCCTCAGACAAAGGCAAAGTACCTGATAATAAAAGACTCTGAGAAGCTCCAGTGTCCCTTAATATTTTAATTGCGATAGGTTTGGCAGAATCACCAATAAGTGATATAGAACCTTCTGACATGAATGGTTCATAAGCCTCCAAAATAGAATCAGACTGGGGTTTGTTTGACCCAACAAATGTATTGCTTTCAATAAAAGACCGTGACCTTGACCTCGTAGAAATAAGAGCATTTGGAAAAGCTCTGTCTTTTCTCTGTTGCTTATTTTTCAACTTGAAGCAATCAGAAATAACGTGCCCTTTCGTTTTACAATAAGTGCACGTAGGAAGAGATAAGGATTTCTGATCAGTCTTATCAGATGTTTGATTCCTAACAGTTGTGCTGTTGTGAACTTTGGAAGTACTCGTATGAGATTGAAATGGTTTTTTTACCAGAAAACTGCTGAGAGGACGACTTATTGCCAAATGAAATTTTGTGAGTCAAGGAATAATCATCAGCCATACGAGCAGCATTTTCCAAAGTTTCCACATTCTGCTCGTCAAGATAGGTTTTAACATCACTATGGATGCACCTCTTGAACTCTTCAATTAATACGAGCTGTCTGAGGTTATCATAAGCTTGATCAACTTTCTTGGCTGAGCACCACCTATCAAATAGTTGTTCTTTATCCCTTGCAAATTCGACATGAGTTTGTCCAGTTTCTTTTCTACAATTCCTAAACCTTTGTCGATATGCCTCGGGTACCAACTCATAAGCTTTCAAGATGTACTCCTTAACCACATCATAATCAGTGCTTTGTTGTACTGACAGTGAAGTGTAGACTTCACGAGCTTTGCCAATAAGTACACTTTGTAATAACAAAGTCCAATGCTCTCTGGGCCATTTCAAGTTTTCAGCTATTTTCTCGAAATGAAGAAAGTATTTATCTACTTCTTTTTCCTGAAAAGGGGGTACTAACCTAATATATCTAGTAACATCAAAACCTGAACTTGTGTTTAAAGGAGTGGAGTGTGCTCTGTTTGCCAGTTCTAATTCTCTTAACTTAAATTGCATTTCCCTTTCTTCTCTTTGCATCTGCATTTGTATTTGTCTCTCTTCCTTCACTCTCTCCATCTGTATCCGCCTATCTTCTTTCTCTCTCTCCATCTGCATTAGCCTCTCTTCCTTCTGCATTTGTATCTGCCTCTCTTCTTTCTCTCTCTCCATGTGTATCTGCCTCTCTTCTTTCTGTCTCTACATCTGTATCTGCCTCTCTTCTTTCTCTCTCTCTCCATCTGCCTCTCTTCTTTTTCTCTCTCTCTCTCTGAATCTGAAGCTTAGCTAACTCTAAATCCATCTGGTTCTTTAACTCTAATTCCCTTAATTTCCTGTCAGAACCAGATACAGGCTTTCTCTTCGAACTTAAAGCACTACTATCAAAATTTCCCTTTCCTACTAAATACTGAATTAAAATAATCTTTATCTCCTGTTTTGTCAATGATACTTTTGCCTCAGATAGACTGTATTTTCTGGCAAGCGCGAGCAACTCATTCTTTCTCATGCACTCTAACCCCTCCTGGGTAGGTTTTGAAATGAAATTCTGAACATTAGATGCCATTGTAAATGCTTGTTGGTTTCACACAAAGAAAATTTCTCTATTAAAAATCTTTGCCAAAGAAAAAGCAAATTCTCAGAGACAAAATCAATATGAATTTCAAAGATAAATTTAATATCTCTAATATGCTTTAAAGAAATTCAATCCCGGACGACGAGCCCCCAATTTCTGTTACAACTCTATGGTCTAAGAAAAATGTAACAGAAAGAAAGTGAAACCAACAAATCAAGTAAAAATCAACAAGCAATTTATTACTAGATAATTAAAATGAAAAATCAAAAAGTCACTTACAGTAATGTGTTTTGAAATCCTAATAATCCAATAAGAATGATTGTTCTAATCACAAGTCCTAAATATAGAATGTTCCGAATTCACAGCTGTGTCCTTGAATGTTATGATGTGCTAATGGTCTCCAAAGTCCTGATGTACTAGTAATCTTTGATGTGCTGATGTCAAAATGAAGTATTCCAAAATATCTGAATAAGTTCACCTAAATTCCAAAATCATCAATTAAAAATCCAAAATCCAAAAGTTTATGAGCACTGTTATAATCCAATGAATATTTAAAATAATTCCTCTCTTAGAATTTGGAATGAATTTTCACAACTGTAATAGCTCTTTACAAGACTGATGGTAATGTCAAAACTGAAAAAATGTCCACCAAACATGGTATATATAAAGATTGGTCACATGACAGAATGTTCTAGAACATGTGTCATCTTAATGTAATTTTAACTGTAAACAAAATTCAACCTTGACCTTCAAATTGAGAAAACATAGTGATTAAAACAACTTAATTCAAGGACACTAGTTAAACATGTTTTTCCTGATAACATTAAGATTTAAGCAAATATTAAAGTGAAGAAACATTTATAATTTCCTAAAATATTTATAATATTATATAAACATCATACATAACAATGTATATATATGTATATATATATATATCCGTATATATATATATATATATATATATATATATATATATATATATATATATATATATATATATATATATCTACTTTTAATAGAAACTGAAGGGTATTCTGAGACAAAGCAACTTGTAAAGAGTCGTGCTTAAATAACTCGGGTCACGGTGTAAAATTATGG
Organism: Margaritifera margaritifera; assembly: GCA_029931535.1. Classification (NCBI taxonomy): domain Eukaryota; kingdom Metazoa; phylum Mollusca; class Bivalvia; order Unionida; family Margaritiferidae; genus Margaritifera; species Margaritifera margaritifera. The sequence continues at coordinate 3,659,620 of JAQPZY010001661.1, read as the reverse complement.
CGACCTCATGATAAGAATGACACTAACACAGCAGTTTCCGTTTACCCAGTTCAATTATTCCACAGTGAAAAATTACATCCGGGATCACTTGCCCTTTTCGGTTGAAACCATACGACTCTGGAATGGGACTAAGCAAACGGAGTTGGCAGTGGATTCTACACTGAAGTTTCGTAATAATTAGTGTTGGGAGTTTATTACCTGATATCTAAACTTTTGCATTTAGATATGATTTTTAGCATCCTTTTTCGGAGAGTGAATCTTAGCGATTCTCACGTACATCCCAAAGAAATGAGTAGTCACTTAACGCATAAGTATATTATATATAAAACGGGTGAAATCGATATCTTCGATGTCTGAGCCAAAAGCGTTTATTTCTTGCATAAGCAGGTGAAATGATGAAAGACCGTTACTTAAGATACAAAAATAAGACAAATGTATCGGTTTATTTATCATGGTGTTTGGCTTATCATATGGACATCAAATACAGATCTAATTCGCTCCCCCGACATAACAAGTGTCGGAAAAAGATTGAAAGAGAAGAAAAAGACGCTTTCGTAAATGTGCATGTAAATGGGGCCAACATTAGAGCCTTACACAATTAACCCATAAGATAATATTGCATACGTAAACATCACACTGGAACATAGAAGATACAAAGCTAGTAATATAAAACCTTTAAATAGTTTTGAATCAATAAGCTTTAAAAAAAAATAAAAAAAAAATAACACAACAGATCTACTTAAACGAGGACGGTTCACACACTCTCTTTCTCGCACACACATAAACACAGAAGAACACACAGATACTCACATAAAAGAGCAACAGAAGCAAATAGTATTTCTCGTACTGCCCATTATACATTTATCAGAAAAAACACCATTCACAAAAATAGTTCGGTGCGTCGATTCACCCCTAGCTAGCGGCACATCTTTGTCAGATAAATTTTCTCTGCCTTACGTCACATAAACTATGAGTTCTCCATTCGATTGTTACATGCATAAGCGAGTAACCTACCCGAACATTAATACGGAACTGTCCTGGTTAAAGTCGGGGCCCGGATGGCCGAGTGGTCTAAGACCCTCGCCTTTACAGATCACGCATATATCACATCTGTCCGCGTGGATTCTAGTCTCGGCTAGGACAACGTGGGTATGTGAGAAAGCTTGCCAGTGTCTTCCCGTGAGTCATTGATTCTTTCCGGGGTCTTCCTCAAGCAAATATTCTAGCCGCCAAGTGTAGCCTATAAGTTGCTGGAATATAGTATTAAACCCACAAACGCAAACCAAACTTGGTTGAAGGATATTGTTCTTGGTCAAGCTAGAGGACTTTAGTAGTAATGACATTGACAATTCTGAACCACTCATACTTTATGTTCTTGCACATCTTGTAGAAAGAGACGTCAAAAACCTTTCGGACCTCATAGACACGTTCAGAAAAGAACAAGAAAAGAAGAACAGCAGCTTTCAGAGAATTGAACGTTTTTCATTACTAATTGAAAAAAAGGAAAATGATGCGCAAAGATTCTTGCGAAGCCCGAACTCGTTCTGTTTGCCATGCCACCAACGATGATGACGATGCAAGAATCCCAATGAGTAGAATTTCATCCTGTCTCAACTTTGACTACTTCAGCTGCTATCTAATTTGAAATCAAAGGACAAACCGAAGATTACATTGATCTGATTAACAGTTACTTGTACCTGAAAGTCAAAGTTCTCAAAATGGACAACACCAATTCACGCGCCGATGCCAGAGTAGCTCCCGTCAACAATTTCATGCATTGGTTGTTCGGCGAAGTGAATTTGTACACGAAGAACAAACTAGTCAGCAGTAGCATGGACACTTACCTTTACCGAACTTATCTGGAAAATCTCTTGACGTATGGAAAAGAAACAAAGAACACACATCCGGATGCCTCCGTGGAATGATAACCTGACACTTTGGATATGTTCAACGACACAGCGTTAATTGCAGAAATTGCATGCAGACAAGAATGTTGGATTTAACAAACGCCAAAGAAAATTAAACAAACACGTAGTTTGGAAATGATGGATCGTTGTCATTTGGACATGTGGTTGCAAGACAAGTATTTGCAGAGTGGAGTGGATGTACGCCTTAGACTGAATCAAACCAGTACCGTGTGTTACCTATGTTGTGTTACGACTAGGGGTAATGTAACAAAAGAAAAAAGAAAAAAAAAGCTCAAACAAGCTTTCAAGATTTAAAACACAAATATTTAATTTCGTAAAACATTAAAATATTTCAACAAACAATCAAAGTGAAAGAATTTTAAAAAAATACAGTATAGAATATCCATAAAAGTCCTAAATTGTTCAATTGCTCACTGATCCGAAAGTTAATCCAAATTATTCCGAATGGAGAATATTCCGAATGAAGATACCACTGTGCTGATGTACTAACAAGAATCAGTTATATCCAAATATTATTAATTCCAAGTAATCCTTGTGAATATGGAATATCACACAAGTTCTAGAAATGTTTACGATAATTCCAAAGGAGCTAAATAATTCTTAAAGTTTAAGTAGCAGTACTAAATCCAAAAAATGTACTGTATATCTCTGAAGCAGAATACCACACACAAAATGAACCAATCTCGTTTATGACCTCTCAGGCTGAACGTACTATCAAGAAGAATGACAAACGCTCCGATTACATCTTATTTATAGTTTTCTTAATCTGCGTCTTACAAACAAACAAAACCCATTACTTATTCCGTCTCAAATCAACATCTTACTATTGCGATCTTATTCTAACTTCTGGTCAACAAAATGAATCATTCTCTGTATATTGCGAAATCCAGGTCAGAAGTTCAAAAGTTCAAACCCTCACGCGCTGAATCACGTGACATGACTAATGCTTCAACCGACAATATTGATTTTTCCCAGGACCAATGTACTTGGTCACATTGAAATTACCGTATATGTGCACTCTGCAAAACGACACCTATTAGACTCTAATACCGAGGTCATAAACTAATAAAACTATACCATTATTTAAAAGAAATGATACATAATTCCGTAACACCGTGTTCCATTTGATGGCTAATGCTAACAAATACAAAACGAGCATCGAAGAAGCCAGACTCTACATGCGGCATGTGGAGGTCTTACCTAAAGTGGGAAACGACATCAGTCAAACTTTGACCAGAACGACAGCCAAGTATCCTCTACGACCAGTGGAAGTGAACGCCTTCACCATTGCCTCTGGACTCCGATCCAAGATCGAAGATGATCATGTTTTCCAAGGACAGCTACCAAAACATTTGCTCACTGGCATCATTAACAATGCGCTTAACGGAGCCATCTGTTAAAATCCTTTTGAGCCCCAACACTTCAACGTGTCCAAGATAGAAGTCACACGAGATGGCCAGACTCTGTACCAGACCTTTCGAACCTAACTTTCCCCAGAAAAATTGCTCGAGATCTTATTTGACACTGTTTGAAGCCACAGGACAGTTAAGTACCAACAGCAGACACGGCTTTTCGTATGATGATTATGCATGAGGATATGGTTTGTGGGGATTTGTTTTCACTCCAGACAAGGGCAGCGACGAGGGATGTTTGCACCCTATAAAGTCGGGCCAACTTCGTGTGCAAGTTCAGTTTGCAGTAGCTCGGGCAAACACACACAGTGAACGTCATCTTGTATGCAGAATTTGACAATACTCTCGAAATCAACCGTTTGAGAGAAACGATCCTGAACGAATAGAAAGAAAAGATGGAACACGAAGAACATATGGAGATCGGTGATGAGGATGTTTTTTTTAAATATTTTATCTAGAACAATAACAACAGTCACAGACAAAAAGTGAACAAGAAGAGGACAAAAAATACAATCATGATGTCATTATGGTCAGAACAAGAAGAACATTTAGTCTTCTGTTTTGCTTGTGATTCGTCTGAAAAAAATACAGACCTAGCCAGAGAAGATTGTTATGGATGTAAATTTAATCATCCTAGTCCGAAACAAGACGACAAATGTTTGATGATGAGTCCAGAAGAAAAGTTGGAAAAGTATCTTGAAGAGTCATAGACCCTCCTCTCAGAAGAGAAGATTTTGAGAAAGGGGTATAAAGATTTGTGTGACGATTCCTTACACCATAGACTTCTCTGGAGAAGAAACGCATTGAAGCTCTCTTGCAACAGAGTACGGACACTACTCGTTCATCGACTTACTTGACAGATAATTTCAAGGAAAGAGTAAGGTGTGAATTGATGACTTATCATTACATGTGAAGAAAAAAAAATGAACACCTGGGAACTTCATTACCTTCTGACTCACAGTTCGTACACAGCTTCTTGGAATCCGGTGGTGTGTGCTGAAGATGAACCTCCAGATCAAACATATAAAGACGTTCAAGCCTATGTCATCAACACGGACGACAGTCATCGACCATGAACCGATTGGGTAGCCATCTGCTTTCTCAACGCCAACAGTGTGGATATTTTGATTCTTTTGGATTACCTCGTCTGCAAGACAACATCATTGACTTTATGACAAGACATGCTGTATCTACTCAATTCAATAATGTGACATTACATGGATCAGATTCCAGTGTGTGTATTTTCTTCATCAACGCAGTCATGGATTTCCATTAGAAAATTCAGTGACTTGTTTTGGTCGTGAGTATTATAGAAACTATGATAAAATAGAAAGGTCGTTTCGTGAACATTATGGCTATCTCTTTTCTTTAGCTCAGAAACGAAGCGTGCATCAATGGCAAAATGGCAGTGTATTCGATGATTAGCAGTCGAATCTGACTCCAAAAAGTTTTCAACCTTGTATATACGTTCATATTTAATGTGTCAGTTTGTATTCCTGTTTGAGTTAGACAAGCTTGTTCTTATTATTAAACATGTTCAGTTTGAGAACAATGGAGTTGTCTTGTTTATTTTTGAAAACAAATTGTGTTAATATGCTCTTTCACATTCTCTCTATCGATCTTTGTTTAAAAAAAATGTTTTCTTTCACGTCCGCGTACCGAATTGGAGGGATGTGTTCCTTCACGTCTGCGCACCGAACTTAAGCTTTGGTGTGGTGTGATAGTGTGTTTTGTGATTTCACCCCCCTCCCCTTCTTTTACATCCTACCCCCTCTTATTTGATAATTTGTGTGTGTGTTTGTAAGTAAAATGTGTGTATAAACACTCCTACCCCTTTATATGGATTGTATGCTTGTATGTATGTAAATATAGCGTATGTATAAACACTCGTACCCTTTTTGTTAGATAGTAGGTGGGTGTTGGATTGTAATAAAAAAGTGGGTGCTGGAGAGTTGGGTGTGTGTTGGATTGTAATCGAAGAGCGGGTGCTGGGTAGAAGGGGTCTGTGATAGATAGTATACCAAAAAGCGTCTGCTGGATAGTTGGGCGTGTGTGTTGGATTATAATTACAAAGCAGGTACTGGATAGTAGGGTGTGTGTTGGATTGTAATAAATAATATATTTCCAGTAGGTACCCATGGATATCAGAGGGGGGGGGGGAAGGTGTTGGATTGTAATAAAAAAGCGGGTGCTTGACAGTATTTAATAAGAGCAACTGTATGAGATTATTATTATAATAGCTACCTTGGTACACGAATCTGTCTCCGACGAAAAAAAAAAAAAACAACAACAAAAAAAACAAAAAAAAAACAAAACAAACAAAAAAAAAACATAAAAAACAAACACTACTCATCATTTAATGCATGCAACATATAACTGAATTCAACCTATCTGTTCAGTTAAAAAAATGGCAAACTTGAAACAGACTATAGTCCGTCTGATAGGATGGCGTTATTGTGACATAGATCTGACTCTATCAAATGTGGAATAAATTCCGAAACATCCAATATATAAAACAATTCTATCACAAAGAACAGATAGCAAGAAAGAACATGTTTTCATTTTCACATACTGCTACAGCTAAAGATTACTTCCGTAAAAAGGACAGCTTCCTGACAAATTCATCTTTATTGTGAAGATACAGAGTATTTAGGCTATACGTATCCTGGTTGTCCAATCCACGGCCAGAGAACTAGAGGTGATCGGGTTTCTCACCGACAGTACTTTGTGCGTATATCAGTGAGCGAACCGAACTCAGTATTTTGAAATAGCTAAGGCTGAAACTATACACTCCCGTGTAACGCTGATCGCGGCAAAGAAACCCGTGTACATATTTATTCATATCTTACACAAAGGTATTTTAATACACACAATTTAGTGACGTTTGGCTCAATCGTTCTGGCAAGCAAGTTAAACGTTTTATCCTCGTACTGTACAGCTGGCGGCGGGAAGTCTTAAAGCAGTGCCATCATGGAGCCACTGGTGGAGGGGGGGGGGGGGCGGAGACATTTAGGGGTAGACAAAACTCTCAGCAAAGTACGCCAACGTTACTACTTGCCTGTTATGAAGGACTATATTCGAGAGTATTGTGCGACATGCTCCTTTTGCGCTCAGCACAAGAACTCCAACCAAAAACGTAGAGTAAGACTTCAGGGCATAACGGATGGTGAAGCAGGAGAGCTCGTAACCCTCGATATTTTAGGACCTCATAGACGGAGGAGTGAAACGCATAGATTCTTGTGATTGGAAATCATTTCACCAACTGCCTAATATTTAATTGTTGAAAGAGCGTTGTTTAACAATTTTATTTGTATATTTGGCATGCCGCGTGCGCTGTTGTCTGACAAAGGCCGACAGTTTGAAAGTGCTATGTTTAAAGAAGTGTTTGTCATGTTAGGAATTAAGAAGACTCGAATGTCTCCCTATGATTCTCAGTGCAATGGAACAGTGGAACGATACAACTGAACTTTGTACCAGATGTTAGCGGAATATGTTCAAGGAAAGTCAGAAAACTGGGACCAGTACCTTCCTCTTACGAGCACGGCATATCGTGCATATAAAAACGTTTCTTCCGGATTCACTCCAAACAAGATGATGCTGGGACAAGAAGCAAATCTTCCTACGGATCTTTTGGTTAGCTAAACACCAGACGAGGCTCTGAAGAATCTGCCGGAATTCGTACCAGAATATAGGATGGCAATGCGGGCGGCAAACGAGGAAGCGCTAAAGAAATTAAGCACCGTTATTCGACATCAGAAGGCCACTTATGATCTCAAGGTTCATGGTCCTTCGGTGATAGTGACCTTGTGTGGTTACACCATACTCTGAGAAAGAAAGGGAAATCACCTAAGCTGCAAGTCAGGAGGACTGGATCATGGCGCATTGTTAAGAAAATAACGTATGTCACGTACCTTATCACAAGAAGTGATAACAAGACGACTCCGATTGTTCACTTCAATAGATTGAAGCCATGCTTGGTACGATCTGAGAATGAACATGAATCTTCCAACAGCCGGGAGAAGTAATATGATGGGGGTGATGAGACTGAGGAGGAAGAGGAACGGTTGCCATATCCCATTACGGCTCAAATAATTAAGCAGTGACACGGCAGAAGGCACGCCGCCTGTTCAAGAGAAACGAACATACAAACTATAGCAATGGGAGTACCCAAGACTCGCTGCCGGTTCTATTTCTGCTCAGAAATCCAAGATAATTGAGCGTAGGAGGTATTGACGAGGCTAAGGCAGTGCTTTTGCTCGAATTTCAACCGCAGGTTTCTTACGTAGTCTTATTTCTTTTAATTTCTTTTGTTGTTTTAATTTTTCTTTAAGTACCTGACAGAAAAAAATATTTTTAAAAAAATGAAAATAATGGGTAACCGCTGTGTCCCCGTGACTGTTGAATGGCTAGATTAAGGACGGCCCAATGCTGTCAAACGGGTTGTATTGACAAGCCGCACGGATAAACCAGAAAGCTTCGTGCATTATGGTTGCTGTAAATTTTGCAATTGTTATATTTTATTCAGATATTCGTATGTGAAGGCAGATTACTCTTTTGGTAATTGTTAATGAATTATGTGCATTATTAACTCCCAGAAGCATTGGTTAGAAGTTGTTTGTTTGCTGCTTTGAACAAGAGTTATGTAAATTAGAATTGGTTTATCAACTTTTACAGAGCCAACGTTCAGTTGTGCTTGCTAGTGAACGGTTTTCTGTCACTGTGGTACTTATGTATTATTAGTAGAAATGTGGATATGAGGCTACAGTGTCTGCTAGCACAGTCTGATAGCGATGAATACTTTGGCATCCTTTTTTGGAGCGCCGTGGGTCCTAGGCGACTTCTCGTTTTGGTAGAGATGCGTTTGTACCAATTTGTTTATTAAGGATGCATAGTGTTGTGTTCAAGGATGTTACAATTGCATATAATCGGTCTTTCTCTCGCCACTTCTTACTTTATCATGACGTTACTGCTACTACCAACTCTGTTACAACTGCTGGGTCCAGATATTTGATCAAACTTCATTATAGTTGATGGTTCTATAACACGACTGTCCATTTCTTCCCTATAATTGAACACTGCATCACTGGTAAGTAGTCAAGCATCATTGTCACGGAATTGTGTGTACGAAAATGCCTCTGCATTATATATGAACGAAAATGTACATGGATTTTGCTGCAGCGTACAGCGTTACCCAGTGGTGTACTAGTTCTAACCTTGGCGATTTTGAAATACTGATTCAAGGTCACTTACGGATGCATACACAAAGCGCCGGCACTGTGGATCCCGTTTTACCTCGAGATCTCTGGGACCACGACTAGTATACTTATAACACAAAATTCTCTCTGTGTCGTCACAAAATATAAGAGTCGTGTCGGGAAGCACATTATGATAGCAATCTTCAGTTGCAGAGACATATCGAAATGAAAACTGTATTCTTTTTCGTTGTCTGTTTTATGTGATCAAATTGTTTTATATATTGAATCTTTCAGAATTCTAAATTTATAGAACGTCAGACCTATGTCATCATAACGCCATGCTATCGGATATAGTCTGTTCCAAGTTAGACTTTTATAGCTGAACAGACAAGCTGAATTCAATTATAGGTTGTATGAGGAACGTTCGAGCTCTCGTAATCCAGTGCTACGGTTCTTGTCGGAAACTGATTCATTTTTTCACATGGTTATTTTGATAATAATCTCTTAAAGTTGTTTTTACGAAAGAATTTAATGCGTAACGAAGTCAATACATGTGCGCCCATGCGTCATGTATTTCGTTGCATTCACACTTGAACATGTCTGGTGTATTACACGGCTCTGTCATTGTATGTTTAACTGTTCAATAAAAGGCATCTAACTCTGGGGTTTGTGTAACCTGGATACTGCGGTCAATGGTGACGTTGGTTCGAAGAACTGTATTGGTTTAATCCGTATGAAGGGCCAAAGGTTCTGGACTAACGGGTGTGCATGATAAGGATTCTCTGAATGGATCCTTCAGGAGACCGGGATGAGCGGACCATGCAATGTTGTTCCTTCACCATTTGACGGAAGCTGTGGAATCGGAAATATCTCGTGCTCGTCGACTGGCACATGTCATAGTAAATAAACACCACTAGTAAAATCTAACACGGCGTTACGGGCGACAACTCCTGAAGGCTTATTATGGTATCTGCAAAGAAATGTATTTGATAGGGACACAAATATATAATATTTTATATACTTCAGTACATAAGTGAATGTTTATTATGAAGAGTTCAAATGAATTGCGTGATATAATGAAGTGGTGGGTAAACTGACGCATTTTTATATTATGTCTACTATTAGTCAAAGACATTTTATTGAGGAAATTCGTATTTACTGTTGAGTTTGTGCTTGCTGAAACTGAATGTTTGTGTTGCTATTACCCGATATTTTGGTTGCAGCCACAAACTTAGGATAACTTAATAAAGCCGTGGCAAAACAATAACAAATTGATGTCATGTGTTACAATTTGACAATAAAAACAAGACAACAACAACAACAACAATAATAATAATAATAATAATAATAATAATAATAATAATAATAATAATAATAATAATAATAATAATAATAATAATAATATCACCCTCATCGTAATCAGCGTCAAACATTAATGTGTATCAAAATTTTTCTGCTTTCTTCTTCAACTTGTTTTTTTGGTCTTTTTCTTCTTGTTGTTATTATTAATTATGTTCATAATACCCATTATTATCAACACGTAAGTTCGTTAAATATTCTCACCATGTTTCTCGTTTTCCTAATCTTTATTATTGATGAATTATTATTGGTACTATATTCCATATATAAATATGCAATATCTACAATAGCAAGGACCTAATATTGTAAAATAGATACAATACTCATTGGGAATGAAACATCTCCATCTATAGACATTCCCTGTATCTTGAAATCATTAAAATAATGTGAAACAAAATACATATATATTGTAATTAAACTGAAATAAAGTGAAATGATATATTCATAATCTGCAGGACATTAAAGCAAACGAAAAACGGAGTATTCTGAATGGAATTTATATGCCTATCGTTGGGGAAGAAGAAGAAGGTGATTATGATTATTATGATGATGATGATGATGATGAGAAAAATATGACGACGTAGACGAAAGGAAGAAAGATGAAAAGAAGATACAAGCCTAGGAGAGAATCGTCCATAGAGTTTGCGGATGTTAAATAACAAAGATTCAGAATACAGAAACACGGCTATTGTGCACAATGTAATGTTAGTAAATATCAATTTTTAAAATGAATCTAGCTCTGCCAAAATATCTATTATTATTATTATTATTATTATTATTATTATTATTATTATTATTATTATTATTATTATTATTATTATCATCGATATTTTCAAAGTATATAGCACAGGATTGCCATACTAGCGATTAATACTTTAGCTGATGTTGACATTATTACTGTTTACGTTATATAATTCTTATATGCTTATTATTCCTTCCATTAAAAATGTTTCTTCATTAAAATTATGGAAAAGGATAGAGACTATTTATTTATGAATATTTTTCCAGCTCTGCCATCGGAGAGTAAGAATAGTAACTGCGTTTGTCATTATTACCGTGTTTGTTAGAAAATATTTGTACGCATCACGTTTCTTCGAACAGAACGGTTTTTTCGTAAACTATATATATATATATATATATATATATATATATATATATATATATATATATATATATATATATATATATATACATACAGACATATCTATATCTCTATCTCTATATCTCTCTCTCTCTCTCTCTATATATATATATATATATACACACACACACATACATATCTATACATCTATGGAGACATAAATAAAACCAGCAACAAAATACAAGAACAAAAATAACAATAACTATTCAAGAATATAACTCAGTGCGCAAGGATACATCCCACATTTTTATTTCACTAAGATATTTCATAATGACAAAAAATGATACTTTCCTCTGTAATCTAGGGGAAATGCAACTGTTGGATATCACAAAATATCACACGATGAAATTATATATATATATATATATATATATATATATATATATATATATATATATATATATATATATTCAAAATTGATTAACATAACCTATATTCCCAATATTTATTTCAAGGCAAACTAATGAAATGACGTATGCGAACTTGTGCAAGAAGTATGTTAGTTTTATGGCATTATAGCTTTTTTCGTTATCGCTGCAGACGCCGCAAACTTCCTTGCCATACCGTGTTATGTATATTTAATCTATGACGTGTGTTTAAATCTTGTCCATGAAGGTAAGTAGCAACTTAGATTCTGGTCACCAATTAACAGAATGTTTACTATCATTTGTGTTCAAGACCAGTCTTTACTGGGTTGTTCCCCCCATTTTTTTGCCTCACATTATGTTGATATAGGTCAAGAAAAAATGTGTACAAATAGGGATTTGGTAAACAAACAATTCATTCCTGCTTTAGATCAGTCTGTGAGAATCCATTTGAGATCAGATTAAATAGTTTGTGCAGTTGAAATCAGATATAATTTGAGAGGAATTATTTACTTAATATAATCATTGGAATTACTAAAGTGCTCATTGACTTTTTAATTAATACATTATTTTGGATTGTATCATTGTGTTATATCAGGACATTCAAGACTATTGGAACTAATTCAGAACATTCGATACTTTAGGACATTTAGGATTATTTGGAATTTTGATTCACAATATTGTAAGTATCTCTTAAATTGCACTTTGCATTATAGGGAAATAAATTGCTTGTTGATATTACTTACACTGTTGGTTTCACGTTCTTTCTTTTACATATTTTTTAAGACCTAGAGTCGTAACAACCTGTTCAAGGTTACCTTAGAACTTATTCGTACTGATTGATTCATCGTATTCTATAATGCTCATAGTAACATTAAAAGATGTAATGACTAATTTACAACAAAATTCAAGAGCGAATAAATCTCCGCCTAAATGATAAGACCTATAGACTAACAATACTACTTTAGTCTTACTTTTATGTAACAGTTCAATGTTCATGCGTTCAGTGTCCATACAGAGAAATAAAAAATGCATATTTACCACTTTTTTATTGTCGTCAATAATACGTGAAAACATAGGTCGTATTATTAAATTATTTCAAATTTTTGTCTTGCAAAATATAAAATATCCAAGCAATATTATCACTAATAATTTCAGGAATAGTGCCGTCAGGGCAGTCTGCAAACACAGAGAAATACCTCAGCATGTTGTATGGCTAATGAAAAAGAAAAAAAGGAAAAGAAACATCAGTTTTGATGCATACGGGGTACAAATTTGTGCGGACTTCTTAGTTGATATAAACCAAGAATTCAAATATCCAAGAAACAGGTATACTTCAGCTGAAACAATTTGACATCTAAGAGAAAGAAAAAAAAAGTTCATAGTATTTCAAAGAGTTTTAATGCAAATGTATAATCCCCGACAGTAAAGGTACTGAATAAAATATATAGAATAAAATTATCATTACAACGCATTAGAAGGCAAGTAAAATTAATATGTGTCAAAAGTCCTCAACGAACAGAAACGATTGAATAAGGAATTTTAAAAAAGGAGTGTCTTGCTTTAGACTTTTTCCTTTTATACAAGAAGAACTCATTGCGTAGAACCTTTGGCAATTCACACGTGGCTGAATATATAGCGATACAGCGGTAAAAAAGACTAAAAGGAATTTTATCTACAGCTCAAATTAAACAAACTTTAACAGGTCTGTACTCAAGGATACATAAATTTCAATTTAATTTAATACCTGAAGTCATGACATAATAAATGTCTTTACTTATTCTTTAGCACTTGTACATAAAATCATTTACATCAGTGCTGTTGCTATCCATGGGGCGCAAGTACATCATATTAATGTAGAAAAACAAGTGACATGGGACGTAATTCTTTCGTATACCATTTACGTTGACTATAGTCTCTCCAACAAATATGAGTTATGTTTGCTTTTGGACGCGCTCCACACACACGTGTGACAAGTAAAAAGGTAATTTTTTGGAAAGTGAAAGAAAGAGACAAAATTGTAGTAAAAAAAAAAAAAACACTTAAAAACTAATATTACGAAATAATTCTGAATTAAATATAGGTCATTGCATGAGATGTTATAGGTCATTAAAATCATAACACAATAGCAACAAACAATCTCCGTAAAAATGTAATGCAGACGTACTATGAAATGCCGATACGTACTCGAGCGCATTTTTCCAACAATTTCAAAGGCTTAGTTATATAAGACGCTTCATAATTGATAATTATTTTCTATTTAGATTTTATATTTAACCAAAGAATAATGTTCTTCAGTAATTTTTGGAGTATCAGCCGCTAGAAGACAATATTGTTCCTTCACGTGGATTCAGCTCAATCTGTCATAATATTTGAAACCTCCCTTAAACAAAAAGCATGCACTAATATGTCCTAGCGTGCATACCATCAGATTATACAACAAATTATACATCTTTTGTGACTGACCTACCTAAACCCTGAGTGTATAGAGAATGGGCATTAAAACAATCTCATAATATTTGTTGTAGCAATAGATTGTTTATGATAAAAAAATGTGACAAAATTCAGTTGTGTACTTGTTCACCATGCAAAACGTGTCCACTACTTGTCATATACAGACGTAAAGGCCATATATTGAATCGCTTCATCAGTCAGTTCATGACGCAGGCTCTTCTAAGACGTATGTGTTTTGCATACGTTAAAGTTTATATATCCGTAAGTAAAACATCCCACTGGGACAAGACCGAACATTAAGATCTATTTGCCTTGTTAATGAGCAAACTTACCCTGTGAAATGAGACCAAGTTTCAGTTAAGACCATCTTTCCCCAATCTGATAAGTGGTCTTAATTAAAAAGTCTGACTGTAATTATTTTAAAAAAATGTATTGAATGGAGTATACATTCAGATTTTCGCGGTGTGTGCTTGTGGTTCGATAGTAATGTAATTTGATTACATTCGCAGCCAGGCATACCTGATGAAACGACCTATGTATAATTTATAAGAGACTGCAGTCAAAGGAAACGATATTGATCAGTTTTGAACGATTGCAATTTTAGCATAGACAATAGTAATATATGAACATCGTTGCGTCCTAACCATTATAGCTGTATCTAGAGGAACCATGGAATGTACAAAATATAATACCAAGGTTTCTACATACACCATTACATGGACAATACCTTATCCCTTTTTTAAAACTACTTTTACAAATGCATAGGCTGTGACAAAGGTGGAATAAATCGTATCACTATTTTTTTCCAAATATAATATTCATGTTGAAACTATAGTGCAAAATAAAAATGTCTCTACCCCCACCCCCCGACCCCTGGTTATACAAAACTAATCGGAATGTGCTTTCAGAGTAGTCTGTCAACAACACGCGACGTCCTACATAGCGCCATTGTATCCATGGGTGAATCTATTTTATAGTCCTTGTACCAGGTTGAAAACACGTAACTGAACAAATTGCATAGGACACTAGGGGAGCATATTACTTGCTTTGGGGTTTACAAGGTATCCACGTTCTCGAAGGTATGTATTCTGCCATCACGAGTTAAATGCTAAAAAAATATAATTTGTTGACAGCCCGTTTTAGTAGAAACTGGTGTTCATGTTTGATCTTCAAAATGGGCATCAATTATCGTCTGATATATTTTTTGAAGTAGTAGGTTTATGGATACCAATTTTTGATAGGGTCGGATGCCTCTATCGATGTTCTTCATTTAAGACAAACGTTTAGAAAGTCAATTGAATGCAAAGGCCCAATGTTTCAAGCACTGTATAATTTTTTTATGGAGCAGTCATTGTCTGATTATATCAATATTACTAAGATGTCAATAAAACTGACACACAGAGACTAACTATCATTTTAGCGGTCTCTTCATAGGGCCTATGGACAAATGCAGGTAGGTAGGTTACGATATCAGTGGCCTAGACAATGCTCAAAATAATGAAAATTGATTCTTTCAGAGAAAGTGCATTTTTACCGTTTATCCAGGTTGTGACATTGACAGTGGAAACGCGTTTATTTTAATGAAAAAATAAAAGTACAGAAAGTACTACATTAAAGACATTTGAGATGATTAGCAGAAACTTTTTAAAACTCGAAATCAATAACAGTAAATACTGCATGTTGTACTCGTTATTTGTGCGTCTTGATTGCAATAGATCTCACATACACATTCATAAGTGTGGTGGATTTTACTACTTGGATGCTACCTAAAGTGAATGTCAAATACAGAGGCTTGCACCCAAGAGCACTTTTAGATCTTCCACAATTTTCGGAGAATATGTGCCTTTGATATTGCCTCTTTACCACCTGCTGTTATCATGTAGTTCCATGTGATGCATAAGATATATTTGCAGAACCATCTGGAGCATTCCTACTTATTTCCTGTCTTTTTGACGGATTAAGTCATGATTAAATTTTAAGTATATCAAGTTTTAATTGTGGTGTCCGAGCCGATTTAACTTTGACTAACATTTATGCTCATTTAGGAGCAAGAGCTAGTGTTAGATCCACTTCCGCCTGTCAAGATATTATCTGAGGATTTTGTTAAGTATAGATGCCAACTTCTATAATAAAAAAAAAAGCGCCAGTAAGAATATCTTTCAGGCTCAAATAGTATACTGTGTACTGAGTCACTATAATTATAAAAAGAGTGGATGCAGATGGACTGGAAACAGGTGGTTGGTACACCACTATTTTAGTTTCAAATTACCGTCATCTCATGATTCCTTAAAGATCCTTGTCATTATTTTCTGTGTAAGAATTCTCGAATTTTTTTGAATTCTTATTTTACAGTGCTTGTGCGCTTAGTTGACCTCTGATAAGATGTTGAAGCCATTTACTCACACGATAATCAGGACCCTTTTGGTGACAAATGCGCGAGAATGATTATCTACTAACTGGAAAATACAATAGTCATGAAAACTATGACGATGTTTAGCCCCGATCTATCGAACTGTTATATTTATTCCAATTTTTATTTTTGTTTTAAATATTTCCTTTTCATTTAGAACTTTTTAAATTGTAACTTTTTTGGAGGGGTTACTTTTTGACATTTTTTTGTTCTGTTATATTTGTTTAAGAATTTTGTTAAAAAATGTTTTTCTGGGTTCTTTTTAGTCTTCCCTGCAGTCTCTGTCAGTTTCAGTATTTTAATAGACTTTTAGTCTATGATTTTTCAATATAATATTCCAGAATAATTGTTTCTCTGCTGAATCCCGTGTCAGTTTAGTAATTTAGGACAACTTTTAGTCTAAACCAGATTTTTAAAACTAATATTCCGGATTTTTTTAGGTTTCGCTAAATTCCGGGTCAGTCTCAGAATTTAATACGAGTGTTAGTCTCGGCCATATTTTTAATATAATATTCCAGGTTGTTTTTGTGTTTTTTTAAATCTCCGTTAAATTCCGTTTCAGCTTCGAAATTTTAGGACGAATTTTAGTCTCAGCATTATTTTGTAATATAATATTCCTGGCTATTTGAAGTGTCCGCCAAATCCTGCTTCAGCTTCGGACTTTTAGTCCGACTTGTGGTCTAGGCCATGTTTTGTGATATAATATTCCGGGCTTCTTTTAGTCACCGATAAATTCCGTTTCAGCTCTGGAATTTTAGTACCACTTTTAGTCTTGGCCACTTTTCAATTTAATATTTGGGGGTGGGGGGGGATGTGGTCCGATACATTTCGTGTCAGTTTCATAAGTGAAGTGAGTATGACTATTATACTCGATCATAAAATTCAAGTGGTCATGTTAAAAAAATTATTTTTGTAATTTTTTGTTAAAAAGATCCTTAATAGGCACTTTTCACGTTATCGCTGGGACATACTGTGATATCCCTATTGACTTGACACACCGCTAGGACTTTTAGTTTATGATTTTTCAATATAATATTCCAGATTTGTTGTTTCTCTGCTGAATCCCGTGTCACGTTTCGTAATTTAGGACATCTTTTCGTCTAAACCAGATTTTGTAATAATATTCCGGATTTTTTTTAGGCTTCGCTAAATTCCGGGTCAGTCTCGGAATTTAATACGAGTGTTCGTCTTGGCCATATTTTTAATATAATACTCCAGGTTGTTTTTGTGTTTTTTAAATGTCTGTTAAATTCCGTTTCAGCTTCGAAATTTTCGGACGCCTTTTAGTCTCAGTCATATTTTGTAATATCGTATTCGTGGCTTTTTTAAGTGTCCGCTAAATCCTGCTTCCAGCTTCGGACTTTTAGTCCGACTTGTGGTCTAGGCCATGTATTGTGATATAATAATCCTGGTTTCTTTTAGTCACAGATAAATTCCGTTTCAGCTCTGGAATTTTAGTACCACTTTTAGTCTAGGCCACTTTTCAATTTAATATTCCGGAGGGGGGGGGGGGGTCTGATATGTTTTGTGTCAGTTTCAGAAGTGAGTACTGCTTTTATGCTCGGTCATAAAATTAGAGTGGTCATTTAAAAAAAAATTATTTTTGTAATTTTTTTGTAAAAAGATTCTTAATAGGCACTTTTCACATTACCGCTGGGGCATACTGAGATATCTCTATTGACTTCACACACGGCTAGGACTTTTAGTCATTGATTTTTCAATATAATATTATACCAGAATTGTTGTTTCTCTGCTGAATCCCGTGTCAGTTTCGTACTTTTAGTCTAAACCAGATTTTAAATAATATTCCGGATTTTTTTTTAGTCTTCGCTAAATTTCGGGTCAGTCTCGAAATTTAATACGGGTTTTCGTCTCGACCAGGTTGTTTTTGTGTTTTTTAAATCTTCGCTAAATTCCGTTTCAGCTTCGAAATTTTAGGATGACTTTAAGTCTTAGCCATATTTTGTAATATAATATTCCTGGCTATTTTAAGTGTCCGCTAAATCCCGCTTCAGCTTCGGACTTTTAGTCCGACTTGTAGACTAGGCCATGTTTGTGATATAATATTCCGGGCTTCTTTTAGTCACCGATAAATTCCGTTTCAGCTTTGGATTTTGGTACCACTTTTAGTCTAGGCCACTTTTCAATTTAATATTTCTGAGGGGGAGGGGGAGGTGGTCAGATACATTTCATGTCAGTTTCGTAAGTGAGTACGACTTTTATACGCAGTCATACAATTAAATTGCATGTTCAAAAAAAATATTTTTAAATTTTTTTTTGTTTTTTGTTAAAAGATTCTTAATAGGCACTTTTCACATTACCGCTAGGGAATACTCAGATATCTCTATTGACTTTACCCACCGTTAAAGCATCGTGTGATATAGGCACTGCCATATTAAATGCTAACAATAATCACATATACTTAACGTTACGGCCGCCATCTTGAATTTGACTCCGTAACACGGTACTTTAATGCAAAGTCAACCGACGTCCAATGGGCCTTGTATCATCAGGGTAGTAAGGATGCGTGATGGATTCAATGTTAAATTGCCATAGTGCTATCTAATATGAATCATATGGATATTTAAACATCAAATTCCCACAATCGCCATATTGCCATTTTTAAAGGGCTGGGTAATGTTAAATTTGCATAGCCTTCTTAGAGTCATCCAGTGTTAATCTTACGGACATTTCTAGCATTATATTCCCGTAGGGGCCGATAATATCGCTTTGAAGATGGCTGGAGAGTGGATTCTTCCATAATCACTGTCACGGAATTGTATAAATCCCTTTTATTAAATACATGTACTCGGGTTTCGTTTTTCAGTGTAACAACGATACCCGAGAGTGAGTTATGTATATTTTACAATATTTCGAAACAGTGAGTTCGGTTCACCCCATGCCGCACGTGCGAAGTGCTTTCGATGGGAAAAACCGAATGCATCAAGCGTACCGACGATGTAGAGCTGCATCGTCTGTGAATAAATGCCTCACCGTAAGACTAAATCTTTACATTACGGAACGTCTTGTCAGTGAGCAGTCTACTTAAGGATGTGCACGTCTTCAGCTGTAGAGGTACGTAAATTATTTATTAATTTATGGTGTTTATTTTCTATGTAGCTTCGACTTGCGTAGTACAATGCAAATATTTTCTATTCTTGTTTGTTCTTAATAAGAGCTTTATATTAGCAATATAAAGTGGCATTTTTAGGAAACGTTTAGTACCATAAGATTCTTATCGGACACGTGTAGGTTCACTTCTGAACTTGTTTATTGCTTTGTAATATTGTGCCGATAATGTAATTTGTATAACTTACCGTATATAACGTCATTACGTGTAATCGTATATGCCCGTGTCAATCATACTACACGGTGTTAGATTTATTTTTAGCTGTAGAGATCAGAGTCGACGAGGTCCCAGCTATAGAGGGGACACTAGAAGTTGACTATAGCAGCTGTAAAGCTAACCATATCAGCCGTAGAGCTGAATAAACGGTGTGTTGCATGAATACCAGGTGATCGGGCGTTGCTGACCCATTGGTGGGCGTGGATCGCTAGATTAACCAGTGCGACTGGCAGCCAAGTATGCTAGTGACGGAGTGTTTTTGAGTCACTCCATACATGTAATCTTTTAGCCGTGGGCTAATTTTAGGTTTTTGTGATACCCAGTGGTTTGGGAGTGTAAAAATATTTTGCATGATATCTATCCCATTTGTTTGCACCACATTTTATTATTTGAATAAAGTGCCTCATGTTTCATTATTTGAGGGTATACATTTTTGCTATATGAGTAAAATACATCATTTTTGCTATCTGAGTAAAACACATCATTCTTTTCGTCGTCTGAGATTACGGTGAATCATTAGCCTTTATCATTGCACTGTGTATTTATTTATTTGTATTCATATTTGGGTTACATTATTAGGTTCGTGCGGATTATGTTAATTTGTCCAATATTTGGACCCTATACACGCACGTATTAGTCATAACCCTTCTTCCCATTCAAGTCATTCATCAATAAATATAGTATTTTTATCACCATCAACAGTGTTCTGTTATAAATCCGAAATCTAACCGGGTTATCTTGTTACAATCACCATATTGGCAAGTTTTTGACAATAATGACCCACAATGTTAAATTCTTCTTGTGTCCAGAGTGACCTCAAATTGTAATCCCATGGGTGTTTTTTAACATTAAATTCCCGTTAGTGGCCAGAGTGCTATCCAATGTTACACCTATGGACATTTTTAAAATTAAATTCCGGTAGGTGGCCATAGTGCCATATTTTAGAATGACAGCATAATATTAAATTTCCATAATGGCCAGAGACATTTTTGTGGCCCCATAACTACTGATATGTCTGTCCGACCCAATTATTCCGAGGCCGGATATTATTACATTTTACTTTTTAAATAACTTTGTGCGAATTTATCAGTTTGAAACTGAAGCTGATCCGAATTCCAAGGCTTAAATAATGATATTGTATTCAGACTACTTCCGTGAAGCAGTTCCCCAACAAAAAATAGGGAACTCGTTATTATTTTGAACTTATTGCAGATATATTCACCTTAAGAATAGTCAGAAATCTTAAAGTCGACCAAAACAGGGCTGGATTAGATTTCGTATATTATTATAAAACTAAACGACACGATGTACGCAAAGCCAACGTTCGCTTGTAAAAAAAAACACAAAAAAAACAAAAAAAAAAACAAAAAAAAAAAACAATTATACGGTTTCTTTATATAACAGTACAAGCAATTCAGGTTAAATGTAGTTTCTGAAATGCAAGTCATGACCTTGTCGCTATAAAGTTCTCCTAAAATCCCCCCCCAGTACAAAAGATTCAGTCTGAAGATGAATCTTTACTAATCAGGGAAAGTATAATTTCAAACAATGAATCAACTTTTGTTCCTCAATGTAGAGTAATGATTGAAGGATTAAAAAGGATTCTTTATATTGATATGCGCCGTATTCAAGCAGTTTCATAAATAATAAAAACCATGGTGTGTGCGTTTACGAGTTACTGTTAAGCTTCGATTGTGAATACCTATCCCACGTCATTTACTTGCAGATTTTGTCCTGTTTAATATCCTAATAAGTTGAGTACAATATTTTCACCCAAATCTGCTATATAAAAGCCATGGGATTATATAATTAATAAAAGATATTTCAAACAACGCAGAAAATTATCAACGGTAAGAAACATATTATCCCTGACAAGGAAAGGATGCAACAGTTTAAAAACCATTTAAAGAGCAATATGTGCAATTTACAATACAATACTAATCCATGCAAGAAAGCAACTATCTATTCTGCCCGTCTTTTTTTATATTTATCCATCAATGTAGCACGCTGTACATGTTTCAGATTATATATTTATATGAAAAGACTGTTAAAGAAAAATATTCATACTGTATGTAATCTTTCTATTGTTTATAGGTCCATACAAGGTTGAACCACACAGCGTTGTGAACTAGTTCCAGTAAAAAGCGTTGACTGGAGAATAGAAAACATGATTCCCGTAAGCAGAACGATTTCTAACAGATACTTCCTTGCAATATGCCTCTGCTTCTTTTCTTTTGCTGCATGGCATCTGTATAAATATCAGACCTACGATAACGTCATTATGAAATCTTTAGACTTTAACGCAAATCACAGAAAACACAGGAAAGAAAATCAAGCCGTCTTCGAAGAATTAGAGTTATACCTCAGGATGAGTAGCACATTTCTTGACAAGTACGACAATGTCCTACTTCCGAGTTTGCGATACTTTTGGACCGGAAATGTGTCTATCGTAGTTGTTCTTGATGAAGAAAATGCTAAGGATAAAGAACTTGGAAAGACATTGCCATTGAGATATCCCTACCCTCGAGCGGAATATCAAAGTCCGATTGATCCCAGTATTTACCAATGGCGCGGGCATGAGAGAATGCAAAGAGATTTTTTCTATCCTGAGGACAAAATAAAGAAAAGATATGTTGGTTTTATTGACACTGATACTGTATTCGTGACGAGGGTGATACCGGAACTATTGTTTGAAGAAGGAAAGCCTATCATTATCGGAAACTATGGAAAATATGACACGCCATTGTTCGCAAAGGAAGAGTCATTGGGGACAGGAAAAATGCTCAAAGTAAAAGAAATCATGAGAGGAATGGCTTATTTTCCCGTCATAATGAAAGTCTCTCACATTGTTGAACTCCGAAAACACGTGGAAAAGTTACACAATAAGACCTTCGACGAGATATTTAAAATATCCTCGAATGGACCATTCTCCCAGTTCAGTGTCATGTGTCAGTACGTCTGGATGTTTCATAGAGATGAATACAAGTTTTATTTCCAATTGAGGTCCTATAATAATGGGACCTGGCACGGGGAGGATAATCCCCCCGGGAGGGAGTC
The DNA here is from genome assembly GCA_029931535.1 of Margaritifera margaritifera. NCBI lineage: Eukaryota > Metazoa > Mollusca > Bivalvia > Unionida > Margaritiferidae > Margaritifera > Margaritifera margaritifera. The sequence goes on along the minus strand of JAQPZY010001661.1, from coordinate 3,636,953 downwards.
TTACGAGTTCTATCAAACCAACTTGACCGAGGAACAAAAAGTGCCAAAGCCAAGGTCATCCATACATCTCCGTTACCATGACAACTGGAGAAATCTTGATACGTTGATAAATGTAATTAAAACGGGAATTTGTTTCTCTGGTGGTTTTGACCTTTGTCCTGACCAATGTAAACATCTAAATCGGAGTGCTCTGCAAAGAGAACTTTATTATTTTGAATTTAATGATTGGTCATGGGATAAACGTTGTCTCGATGAACAAAGGAAACATTATGCGTTGGTAGATGAACAAAGCAATGATGTGGCATTGCAGTCTTTAAAAGCAGGATGTGCTGAAGTCGACTCATTGTCGTTTAAGCCCTGATGGATAGTTCTGCACAGGAGCACTTCTTCCATACTTTTTTAAGGGACCAATCATACATGTTGTGCATTTCATAAGAATTAAAGGTGAAAAACATTTTACTCTTAGATATATTATATAGGCAAGCAAATGGCCTAAATGTATTTCCATCTTGTGGTTGACAGTGTGTAACTCTCCCCACATAATTGTTTGAAAATCATACATGTTTTCTTTGGCCTAATATCTATAGCGCAAGGGCTTTATGAATAAATAAACCTTTTTGATGATGTCATCGGCTGCAATATTCATAGACAACGTATATATTTATCAATGGATCATATAGGGCGTACGCAAGTTGAGATAACTTCTATGAATTTTAAATAAAGATTATAAACATACATCAACAGGAAGTGCAAAGAACACGTTTTTTTCTGCCAGGGTCTGCATTGGTACTATGTGTACTAATTTTGTTTGAAAATAGCAGATTCATATCGTTCCAACTGTGATCTGGTTCACCTTACATATAACTATATGACCACTGAGATTTAATTTTATCTTCTGGAAAGCTTAGTGAGTAGTATACGGGGGGGGGGGGTAACTGGGCCCAAAGGGGGCACTCTGGGCACGTACGGGAAATTAACATTGCTGGGTCTAGAGAGGTCCCCATACGTGTGTGTGTGGGGGGGACTCTGGGCCCAAAACAAAAATGGGCCTAGAGAGGCCCAATACGTGGGGGGCACTCTAGGCCCAAGGTGGGGCACTTGAGACCCAAAGGGTTTATGGGAGAGAGAGAGAGAGAGAGAGAGAGAGAGAGAGAGAGAGAGAGAGAGAGAGAGAGAGAGAGAGTTTAAATTAGAGACGTGTGCGGTCATTCGACCATGTACGTCAATGTACCCCTAGTGCGTGCGAATCACGCACTAGGGGTTTAGGGTGTGTGCTGAGCACATAAGATTATGGACAGGTGTGTTGTAACGATACACCTGACACGTTAATGCGTATAAAACGCTATTTTATACACCCCTCCATTGCTGCATGGTTTCCCCACAATTAAGGGGGTTCATTGAAGGCGCGATATTTGAGGATGTGTATAATTTACTTTAGTTTATACCTGTACATAGGAATAGAACCACAATGTTTACAGGTGTGCGCGAAGCGCACTTAATTAGTTAATTGCTTTGTTGATGTCTGGAGTGGCAGGCAGCACGGGCTAGGCAAGGGAGGCGCGAAGCGTGACGGAGATCTGAAACGCCATGAACGTACATGATCAAATTCTGCCCAGTGAGCCAAGTCGGGCTGTCCCTATTACCAATTGTGTGTTAGCCACATATTGTAATTACGGTCACATTTAATCAGTTTTTTCAATTTTCCTAATCTCCAATCAATTTTGAAATTTCGTGTACAAGGTGTACATATAATTTCCGAAAATAATGAATAAATTTTGGTTTCAGTAACCCATTCAATTTTTGGGATCTTAATCAGATATCATTAAGTTTTCATGGATTAGTGATTTGTGTTGAATGTAAGTTAAATTGGAAAAGGTTTTCAAGCCAAAGTGAAAACCAATAGCCAAAGTGAAAACCAATAGGCAAAGTGAAAACCAATAGCCAAAGTGAAAACCAATAGGCAAAGTGAAAACCAATAGGCAAAATGAAAACCAATAGGCAATTCGGCCCGTCCATTAAAAGGACTATTCGAAATCTTCTGGCGGTATCAGGTATGGCCTCAGTTCTTCAGGTGGCTCGAACTTGCTTCTAATTCTGTTCTTGCTCTTTTCAGGATCAGGATCAATCAAGTCTGCCACCACTATGGGACAGATGATGATGATACTTGAATTTAAGTCGTGTGCGGCCATTCGGCAATGTACGACTATTTACCCCCACAGAGTGCGAAGCACGCCGTGGGGGATTAAACTGTGTGCTAAGAACACTTATTTATTTTCGTCCATTGTGTTACATAGCTGCAACCCACTAGATGAGTTGATGCGTGTATGGACGCTATTTTTGCACCGCTCCATCGCTGCATGGTTTCCCCACTAAGGGGTTCAATGAACGAGCGATATAGAGGGGTGCGTATAGTTAATTTTGAATTTATTTTTTTTGAATTTTTCCTGTTCATAGGAATAGAACCACAATGTTTACAGGATTACTTAGTTGTTGCGTTAATTCCTTCAGGGCGAGGCAAAGGCGGAAAAGGATGGCTGGCTGCGCCATCGCGTCGCAGGAGGCGCCGGCTGGTCCAGGGTTAATTAGCTGTTTATTATTTTTGATATTTTGGCCGAAAAAAAGAGAAATATTGTTCTAGTCTTTATTCATTAAAATCTTGCCAATTTTTGAAAATTATATTTGTACCATATGGCTGTGGTTATTGGTTAGTGATGGCTTATATATATATAAAAATTTAAAAAAATATATAAAAATGCAAACTTATTTAATTGAAGTTTATAATTTATGATAAGGTTTCGAGAGTTGCCACCTTGTGTGGCTGGGCTTGATGGTCTGGGATTTAGGACCACCTTATATTAGCTATTTTGGTTGTTCCAGTTTTTGTTTCTTAAGATTTAGTTTGAATTCTTCTGATCTTACGTACTTTAGAAACGATTAAGTGGTTTAGTAACCGCCTTGTGCAGTTTGGGCCTGATGGTTTGGACTTGGAACCACCTTATACTATGATATTTATGTGGGATTTTATATCTATCTATATCCTTGAGTTAGGTTATCCAATTTAGTGCCACCTTGTGCGGCTGGGTCTGATGGTCAACTGTGGGGCAGATGTTGATGATGATACTTGAATTTAAGTCGTATGCGGTCATTCGGCCATGTACGACTATTTACCACCACAGCGTGCCAAGCACGCCGTGGGGGATTAAACTGTGTGCTAGGCACACTTATGTATATTCGTCCAGTGTGTTACATAGCTGCAACCCACTAGACGAGTTGATGCGTGTATGGACGCTATTTTCGCACCGCTCCATCGCTGCATGGTTTCCGCACTAAGGGGGTTCAATAAACGAGCGATATAGAGGGGTGCGTATAGTTAATTTTGAATTTTTTTTTTAAAATTTTTCCTGTTCATAGGAATAGAACCACAATGTTTACAGGATTACTTAGTTGTTGCGTTGATTCCTTCAGGGCGAGGCAAAGGCGGAAAAGGACGGCTGGCTGCGCCATCGCGTCCCAGGAGGCTCCGGCTGGTCCAGGGTTATTTAGTTGTTTAATATTTTTGATATTTGGCCGGAAAAAAGAGAAATATTGTTCTAGTCTTTGTTTATTAAAATCTTGCCAATTTTTGAAAATTATATTTGTACCATATGGCTGCGGTTATTGGTTAGTGATGGCTTTTATATATATATATATATATATATATATATATATATATATATATATATATATATATATATATATATATATATTTGTAAAGTTAATTAATTGAAGTTTATAATTTATGCTAAGGTTTCGAGAGTTGCCACCTTGTGTTGCTGGGCTTGATGGTCCGGGATTTAGGACCACCTTATATTAGCTAATTTAGTTGTTCCAGTTTTTGTTTCTTAAGATTTAGTTTGAATTCTTCTGATCTTAAGTACTTTAGAACGATTAAGTGGTTTAGTAACCGCCTTGTGTAGTTTGGGCCTGATGGTTTGGACTTGGAACCACCTTATACTATGATATTTATGTGGGATTTTATATCTATCTATATCTTTGAGTTAGGTTATCCAATTTAGTGCCACCTTGTGCGGCTGGGTCTGATGGTCAGGGTTTATGACCACCTTATAGTATTAATATTTTGGGGTTACAGTTATTATATTTTATCTGCATCCCTATTTTAATTTTTCCAATTAGATGCCACCTTGTGCGGCAGGGCCTGACGGTCAGGGTTTATGACCACCTTATTGCCTTGACAGTTTTGGGGTTGTAGTTATCTAGCTTGCATCCTTATATGGTTAAAAGAAAACAAAAAAAAAAAAAAAAAAAAAAAAAAAAGTAATTTTTAAGCATGCTTGTTATTAGATTTACATTTGATGTTCCGAACTCTATCTCAAGATTGGACTTCCGGCCCCAGCAAGGATTCAGTCCTGGTATGCCTGCGTGGTTCCAGGCCCCAGCGCTTTGGGTAGCAGAATAGCAGAAAATCCTGCGATCACTCCGACCTTGAGGATGCACAGGGATTCCGCCCAGGTGTATGCTAGTATGAAACCTAGCACCTGTTTAAAAGCGTGACAGAAAATCTCGCATCAGACCAGAGCCCAACCCATCAGACAGAAGTTTAGCTTAATTGCTCGTTAGTAGTGGATATGGGTTGCTAGAGTGTTAGATGAATTAAGTGAAGTAAAAAAAAAAAAAAAAAGGTTACCGGTGCTACGTATGGAATATGTTTTCTTTAATTTATATCCCCCGATCTTTTGTTTGATTTTTTTGTATTTAAATTGATTTGAGTAGTTGTGTGAATACAGTCAAGTCGGTTGTATTTGATGTTTGACTAGCCCCCAAATCTTATCCATGGGAGTGGAGATTCTTCATCCACGGGGGCCTGGATTGGGTTGCCTTTGCGACATACCTGGGCCCCTAGTGGTCCCGGCCTACCAATCCCTTCCTCCCTGGGTAGGGCCCCTCTTCTCCCGCCTCGACCTGGGGGTTTTTGTCTTGTATTTTAGTAATAGTTATGTGATTACAGTCAAGTCAGTTGGATTTGATGTTTGACTAGAACCCAACTCTTATCCATGGGAGTGGAGATTCTCCATCCCCGGGGGGCCTGGATTCGGTTGCCTTTGCAACACACCTGGGCCCCTAGTGGTCCCGGCCTACCAATCCCTTCCTCCCTTGGTAGGGCCCCTCCTCTACCGCCTCGGACTTGGGGGTTTTGTCTTGTATTTGATTATTGTTTTTTCCTATGAATTTTTTATTTAGTAGCCTCTATTGCATATGGAGTGTTTTTTTTGGTCCTATTTTTATATTTTTCCTCTTTTTCCGATGTCCGAGATGTATCCCACTATGTTGGTATATCAATTTATTCTACCGAATTCATTAAGTTATTTAATGGATCCTGAAACAAAAAAAAAAACAAAAAAAAAACAAAAACAGTTATCATTAGCGACTCCCTCAGTGTGCTGCGCTCCCTGGAATCTGGAAATTCCACCAGCAGAGAAAACCTACTCCGAGAGGTTAATTTTAAACTAAAAATTTTAGACCAAAAACACCATACTGTGGAATTTATGTGGGTGCCCTCTCATATAAACATCCCTGGGAATGAGAGGGCCGATAAAGAAGCCAAGAACAGATTAAATGAGCCCACAATACAAGAACTGGACTATAGCATCCAAGAAATATACAGTATTATTAGAAAAAAAAATTAATCAAAAATGGCAGTCGGAATGGGATAAATCTAATAAAAGACGCAGACTATATGATCTGCAGAAAAAATCAATAGAAATATTGAACATCCGATCCTGGCAAATCCCAACGATTTCAAAATTATAAATAGGATAAAAACTGATAAAAGACTATTTGCAAATAGCTCTGGAAAATATGTGTCAGGATTAAACCTAGCAGGAATTAACTGCCCAAACTGTCCCACGCCTGAAACATTGGAACATGTTTTTAACATCTGCCCCAAATACAACAACGAAAGGAAAACATTCCAAGAAAAACAAACAAAGCTAAAATCCCCACTCACATATCCGGATTTCCTCAAAGAAGGAAATAACAACATTAAGTCGGTGTATACTAACATAGTGGGATACATCTCGGAAATCGGAAAAAGAGGATAAATATAAAAATAGGTTAAAAGAAAACACTCCATATGCAATAGAGGCTACTAAAAAGAAAATTCATAGGAACAAAACAATAATCAAATACAAGACGAAAACCCCACGTCCGAAGCGGGAGAGGAGGGGCCCTACCAAGGGAGGAAGGGATTGGCATGCCGGGACCACTAGGGGCCCAGGTATGTCGCAAAGACAACCCATTCCAGGCCCCCCGGGGATGGAGAATCTCCACTCCCATGAATAAGATTGGGGGCTAGTCAAACATGAAATCTAACTGACTTGACTGTAATCACATAACTATTACTAAAATACAAGACAAAACCCCCAAGTCCGAAGCGGGAGAGGAGGGGCCCTACCCAGGGAGGAAGGGATTGGCATGCCGGGACCACTAGGGGCCCAGGTATGTCGCAAAGATAACCCAATTCAGGCCCCCCGGGGATGGAGAATCTCCACTCCCATTAACCTTTTTTTTTTTTTTTTTTTTTTTTTTTTTTATATATACCTTCATTTAACACCCTAACAACCCATATCCCCTACTAATGAACAATTAAGCTAAACTTCTGTCTTATGGGTTGGGCTCTGATCTGATGCAAGATTTTCTGTCACGCTTTTAAACAGGTGCTAGGTTTCATACTAGCATACACCTGGGCGGAATCCCTGTGCATCATCAAGGTCGGAGTGATCGCAGGATTTTCTGCTACCCAAAGCACGGGGGCCTGGAACCACACAGGCATACCAGGACTGAATCCTTGCTGGGGCCGGAAGTCTGATCTTGAGGTAGAGATCGGAACATCAAATGTAAATCACTAATAACAAGCATGCTTAAAAGATACTTTCGAAGTCAATTCATGTACACGCTTGCGTAATGTATATGGTTGTATTCACACTTGAAAGTGCCCTATGTTTTAAATGGCTCAGTCTGTGGTTTTGTGTAACTCAGCTTAATTTACACAAGGTACATGCAGAAATCTAAAGTATCGTTAAGGTTAATATCCGTGCTATACAATATATGTATCAAGGACAAATGGTTATGTTTAGAACATATAGCCATGCCCTACATTATGATCCATTCACTCGTGTAAATGAAGAAAGTTATAGAATATATATGTAACAGTATGAAGCCGGGTGGGACTGGATTGAGTGAAGAGACTGAAAGCAATTTCGTGAATGAGATGTTGATTTATAATGTAATTGGACGATGAATGAATCTGACACCATACTCGAGCACATAAAACCAACAATGGTTTTAACAGTATGATGCACACCTAGTTCAACAACTGATATAAGGAAATGATATCGTTCCTAAATGGAACTAATCAGAACATGTAACTTCAACGAGTAATCAAACAAGAATCAGCGTATGGAACTTAGAAACAAATATAATTGATATATGGGTATATCACTATGAACAATCAATGTTTAGAAGTTATACACAAATATGAACAATGTATGATTCTATCACAAAGGGTGATCAAAGTATAGGATTTATACTCAAATATGACCAACGTTATGATTCTATCACCAAGGGTGATCAAAGTATAGAATTTGTACAGAAATATGAATAATGTATGTTTCCATCCACAAGTAGGATGTATGTATTATTGATTGTTACTCATATAGCGATATTGAATTATTGATTTCACTCATATAGTGATATTGAATAATATTGATTTCACTCATATGGTGATATTGAAATATTGATTTCACTCATATAGTGATATTGAAATATTGATTTCACTCATATAGTGATATTGAATAATATTGATTTCACTCATATAGTGATATTTAAATATTGATTTCACTCATATAGTGATATTTAATAATATTGATTTCACTCATATAGTGATATTTAAATATTGATTTCACTCATATAGTGATATTGAAATATTGATTTCACTCATATAGTGATATTGAAATATTGATTTCACTCATATAGTGATATTGAATAATATTGATTTCACTCATATAGTGATATTGAAATATTGATTTCACTCATATAGTGATTTTAAATAATATCGATTCGAAAATGGAACATATGTATCTAGATGATCATATGTATTCCGGTTCCACGGCTCTCGTCGAATGGTCCAGGAGCAACCACGCATGGCTCGCTATTCTCAGTCTGCCGATGGATCCCCCAAGAGCCTTCTTATTCCATACAGACCCGCTGGTCTCGAAGCTTTGGTCACTGCGAGTAAATCATTACAGTCCTCCGAGCCAACGTCACTATTAATAGCAGCATATGTGTTGCACGAAACCCCACACAGTTCTACGACTCCCTGTCACAAAAGTGCTAAAAATATAACGACTGAGCCGTGCAGTACAAGAGACACGGTTAAGTACGAATACAATAATGTGTATTACGCATGCACGCACATGAATTGGCTTTGTTACACATTAAATCATTTCATTACAACTAATGTACGAGATTGTTATTATAATAACCCTGTTTGTACATGAATATGTGTCTAATAAGAATAATCTCGCTGAATTATAAGAATTCGAACATTACTCGTTCTTCAATGCATGCAATGTATAATTGAATTCAATTTGTCTGTTCAGTTATAAAAATGGCTAACTTGAAACAGACTATAGTCTATCAGATAGCATGGCGTTATGCGACATATGTCTGACTCTCTGTAAAATTTAGAATAAATTCTGAAACATCCAATATATAAAACAATTCTATCACATAAAACGGAAAGCAAGAAAGAACACAATATTATATTTCACATATTTCTACAGCTAAAGATTGCTTCCGGAAAGTGGACAGCTTCCTTACAAAACTCGTTGTGTTGTGATAAAGATGGAGACTTTACTCTATAAGTACCCTTGTTGTGGTGAAATCCTTGGTCAGAGAACTTGAAGTAATCGGGTTTCTCTCTGCAGGCACTTTGCTTGTGCAGCATTGGATGAACCGAACTCAGTATTTTGAAATAACTATAGCAGAAAAATAAACCATTCTCAGCTAACACTGTACGCGGCAACGAAACCGAGTACGTTTTAGTTCATATAAAATGCATAAACATTAACTACACACAAGTCTGTGATAATACCCCCCCCCCCATAAAACAAAGTGGAAACACTTTTAGAAAATCACGGAATGTAAGACAAATAAAACACGAACTAAAACTCATTATTTACAATACCAGAATACCATTGTAAAAAGATCTGTAAATCACGCTCAAGTATTCGGTCCCTACATTTACCGACCCTCGAATCGCCTCGATCCGGAAACGATATGACTATAAAGTCAATGCCCAACGCATCAATCTTGCGTTGGCGACTTTCGCTTTGTTTAATACACGAGAGGCTGGTGGTCTGTCTCAAGGACAAATTCCCTTCCGAAAAGTTACGTGTGAAATTTTCCTATCCCCCACAACAGTGCTAAACACTCATTTTCGCTCACGAAGTAGTTTTGTTCCCGAGGCAGCAATTTCCTACTAGCATAGGCTATGGGGACCTTTACCCCCTCTTGTTCCTGTAGCAAAACTGCTCCTAATCCCGTGTCAGACGCATCAGTTCTCAATACGAACGATTTATTCAACTCTGGCAACTTTAGCATTGGTGCACTGATCATTTTTCCTTAAGAGCGTTAAAACCTCCTTCCTGGCATGAACCCCAAGAAACTTTATTGGATTGCCCTTCCTAGTTAAGTCCGTCAACGGACTAGCTATAGCGGCGAAATTTGGAACGAATTTCAGGTAAAAGCCTATTAACCCAAGGAACGATCAAATTTTTCTTGGGTCTCTGGTCTAGAAGCGTCTCTGGTCGCTTCAGTTTTTTCAGTTTGAGGTTTATAATGCCCTGACCTGATTACTATATGACCTAAACATTCCAAGTTAGAATATGCTATACTACCCTTAGTGGGTCTAACTGTGAAATTGTCGTTGCGGAGTCGGTCGAACAGGTCGATTAATATCCGAATATGTTCTTCCCATGTATGTGTGTATAAAAGAACATTGCCTAGAAACTACGTTCTCCGTGACTTTCAACAATTTGCGCATAAGACGAACGCACGACGCACCGGCGTTGACCAAGCCGAAAGGCATGAGTTTAAATTGGTATAGACCTTTAGGGGTCGCGAATGCCGTTAACGAGCGGACATTATCAGCGATGGGCACCTGCCAATATCCTCTGCTGAGATGTAACTTTCAAATATATTGGTGCTCTGCCAATTTTGAAAACAAGCCCTCCTTATCAGGCATAGGTTCCGCATCAAACACGGTGACTTTATTCAATTCACGAAAGTCTATACAAAAAAGGCTTGTTCCATCGTTCTTTCTGACCAATACCACGGGCGACGAATACGATGAGTTTGACAGTTTCATCACTTCCAGGTCTAGCAATTTACCTACTTTCTCATCGATCGTCTCCCGTGCATTAAAGGGGATTGGATATCCTTTAACTCCGATTGGCTCTGTGTTACTTAAGTTTATTTCATGCTTTATCAACCCAGTATGACCTGATCTGTCTGTAAATACATCCGGATAATTACTTAAAATCTCCGTGATTTGTCGACGATGAGCTCCAGGTAACTCTGTGGACACGCTAACCTTGTCTATTCCCTCTTTTCCCACCCCCATGAGGTACTCAAGGGGAGTTTCTGTACTGGGGTCTAATTTCGGTTCGTCACTTGACTCGTCTTCTATGACAGCAGAACATACTACATTCAACACCCCTTTTTCTACTGCATCGCCAGACTGCTCCACGTATCGTTTTAACATATTGGCATTAAATATTCTCAACCTACCTTCCATGTCGATTCGGTAGTCCATTTCGCCCATGACCCTGTTTGACCTCATAGGGTCCTTTCCATTGGACCGATAATTTTTTCTACTAGTAGTGAGAAGCACCAACAGTCGTTCACCTACGTCGCATTTGCTACTTCGCGTTCCACGGTTGTAATATTTCGCGTACTTGCGACCCGACTTCGCGAGCTCGTCGTGTGCCATCCGACACGTACTTTCTAATCTCTCGCCTAAGTCGACGACGTATTGGTAGGTTGTTTTAACTTCCTTGTCTGCGACTTCACACGACCATAGTTCGCGCAGAATCCGCATCGGACCACATTTTGTCCTACCGTATAGCAACTCGAACGGCGAAAATCCCAAGCTCTCGTGCGGGACCTCGCGATACGCGAACAATATCGCGTTCAAATATCGGTCTCAATTTCGCGGTCTCTCCGCGCACCTTCGACGTAACATTTGTTTCAACCTCCCGTTAAATTTCTCTACCAATCCATTACACATAGGGTGATATGGTGTGGTGCGCAACTGCTTAATTGATAACAACTTACTAATTTCTGCCATAAGTTCTGAAGTGAAATGGGACCCACAATCCATGAGAACATGCTCATGCACATGTCTATAAGTGTCTCAGTCACACGTTTGGTTTCAATTTATGATAATGCTATGTCTTCTGGGTATCTAGTTGCATAATCTACTAGGGTTAAGCTACATCGGTTTTTCCGATCTGTAATTGGAAGTATGGGTCCCACAATATCGACGTCTACCCTTTTGAATGGATATCTATTAAAGGCATTTGGCCTAATGGTACTCTAGTTATCCTTCCCTTTGACACCATCTTCTGGCAAACGTCGCATGATCGACAGAACCGTGCTACCTCGATATTGACGCTAGGCCAATAAAACTTCGCTAACACCCTATCAGCAGAAGTGACCCGCCATACTAGACTCATGTACCACTATGAGTACATGGGACCTGAATTTATGGGAGACAACCAGTTGAAAAAACTTTCTACCATCCGACGTGGTAAATTCCCTATAGATTAGTCCATTCGTACGTAAGAATTTTGAGCTCTCCCCCACCCCCACCCCCGCATTTACAATGCTTCAACGTACCGGACAATATTTTCTCTGCTGTCGCGCTCAAGGACGCCTCATGCCCTTCCTCACGCATACATTCTTCGCGCGAGATATCAGTCATGGCTTCCGGAACTTTCAATTTACGCAGCGGCTGTTTTCACGTCTGCCCCTGCGACTTAGTTTCGACCCCTTGTATAATCGGAAACCGAAAATATGTTATAGTTGGGAGTCTGGAGCCCTCGACATTTCCAATCGTTGATGTGATTGTCCATACACAGCGCTTCGACGGTTCTAGTCATGAAAGGTGTCTTGATTTATTTTCTCGCGACGGGAACGCGATCAATCGTTTCATCTAATAACATACACGAGGGTTTCCAAGCAAGCATTTGGTCATCCCTAACGAGACTCTGCTTTACCACGACGCCCGTACACCCGTTGTTGCGCAAGACAGTAACTTCTTGATCGTTATCGGTAGCACTACCTGTCGGTACCTCGCCTCGGGAAAAAGACAAGTGCCGATCGACTGAATAATATCACGACCAATCTGCACACGCACCGCAGACTCGTATACCGTACTCACGTTATTAATTTTCGAATTATCACGCGGAAAATCATCGCGCTTATGGCCTCCTGACCATATCCCTGCTTTCAATAACAAACGCGACTCTTGGGACAAACCCCTTTATTTTCGGACAATCGGGCGAGATGTGGCCTCACTCCTTGTATGTGTAAAATTGTCTATTCTTACGATTTGCATCCTTTTCAGATTGAAAATTCCCACCTTTTTTAGTATCAGTTTTCTCGGGTTCTCTGGGTCTCTGGTCTTTAGATTGATTACCCGCCTTATTGTCTCTCGAGATCTCATTCTGGGTACCTCTTCGAGCTTTCGCGAAATAATCTGCCTAAGTAGCCATGTCAAAGATATTAGTGAAGGACGTTTCCCTCAGAAACAGATACAACTCCTTATCACAAGTGGTTAACAACTGGTCCCTAAGTAAAAAGTCTGTAAGCCCCTTTAACGTTTTTCCTATCTTACCGCACTCAACCCACTGCTGTAAATAATTTCCCGCCCAACTGACGAACTAGGTGAATGTTTTGCCTCTCTCGGGTTTACTATATTTACACTTCTTGCGGAAACCTTGCTCAGTTAACTCATATCTCTTAAGGAGTGCTTCGTTTAGCGCATCTTAATTTAGCGCGTCGTTCACCGGTAGACGTGAATACACATCCAGTGCTTTACCTATTAGCAACGCGCTGAGATGGAGTGACCAATCATCCTTTCTCCACTTCTGGACAGTAGCATATCATTCATACATGTGTAAATAACTATCCAGGCAACTTTGGGCCTTTAACTCACTCGAGTTAGAGTCTTGTTCTCTCTCCCTCTTAGCAGTTAATAATTCAAATTTTCTCTTATGCACTCTATCCATATTCCTGTCTTCTAACTTTATGGCTTCTAACTTTGCTTGTTTCTCAATCTCTAACATCCTTTCCTCTAACTCTACTTTTTCTGTCTCTGCTTCTCTTTCCCACCCTATTCTTTCCTTCTCTGCCTGCTTCTATAATTTTATCTTCCTTTCCTCAAATGCTATCTTTTCCCTTTCTAATGCAATCTTTCTTTTCTCAACTTGATTCTCTCATTCTCTCTTCTCCTTCTCTGCTTGTTTTTTAATTCTATCTTCTCCTTCTCAAATTCTCTTCTTTCCCTTTCTGCCTGCAGCACTATCTCTAACTTTTCCCTTTCTATATCCATCTCCTTTAATCTCTGTTCCCTTTCCCAGGCTTGTTCTTCCTGAGCAAAATTTCCAAGGGACTCCCCCCCCCCCCCCTCATAACCAATATAATTATCCATGTCCACTGGATCCTTAAGTGACGACATGATAAATACTGCTGATAAAATCACCAATCCCAAGTGCACTAACATGTGAAACGTACAATTAGGTAATAATCACACAAAGCAACCGTATCTTCCTTCTTAGAGGGCAACAAATAAGAATACTATGCATATATGTATTTAAGGTGAACAAATAGACCAATGTATAATGTGAACGAGATATTTACTCACCACCTGTGTTATCTCTTTGTCAGGAAGGTCACAATATAAAACAGATAACTGAAAAGCATTAGTTTTACTCAAGACCTATGTAAACAAAAGATAGCGCTCCGCCTAATCCGATCCCACTTCTGACACCATTGTAACCCTATGAAGCCGCGTTAGGATTGTATTTAGCAAAGACACTGAAAGTACATTCATCAATGAGATATTTATTTATAATGTAATTGAACAATGAATGAATCTGACACCATACTTGTGTGCATAGAGTGCAACAATGGATCTAACAGAATAATACGCACCGAGTTCAACAACTGATATAAATAAATGATATCGTTCCTAAATGGAACTATTCAGAACATGTAACTTCAACGAGTAATCAAAAACGAATCAACGCATGAAACTTATAAACAAATATGATTGATATTGGATCTGTCACCATGGACGATCAATGCATATAATTTATACAAAAATATAAACTATGTATGATTATATAACCAAGGTTGATCAAAATACAGAATTTGTACAGAAATATGAATAATATATGTTTCCGTCCTCAAGTAGGATGCGTGTATTATTGATTTTAACTCGTATAGCGATATTGAATTATCGATTTCACTCATATAGTGATATTGAAAAATATTGATTCAAAGGTTGATGATCCCTATGTATTTCCAGTTCCACGGCTCTCGTCGAATGATCAAGGAGTAACCACGTGTGGCCCGCTCCTCCCAGTCTGCCAAAGGATCCGTAAGAACCTCCTTATTCCATACAGACCCGCTTTTCTTGACCTTTTGGTCCCTCACTGCGAGTAAACCAATACCGTCACCATCGACAGCAGCATACGGGTTGCACGAACCCTCCATAGTTCTACAACTCCCTGTTACAAAGCCGCTAAAAATATAATGACTGAGCCGTGTAATACACGATTAAGTACGAATACAATAATATACATATCGCATGAGAGCACATGAATCGGCTTTGTTTTACACATTAAATCATTTCATCAGAACTACGGTACCAGATTACTGTTATAATAACTCCGTGTGTACATGAATTTGTGTCCGTCAAGAATAATCTCACTGGATTATAAGAATTCGAATATTACTCGTCCTTCAATGCATGCAATATATAATTGAATTCAATTTGTCTGTTCAGTTATAAAAATAGCTAAATTGAAACAGACTATAGTCTATCATATAGCATGGCGTTATGTCTGACCCTCTGCAAATTTAGAATATACTCTGAACAATCCAATATATAAAAAATTCTATCCAAAAAATAAACCACCCTCGGTTAACGCTGTACGCGGCAACTAAGCCCGAGTATATTTTCGTTCATATATAACGTATAAGCATTAACTACACAAAAGTCCGTGACAATATAGATATTATACTCAATCCTCAATGTAACAAGATAACCGGGTTGGATTTCGGATTTATAACAGAACACTTTTGATGGTGATACAAATGCAATGTTTATTGATGAATGACTTGAATGGGAAAAAGGTTATGATTAATACGTGCGTGTATAAGATCCAAATATTGGACAAATTAACATAATCCGCACGAACCTAATAATGTAACCCAAATATGAATACAAATAAATAACCTTACACAGTGCAAGGACGAAGGTTAATGATTCACAGTAATTTCAGACGACGAAAAGAATTATGTGTTTTACTCAAATAGTAAAAATGATGTACTTTACTCATATAGTAAAAATGTATACGCTCAAATAATGAAAAATGAGGTACTTTATTCAAATAATAAAATGAAAAAAAAAACAATGGGATAGATATCACACAAAATATCTTTACAATACCAAACCACTGGGTGTCACAAACCCCCAAATTAGCCCACGGCTAAAAGATTACATGTATGGAGTAACACAAAACACTCCGTCACTGCCACACTTGGCTACCAGTCACACTGGTCAATCAAGCAGTCAGCATTACAGGTAGTAACCGACCACCATTCAATTCCTTGGTCAATCAAGCGATCAGCGCCCACCAATCGGTCAGCAACGCCCGATCGCCTGGTACTCAAGCAACACACTGTTAATTCAGCTCTACGGCTGCTATGGTTAGCTTTACAGCTGCTATGGTCAACTTCTATGGTCGGCTCTACAGCTGGGACTTCGTCGACTCGGATCAGCTGAAAATAAATCTAACACCGTGTAGTATGATTGACACGGGCATATACGATAACACGTAATGACGTTATATACCGTAAGTTATACAAATTACATTATCGGCACAACACTACAAAGCAATAAACAAGTTCAGAAGTGAACCTACCCGTGTCCGATAATAATCCTATAGTGCTAAACGTTTCCTAAAAATGCCACTTTATATTGCTAAAATAAAGTTCTTGTTAAGTCACAAACAAGAATAGAAAATATTTGCATTGTACTACGCAAGTCGAAGCTACATAGAAAATATACATCAGAAATTAATACATAATTTACATACCTCTACAGCTGAAGATGTGCAAATCCTTAAGTAGACTGCTCACTGACAAGACATTCCGTAATGTAAAGATTTAGTCTTACGGTGAGGCATTTATACACAGACGATGCAGCCCTACATCGTCCCTGCGCTTGATGTATTCGGTTTTTCCCATCGAAAGCACTTCGCACGTGCGGCATAGAGTGAACCGAACTCACTGTTTCGAAATATTGTAAAATATACATAAATCACCCTCGGGTATCGTTGTTACAATGAAAAACGAAACCCGAGTACATGTATTTAATAAATAAAAGGGATTTATACAATTCCGTGACACTCAACACGATTTTCCATCTGGAGGAACAGGAAAACAATGCCTTTAAAAAGCTGGTCGGATGGATGGGTTGATGGATATATGGATGGATGGATACATAGATTGTGTCACAGAAGTGACCGAGCAGGGACAAGATTAGAGAATATGTAAAGGTCTGTTTTCAAACCTGAATTCACAAAGTATTCAAACATGCCGGTCTACAATAGTATGCGTGTTCTCTGAATATAGGCTATGTTGTTCAAGGAATGTATCCCTTAACGCAGAGTGTATTATTCAAAATATCTCTGTATCATGATCGAATATCTGACTGAATCCAGAGTGTGCTCTTCCTGTCAAGTAACACGATATGATACATACATAGTAAAAAGAATTATTTCTATTTAAACGACAGACTAAATATTACAAAATAGTGATGCGAACACATCATGTCCAGATAATAGGTTGAAGTAATTACTCAAACAGTAATTTGAAATATGAATCTATTCAATCGTCAAGTCCTATCTGATCACAACATACCGTAACTTTCTAAGTGGGCACAAAACTTTTAAATTCCCACGCAGGTGAATCACAATGGTTCCACCACTGTCGGAATAATACCAGTCTCTTTTTTTTACTATCAGGTCGCTGGTCTGGGGACATATGATGAAGTATCTAGCGGTTAGCGGCACATTAGCACAATGCTGGCTATATAGTGCCGAGTAAGTTTAGATATATCCCCATCAAAGCTTGGAAAAAAAGGAGTATCACCCTTGCAAATGCATGGCATGATTAAAACCGCAGTCGTTCAACACGTATGCGAACTTCTCAGCTGGAACATTATCACGGAGTTCATGCCAGGGCAAAAAGTCGCCTCGATTCGCCGCCTCTTACTAGATATAATAACTTTGTATTTACGAGATGATACATACATATGGTTTTTACAAAGATGCTATAGTTCGAACACATGCATAGTTGTCTATGACTTGAGTGAAATAAGCAAAATGTTGATGAACCTAGTAATTTGTATCAAATGTTACGTTTTCCATATTCAAAATAATTCCACATCAAACATTTTTGTTTTCCTCCCTTTATAATGATCATAAACCAAAGCTTTTATACCATTGTCAAGAATAAAGATGTTCGAATCATAAGGACTGAGACTTATTTTTATTTATTGTACTTACCCGCCATCTCAAGGTTTTCACTTTGACATTGTACATTTCATGTATATATTGCTTTGTTTCAAAATAAAGATTGTTTTATAAAGTTGATGTGTTATATCTTATTTTACAATGGGCCTTGAAACAGCTTTTGTTTTATTGATTTATATATTTTATAGTCTATTATTTCTAACTTTATTTGTTATTTTTTCTTCCATCTCGATATAGTACATTTTTGGTCTTAATGTAACCACTTCATTAATCAATTTTCCATTGCATTCATCTTTGAATTTTGCAGGGACATTCTTATTAGTCTCACTGTATAATGGATGACTTCATATCCTCATAGACATCCATAGTCTTAATGTTACTATTAAACTATCCGTGTAGGTACAAATGAATTCAATATTATCTTTATATTCTCGCGTAGTTCATTGTAATAGAAATCGTGCATCGATAATTTTGATAAATCCAATATACACATTCCGGTATATATAGACCTATTAAGGAATAAGGTTGTTTTTGGTACGATGAACGGCTTTTAGGTCTGAATTGAATATTTTTCTGCTAATAAATCTTCGGCCAGCGACCATTTTTATGATTTTATTGGAGTCTGTTGCTTGAACTAATTTAACATTAATTCATTTTCTTAAATTCTCCATCAACTTTCCAAACACACTAGTGTTCATTAATTTGAGAGGTCCTTCTCAGTCTCATTTTATGTTGTGTTCTAAGGTTTGTTTTTAATTCAATATAATGAGCCATCCATGTTTTTTTTATTATTCAATTCTAATACACTATGCTTTTTGTTAATTTCGTACCAAGTTGTAAATAGAAATTTTAATTACTGTACCACATATTTTTCCTTATTCATTAGTTTGGCACTACTTTATGACAATTGGTAAAATGACAGTTTATTGTTTCAACTAATTCATTTTGATATTCACTTAACCATTCTTTTTGAACCCGCATTGTTTCAACCGCTAGTGAATACTTATTGTGTGCATCGTGTAATGTTTCGGGATATTCAGTAATATAGCCTTGTATAATCTGGTATATTTTTAATATCAGCTGTCAATTTATTTGGAGAAACCCGGTTATAACCACCACTTGGTAATAATTGTGGCATAGCCCATATATATAAATTATTTGCGTAAAAGTATAATAACCAAGATGTAGGGTCATTTGGGTTATAATCACTACACATTGGATTAGTAGCTTTCGCATATCTTAATGACGACCTACATATTCCACAACTCAAACCTTATTCAACAAATAGATGCATATCAATATCAGATAAAAACTCGATACAACCTTAGGTTTCTTTAATAATGCATCCCAGCTCATACCAGGACTTGGAAAATAATCAGCCGCATCTAAAACATAATGCGTTAAACTCGTTTGCTTAAAATTTAAAATAAACCAAAAACATCTGCTAATATATGTACGTCTATTTTGAAATAAAAATCGTTGTATTCTCCCATATCTTTTAGATTCAAAACATTCCAGATTAATTTAGCATGTTCATAATCTTTATCTGTTATATGGCTATTTGTTAAGATGGATTAGAAGGCCTCTTTTGGTGCCAATTCAAATTCATCAAGTCGGTCATAACTTTCCATATAGTCATTTGGGTAAATGCCTATTTTCATCATCAAGTCGGTCATAACTTTCCATATAGTCATTTGGGTAAATGCCTATTTTCATCATCAAGTCGGTCATAACTTTCCATATAGTCATATGGGTACCTATTTTCATCATCAAGTCGGTCATAACTTTCCATATAGTCATTTTGGTAAATGCCTATTTTCATCATCAAGTCGGTCATAACTTTCCATATAGTCATTTGGGTAAATGCCTATTTTCATCATCAAGTCAAAAGTATTTTATTACAATTCACTTGTTATTTTGAAATCCTCTTTTTTTCAGATTTGACGACAAAATATCCAAACTACTATTCATAAACTGTAAAGTATCAATAAACTGTAAGAGTCCAATATTTAAACTTGTATATTTTTTTCCATTGTGTTAGGTATAAAGTCCAGATTTCCTTTCAGTTTTGTGTTACAGATAGAGGCTATTATATGTTAAATATCATATCCATGTACATTATGGAAAACTATTGGTATTTTTGATTTAAAAGATCATATTTTAAGTTGTAAATTACAATCATTATGTGCTGCGCCTTTAAATTTTCCTGTAATATGACAAAGATTTCCTACCTTACCATCACCTAATTCTTTTTCACATATATAGCAACAAGATGATTTTTCAAATGGAATTTTATCATTTTCTGCGATTCTGGTGTTAGCTCGCCATGAGTTGATTTAAAAAAAATAACAAATGATATCCTGATGCAAAATTAATGACTACATAACGCGAAAATCAGAAATATCTCACACTCCATTTCTTATTTCCGTCCTATTTTTCCCCGAAGTTTGTGGCTGTAGGGGGCCAATAATAAGTTCAGTCAGGGAGAGGCTCATGAAGTGTCATATTTTGCACATCAATCCAACCGTCGAATATATAGCTTAATTTATCAATAAATAAAGACAGTATTTCTCTTTCATCTCAGGTTTCTGAGAGAGAGAGAGAGAGAGAGAGAGAGAGAGAGAGAGAGAGAGAGAGAGAGAGAGAGAGAGAGAGAGAGAGTACACTAATTGTGCTCGAAAATGTGTTTTAAAAATGCTTCTCTTAAAAATGATTTTTGAGCTAAGAAAAAGGTGCCGGGGGGATTTCTACGTCATTAAATTGTTGGCGAATTTTTGCACAAATCTCAAAAGATACTAGTCCACAGCGTTATTTCACTTAATTTACTTATTTCACAAGCCATTTAATTGGTACATACTTATGTGTGCCGGTATTTATTTCTACAAAGTATTCAGCCATAGAAATACTATTGTGATTCAACAGACATAATCGTTCTTTCTTTTATGAATACCAACCTTTTCTCTTACTTTATCTTGTATGTAAGTAAGTCCTTTACATGCTATTATATTTCCATTGTTTTTACTGTGTTTTACATAGATAATATTTTGTACTGCCATCATGGAATTTCTAAATATGTTATATATGTACACTGAAGGGCCAATAGACCTAATGGCAATACAGTTCGCCTTCCCCTATTTAAATGTCTTGGAATATACTCATCATGATCCATCCCCCTCCCCAATACACACACACTACCACACTACCACCTACCCATCCCCGACTATTTTTCAGAGCGATACTCTTACAAATTCAAATTCTACTACTACTACTACTGCTAATAATAATAATAATAATAATAATAATAGTAATAATAATAATTTATTAACAGCTTAATATTACAGAGCTGTACAAATTGTTTCCCAGCTACTTGCACAGGACAAGTGACTGAAAAAGTGACTTGTCCTGGCCACAGTTTTACTTGTCCCGATTTTCAAGTTTATATTTTCTTCATTTTCCAGTGTCTAATGTCAATAATGTTAACCAAGGGCAGCATATGTAACTATGTAGACATGACTGAATTATATTCTTCATTAGTAGGTACATGATTATAAACTGCAGTATAATGTTCCAATGTCTTTTATGTGTGGTGTCGTAGTATATACAAATAAATTTCCTGTTAGCATACCCATTTAAGATATTTTGTCTAGTAGATCCTCAAGTCGTATCAGATGTTCAAAACAGAAATGTGATATACACCAGTAGATTAGTCCCTGTTGTGAAAACCTAAATTTTCTTCCTGTCGGACACTGTTTGCAATATTTATTTTCTAGATGCTTCCCGAAGATGACTAAGAATACCTTGAACTTTTAAAAGGGCATTTAATTTTTGCCTCAGTATACAGGAGAGATTAATATATAACTCTAAATAATTATCTTTTTTTTTCAAATATTAAATCAAAGAGATTTTAGTTTCTTTCTCATAATCTAAATTTATTATGGAAGATCTAAGGTCTCTACATCAACATACAATCTAGGTACTTTTTGAACACGATATCATGGTTAAGCATCATTTCACATCCATTCATGACTTTTAACACTTTAGAAAAACCCCCAAAAATGGTGAGATTAAAGAATCGCTTACAAACAACAATCTAATATTGAATCTGTTGCAAAAGAATATATATATATATATATATATATATATATATATATATATATATATATATATATATATATATATATAACGAAAAGGGGAGACTACACATAAAGATTTTAGGATCGAGTTTCCCGCAAAACAAACCAACTGATTACCTATTTGACTTTCTTTATTTTACTCCAATCACGATAAATAAAGCCATTCCTTACAAGCGAACGACTGTCTTTCGCCGATGTTTGGAAAGTCAAATTTCACCGCGCCAAGTTTTGACACATTTTAAATACTCAATTTCTGACTGCGCGTATTAATAACACGGATATAGAGCAAAATTGCTGCTCCGGTTGAAATGGGTTCTGGAAAAAGACGGTGCGTAAATCTTGCAAGTCAAGTTGGGGTTTTTCATTTTTTACCATATTTTTAAATACAAAAATGATCTTGCATGCGATTAACCTCCTGTCGTCAGGCACATGTCTGACAAAAAAAAAAAAAGGACTAGTCCCGGAAGTCGTGCTATCCAATTTGTACAGCCCTGTAGTTGTAGTAGTAGTAGTAGTATTAGTAATAATAATAATAATAATAATAATAATAATAATAATAATAATAATAATAATAATACAAGTAATAATAATAATAATAATAATATTAATACAGTAATAATAATAATAACAATAATATTATTAATAATAATAATAATAAATATTTGGTAATTTATAATCAGAATACTCTGAAAACAATCAATATGTATATCCAGACATTTGTCACGGAATAAGGCAAGAAAAAATTTCGATTTTGCATTAAACGATGACAATGTATATTTGACTTTGTTGACGCGTACAGCGTTAACTAGAGTAGCTTGTTTTTTTTTACCTTGACATATAGTTACTGAATGAGTACATCTCGTTGTAGGTCGTTTGCAGCGCGATGCCCATGTTTCTCGACATGCACGGGTACTTTACCCTTGGGTCTTGAACGTCTTGTTGTTTTTTTATATAGTATAAATAGTAGGGTTTTACTACAAGAGGTACATCATCGCTTGGATCTTGTCAAAGAGTGTCGGTCTTGGAACCACAAAACTACAGCCATAGGACTGAAACTGGTGGAAGGTGTAGTTGAACCAGACTGAAACTGGTGGAAGGTGAAATTGAACCAGAGTGAAAATGGGAAATTGAACCAGAGTGAAACTGGGAAGTTGAACCAGAGTGAAACTGGAAAGTTGGACCAGAGTGAAACTGGGAAGTTGAACCAGAGTGAAACTGGAAAGTTGGACCAGAGTGAAACTGGGAGGTTGTGCCAGTGTGAAACTGGGAAGTTGAGCCAGAGTGAAACTGGGAAGTTGAACCAGAGTGCACTCGGCGTGGGTTAGAACTGTGATATTTTGTTTTCTTTTCACTTGTCATTTTGGTTGTATGTACCATAGCATATCGGTTATATGAACCGTCGTCATCATTATTATTATTTTTAGTACTGTATCACCATTATCACCATCCTCGCCATTATCATTATATATATATATATATATATATATATACATTTTTTTTTCTTTTCTTTTTTTGTGAATGTGTGTATGGTCTGTGCAAGAATCTGATATTGTGTAGCTTGTTTTTCTTTTTTGTTTCATGTCATCGACATATCGCTCATTACATAAATATCGTAATTCACATACATTGTGTTTGTTGTATTCATTTAGTCCAAGGCCCACTCGGTTTCAATTCTGTTACACATACATTGTGCTTGTTGTATTCATTTAGTCCAAGACCCACTCGGTTTCAGTTCTGTTACACATACATTGTGTTTGTTGTATTCATTTAGTCCAAGGCACACTCGGTTTCAGTTATGTTACAATGGTGTCAGAAGTGGGATCTTTGGATTAGGTGAATCATCATCGTCTTCTTTGTGAAAGTCTACACTTATTGTTTATATATTATAGAGCGTGACCTTTTTGACAAGATAATCTTCAAGTAGGTGTTTATTTGGTTAGCTAAAATAGGTCAGTGGGTCCATTATAAATACATTTAAATACATATTCATTTTGTTTTGGTTGCCTTCATCAGGAAGATAAGGTTAATCTGTTCTGTAAAACTAATATGTTAGATTAAGGTTACTATCAGTCATGTCATCCCTTAAGGACTTGGTCGCTTTAGGCAAAGAACTAGGGTGTGAGGGAGAAAGTTTAAGGAAATTTATTCAGGAAGGACAAGCCCGGGAGAGGGATGAAAGGGCAAAGGTAAAGGAATTAGAATGGGAAGCTGAGGAAAGAAATATAGCATTTGAAAGGGAGAAGATGGTATTTGAGAAGGAAAAGATAGATTTAGAGAAGCAAGCAGAGAAGAAAAGGATAGGGTGGGAAAGGGAAGCAAAAAGGGAAAGAATAGAGCAGGTAAGAGAACTTGAGAAACAAGCAAAGTTAGAAACCATAGAGTTAGAAGACAGGAATATGGAGAGGGAATATAAAAGGAAATTAGAATTATTAGAGACTAAGAAAGATGGACATCAAGAATCAAAGTTAAGAGGCCCAAAATTACCCCCCTTTGACGATGAAAAAGATAACATGGATAGTTATCTTCATCGGTTTGAGCGGTACGTCGAGAACCAGAAGTGGAGTCGAAATGACCGGGCACTGCATCTAAGTGCTTTATTAAAAGGTAAAGTGCTAGATGTGTACTCGCGACTTCCTAGAAACGATGTGTTTGATTACGACATTACGACGTCGTGAAGGAAGCACTTCTAAAATGGTACGAGCTGACTGAACAGGGTTTCCGTAAAAAGTTCAGGTATAGCAAGCCCGAGAAGGGAGAAACCTTTGGTCAGTTCATCGTTAGAATAGCGAACTATTTCCAGCGGTGGATTGAATGCGGCAAAGCGGCTAAACGTTTGAAGAGTTGACTGATTTCTTGCTCAGAGACCAATTGTTGAACACAGTTTGTCGGGAAATAAGTCAGTTTCTGAAAGAGAAAGTCTTCTCAAACGTACAGGATATGGCTAAGCAGGCCGATTACTTTGCCGAGGCTCACGGATCACGGTAGAAACACCTTTCCTAACCGGAACTGTTGATGCCCTTTGTATGGAAAACCCTATTTACGATCTGACGATCGCTAATGTTGAAGGTTCCCGTCTTCCGATCATGGCAGATTTTAGGACACCTTTAGCCCAGGCAGTCGAAACGCGAGCATAAACCCGGCGAGAGAAAAACGCGTTTCAGAAATTAAAAGTCCCCGAGTCGATCACCGGAATTTCGCGTGACGAGTTCAAACGAGAGCAAGAACGCGACGAATCCATCAAAACTATTGCATAGAAAATCGCGTCCGGCGCAATTAAACACTGAAAGGTTGGGGACAGTTCGAGATTCGTTCGGAGGAACGAGCTAATTCATAGGGAGTTTACCACTCCGGAGGGTAAGAGGTATTGGCTAGTAGTCGTACCCCAGAGATACAGATCTCATGTACTTAGGGTGGTACATGAGTCTAGCATGGCAGGACACCTGGGTAAGGCGAAGACCACCAGCAGAGTAGTCCCTGAATTCTACTGGCCTGGTGTCAATGGCGACGTCACACGGTTCTGTCGGTCTTGTGACATATGCCTGAAAACCGTATCTAAGGGAAGGGTCACAAGAGTTCCCTTAGCACAGATGCGATTAATATATACGCCGTTTAAAAGAGTGGCGGTGGATATTGTAGGACCAATACAACCTGTTACCGAAAGGAAGAACAGGTAAATTCTTACTCTCGTGGATTACGCAACCAGATAACCCGAAGCCGTAGCGTTACCAAATATTGAAACGGAATGGGTGGCTGAAGCATTGGTTGATATCTTCAGTAGGGTAGGGATGCCAGAAGAAATCCTTACGGATTGTGGTGCCCAATTCACCTCTGACCTCATGAGTGAAATAAGTAGGCT
Organism: Margaritifera margaritifera; assembly: GCA_029931535.1. NCBI lineage: Eukaryota > Metazoa > Mollusca > Bivalvia > Unionida > Margaritiferidae > Margaritifera > Margaritifera margaritifera. The sequence goes on along the minus strand of JAQPZY010001661.1, from coordinate 3,611,076 downwards.
GTTGTCTATCAAACAGCTGAACACTACACCATACCATCCGATCTGCAATGGACTGGTAGAGAAGTTTAATGGTACCCTAAAACATATTCTACGAAAAATGTGTGCGGAACGTCCGCAAGACTGGGACCGTTATTTGAACGCGGTTCTGTTCGCGTACCGTGAAGTACCGCAAGAAAGTTTAGGGTTTTCACCCTTCGAATTGCTGTACGGGAGAACAGTTCGAGGCCCGATGCGGATACTACGCGAACTTTGGTCAGATGACGTTGCTAGCGAGGAAATAAAAACTACCTACCAGTATGTGTTAGATTTGCGCGAGAAACTAGAGAGTACCGCAGAGCGCGAAATAGGAAATTTGTTGTAGGAGATCAGGTGCTAGTGCTTCTTCCGACTAGCACAAACAAACTACTAGTTCAGTGGAGAGGTCCTTACGAAGTTAAAGAGGTCAAAGGCGACAGGGGCTATAAAATTGATATGAACGGTAATTTAAGGACATTCCATGCTAACATGCTTAAGTTGTACATCAAAAGACAGAGCGACAATGTAGAAAAAGGGGTTTTAAATGTTTTTTGCACGGCAGTCATCGAAGATGACGTGGCAGACTCATAAATCGAGGTTTCCCTTGAGTGTCCCTTGGGTGTTGCGAGGGACGGGGTAGATCAAGTCAATGTGAGTGCGGAGTTGACCAAAGATCAGCGTATCTTTTTGGGAGAGATTTCGTTCTCGAGACTGATCACCAACCCCTGTGGTATTTAAACAAGGCCAAGGTCGCTAACGCTCGATTGATGCGTTGGGCGCTGACACTACAAACTTATCGCTTCCTTGTAGAAGTAATAAGAGGGGTTGTAAATAAAGGGGCAGACTACTTGAGTAGGGCATGATTGGAAATTTTGATAAATTTTTACCCAGTCTATCAAATCAAGATTAGTAATGATTATTTTCTTTTACTCATATTCCGTAATTGCGCACAATGTGTCCATTTTATTTTTAGGGGAGGTATTGTCACGGAATAAGGCAAGAAAAAAATTCGGTTTTGCATTAAACGATGACAATGTATATTTGACTTTGTTGACGCGTACAGCGTTAACTAGAGTAGCTTGTTTTTGTTACCTTGACATATAGTTACTGAATGAGTACATCTCGTTGTAGGTCGTTTGCAGCGCGATGCCCATGTTTCTCGACATGCACGGGTACTTTACCCTTGGGTCTTGAACGTCTTGTTTTTTTATATAGTATAAATAGTAGGGTTTTACTACAAGAGGTACATCATCGCTTGGATCTTGTCAAGGAGTGTCGGTCTTGGAACCACAAAACTACAGCCATAGGACTGAAACTGGTGGAAGGTGTAGTTGAACCAGACTGAAACTGGTGGAAGGTGTAGTTGAACCAGACTGAAACTGGTGGAAGGTGGAGCTGAATCAGAGTGAAAATGGGAAATTGAACCAGAGTGAAACTGGGAAGTTGAACCAGAGTGAAACTGGAAAGTTGGACCAGAGTGAAACTGGAAAGTTGGACCAGAGTGAAACTGGGAAGTTGAACCAGAGTGAAACTGGAAAGTTGGACCAGAGTGAAACTGGGAGGTTGTGCCAGTGTGAAACTGGGAAGTTGAGCCAGAGTGAAACTGGGACGTTCAACCAGAGTGCACCCGGCGTGGGTTGGAACTGTGATATTTTGTTTTCTTTTAACTTGTCATTTTGGTTGTATGTACCATAGCATATCGGTTATACAGAGTGAAACTGGGAAGTTGAACCAGAGTGAAACTGGAAAGTTGGACCAGAGTGAAACTGGGCGGTTGTGCCAGTGTGAAACTAGGAAGTTGAGCCAGAGTGAAACTGGGACGTTCAACCAGAGTGCACCCGGCGTGGGTTGGAACTGTGATATTTTGTTTTCTTTTAACTTGTCATTTTGGTTGTATGTACCATAGCATATCGGTTATACAGAGTGAAACTGGGAAGTTGAACCAGAGTGAAACTGGAAAGTTGGACCAGAGTGAAACTGGGAGGTTGTGCCAGTGTGAAACTGGGAAGTTGAGCCAGAGTGAAACTGGGACGTTCAACCAGAGTGCACCCGGCGTGGGTTGGAACTGTGATATTTTGTTTTCTTTTAACTTGTCATTTTGGTTGTATGTACCATAGCATATCAGTTATATGAACCGTCGTCATCATTATTATTATTTTTAGTACTGTATCACCATTATCACCATCCTCGCCATTATCATTATATATATATATATATACATTTTTTTTTCTTTTCTTTTTTGTGAATGTGTGTATGGTCTGTGCAAGAATTTGATATTGTGTAGCTTGTTTCATTTTTTTTGTTTCGTGCCATCATTATATCGTGCATTACATAAATATCGTAATTCACATACATTGTCTTTGTTGTATTCATTTAATCCAAAGCCCACTCGGTTTTGATTCTGTTACAATGTGTACAGCCCTGTAGTAGTAGTAGTAGTGGTAATAATAATAACAGCAATAATTATAATAATAATATTAATAATAATAAAGATTTGGTAATTTATAATCATAATACAGAGAAGGAAAGGATAGGGTGGGAAAGGGAAGCAGAAAGGGAAAGAAACGAGCAAAGTTAGAAACCATGGAGGTAGAAGAAAGAATTAAGCAACGAGATCATGGACGTCAGGTAGAGTTAGCAGCAGCTAGAAAAGGAGAACACGATTCTGCCTCTAGCAAATTAAAGGGCCCTAAATTACCCCCCTTTGACGATGAAAAAGATAACATGGATAGTTAACATGGTCCCGGAAGTCGTTCTATCCAATTTGTACAGCCCTGTAGTAGTAGTAGTAGTAGTAGTAGTTGTAGTAGTAATTAATAATAATAATAATAATAATAATAATAATAATAATAATAATGAAGATTTGGTAATTTATAATCCTAATACTCTGAAAACAATAAATATGTATATCCAGACATTGATTAGTATTAATAACTTATTGTCAAAACCTTATCTTATTTCTTAAAACTGTTAAAATAGAGAGAGATATATTCATCATACTTGATCATACATCGGTTGAATATAGGTAGTGTGGAATCAAAAATAACATATCAAACAACACAAAGCAATGATATACCAGTATGAACGAAGATGAGAGACTAATTATATCCAACAAAACTTTCATGAAAAAAACTAATGAAACTAATGTTCGCATTCATTTCGTAGAGTCTAATATTTGCAGAATTTTATTTCAGCCTTAACTTCTTTCAGCATGATGTTTGTTCAACTTGTCCAAGAATCAACTGAGTTTTGAAAATATGAAAACTTTTAATAAGTAAAATCGTGTTTCAAGATGTTATTGCGTAAAAAAATAAATAACATAATCTAATGCACCATACAAAACACGTTTTTGGGGGTTTTTTTTAAAGGTCGAATAGACAAAATGCATCAAGAAAAAGGCAGCTGGAACGTTCCACATTTTTATACATGCGTGGCACCTATAGTGCCGGATTGCATGTGTAAAAAAATAGACGAATGATTTAAGTTTCATGCGGATATCCGTTATGAAGGAACATTATAGTATTAAATATGACTTAGAGTCCAACTATTTATTATTTATTTATTTATTTTATTTTTTTCCAACGTCTGTTCACGTTTCAATGTCAAGGTCACTGTTACTGAAAAAAGATTTTTGCTTATGCATTTAATTTGCAGATGATAACTTTGTTCTACTACCAGATTTCAACGCAGCTTGGCACATGTTTTTCCTTAGCATTGAAAGAAGTCTATTGATTAAGTGTCAGTAACTCTCAGGTCAGTGTCACTGTTACTTAAAACGTTCCTAGACTTTTTCGACACTTTTATAACATTAACATTTTCGGTAATAAAGAGTCCTTCTAAATTTGGAGTTACTACACTGAAGTTCATGGTCAAATCTTGTGTTATCATGTACCGTTTGCAGTATTCTTATTTCTAGGTGTCTATCAATAATGCATATAATACTATTTGGTTTGTGTTGTACATTTTTAACACATTACTGGCTTTATCATGCAAAGGAAATGGGAGCTAAGTGGCTTCCCAAGGACACACCGAGGCAGCCCATACAGACTTGCCTGGGCGGGTATCGAACCCGCGACCCCTGGATTAAGAGTCCGATGCTCTACCAAATGTGCTACCGCGGCTCCATCACAGTGGATTACAAGGAGGACGAGGAAACTGAAAGTAAAACGCCTATAATTAACATATGAGCATATCTTCATTTAGAATCATTATTTTTTCTGTTAATTTTTAAGTAATTATTTTGCTTGTTTTGTACAATATAATCCGATAATCAATATTTTTATAATATAAAAACTCAATGTAAGAACAATGAGTAATCTGCGTTTGGGAAAATTAATAAAGAATGCAGACCAAAACGTTCAATCCTTTGGGAAATATAACTTTGTATGTATATATTTCAGTCATCATTTCTTGCTGTAAGACTGAAAATGACGATTGTTCTTGTATTATAACGTAATTGTAAAAGTATTCATTAATAATAAAGTAACCTATATTATAGACAGTTACACTATAAACATATACATTATTTTCTTGAGGAGAATATTCAAATTCATGTTATAACAGAAAGTAAGTAATAAATGAGATTTAGTCAAAAACATTTTTGGCTAGAACATTTGTTGCAAGATAGATATTGATATTAATTTCTTGCGTCCCATGAATGAAATTAATCTTGATATATTTAGGATATTTTATTACCTACAGTGACAGCAACCGCCATCAATCAGATTTATCTGACTTTTTTCTAGAAGAATCTGAATTCGAGGAGGAAATCAATGCCTGGGAAGAGCAGTAGGGCAAAATTAGTGACCAGGCAAACGAAAGTATGAAATTTCAAGATGTACAGTTTCCTGGATTGTCACTTTACGATTTTATCTATTTGAATGCCAAATTCTGTAATGTTCACGTTTTTTCATGTATATTATCTTTTCCATAGTTTTCTTATTGTATTTATAATGCAGCTGTATTATGACTCTGTTGGGTAAAAACAGAAAGAAAATTACCATGTTACAATCAAATATATTTTTGTGTCGATCAAATGACCATATATGTCCTTTTTAAATGATAATTATAGACGATGATACCTGCTTTATCATAGTAATATAGTGACTAGTAGACATTGCTTTTTTATCTCGACTAAATATTATAAGCTCATTTTAAAAATTATTAAACTTCTATTTTTACAAATAAGACGTGATGATAAAAAGGCTGATTTGCAAATATTTGCCCAAATATACATGTACAAATTGGGGACATTTTTATGCACACAACCTTAGCGTGGTACATGCAAAACTAAGATACATTTTGATATACACCAACTCGAGGTGGTACATACAAGACATGGCCATTTTTATGCACATAGCCATTACCTTTCAATACCAATCGGGGGCTTTTCATACACAACATTTAAAGTTCCTCATACCAGACGGGACAGCCTTGACGTGATAAATAAAACACGTGTACACTTTCATACGAACAACGTGTTATATACACACACCCTTAACGCGGTACATACCAAATGGGGGCATTTTCATAAACCCAGCCTTGCCGTAGAACATAACTTGGACATTATCATACATACAACTTTGACATGTTACTTACAAAAATGGACATTTTTATACATACAATCATGACTTTGTACATACAAAATAAGGACTTTTCATGTATACAATTTTGGCAAAATATACACGAAACGGGGACACTGTCATACAACAATGAGATGCTACTTGAAAACGTGCCCAAATTCATACACGACCATGACATGGTGCATGGATACTGTAATAAATCATGGATATGTGCTATTTGTATATACTTCTCCGTTTATAGCTTTGTTAGATTTTAGTAATTATTTGTTGACTATGGGGAGTCGGTGTAAGGAAGATATTTTTCAAACCGAGTAATTAGCCAATTTCTAGGAGCAGACGTCATAATGTACAGTATTTACGACAGCTTATGGTAGCATGAATTAGTTTCGTAAAAATGGACCCTCCCTAAGGAATTTCAGGGATAGTCTAATGTATAAGTGATTAGCTATTTGAGATAATTCTTTGTATTAGGTGTTTGGGTTGTGTTTGGTAGCGCAAGGCGTAAAGTACCAATATTCGGCTAGGAAAGGCTTACTGATGGGTCATACAAATGTGAAGAAAGAAAACCATGCAAATCTGAAATTAAAGTTTCGTGATGTGTGGTCATTATGTGATAAGACGAAATATTTTTGGAATTTGCGCTTTTAAGAATCCTTCAGTTGACAACGACTATTGTCTTGAGGTCCTTGGAAAAAGGGGAAGCATCGACCTCAAGCCAGGCTCACGCAGAGGTTGTTTGATTCGCTCGGCAGTGAGCCCCAGTGTGTGGCACAGTACAATCTTGGAAAGGCACATATGAAACCGGGACATTTCCATACATACAAATACCATTACGCGGTACTTACAGAACATGGACATTTCCATACACACAACTATGACATTGCATTTGCAAAACTTGGATATTTTCATACACACAACCATGATATAGTACTTACAAAACGGGAACATTTTCATATGAATATACAAACAACAACAAAAATGGTTTCCTGCTTAAATGAGACATTTTATCAATACATTCTTGGTGTGTTACATATTAAAGAGACCTTACCATGCATTGGTTTATAAATGAAGTGGATTCCATTTAAAAGACAAATTTGAACACAAAGCTTAAAATATTTGTTATTTTGTTGACATTATAAGTTCAAAAATGTATACATGTCAGCAAAACTATTTTAACTATTTGAACTTTACACCCGGCATGCAGATCTTTGATTATTTTCTTTTAACAGAAACACGTTTTCTGTATTTTCCCACACTTATGACGAATAGGTTTCTTCAAATTTGGGTACATACAGTTCTACCTATGTATAAATTAAATATAATACAACAAATTCAACATAAATTTCAATTTAGTTTGTTGATATGGAAGGTAACAATGTACACGAGTTGCGATTACTGCAATATTTGGATTAATTTCCTAGTTATTTAGAATCATAATACAAACTTATGGAGTGTCCTCGATTTAATTTTATAATTTCTGAGTTTTTGTGTATATTTTTGTGTCCCCATTCTGTTGGTGAAAATTCAAATACATTTATATTTGGAAATTGACTTAAAATCGATTGCAAAAGACAGACAGACACACACACACACACACACACGCACACGCACACACACACACACACACACACACACACACACATATATATATATATATATATATATATATATATATATATATATATATATATATATATCCAAAGCATAGTTAAACCAATCTTCCTGCCCAGAAATGTGTTAAGATATAGATGTCCCCATTTCGATGGTAAAAATCGTATGTCCATGCTTCGCAGGTTTTACAACAATACCTCTCTGTGTGTGTGTGTGTGTGTGTGTGTGTGTGTGTGTGTGTGTGCGCGTTTGTAAAAGGCGCGAAACGGGGACATCAGTCCGTTTGGTCGGTATTTTTTCACATCATGCTATACACAAAATTACACACGTCCCACTCGACTCATAACCTCGTGTGTATCTGTCGGAAAACTGCCTTTCATCTTTACGCGGTAAAAACTCTCATTGTCTGCTTGCTGTCTTCCCGCGCACTTTGCTTCCGAATTACTCACTGAAGATGGCATCAAGAAGATCTAACAAGATTGAAATCAGGTATGTAAACGTAGAGAAATAATTATTATATATTTTCTTTTGAACACAGAAAGCAACATTGATGTATGTGTTTATTAATGGGTAGCCCACCGTTCATAACACATTTTCGCCAAATTAGATCGGGAACACAAGAAAACTGAATAAACGGTTTCATGCAGATATTCTGCAGGATTTTTACGATGTGCCAAAGAGATTCTAGCCGTTCATCTGTGCTTGTACATTTTTTTTATCTTTAATTTAATTGTGAGCCATTCGCATTTCCATAAGAAATACATTGGAAAATATTAACATAGATTTTAATTCATGCAGATATTTTTTTAGAAAAAATGTTTTTGTTGTCTAATTGTAACCATGTGTGCATTAACTTTAATTTTCATTAACAACTTGTAACAATTGTGATTTTTGTGTTTTTTTATATTCAGTTAAAATATTTGCTTCCATTAAGTTTATTTACTACTACTACAACTACTACTGCTAATATCCATCATCATCATCACTGTTGATAAGAAGCATAACAAGGAACAGTCTACATGGTAAACAAACAAATAATACCATTTCTTTCCTCCAATTAACCACGTTAAAGTTAAATCCAACAAGTTAAAAAAACAACAAATTTTTTGTTAGATTTTGCACATGGTACCAGTCACGACACCGAAAATAAAACAGTTTTCATACTCATATTTAATGTTTCTTAGTGTAACCTAAATGTGCATGATTGCTGAAGAAAATAATGTAAAACAAAACATTTATATAATTTTTGCCAAACTCAGCGGTAAATTATCGCATTTTTCTCTTCCTTTCTTCCGTTTAATAGATTCTTTTTTCATATTCTCTAAATTTTTCCTGATTTCCTTCTTTCTCTATGCTTGATTCGTTCGTTCGTTCGTTCTGTCTGTCTTTCTTTCTTCATTCTAGATCACTTGTTTTCTTTTTTTGTAAAAAACAAAATCCAAGCGACTAATAGCGTACGTCTTTAAAAAATTTGAGCACAATTTAAATACTTGTTCTATGGGAGTTTATTCACCATGGATCTACCAGTAATTCATCATACACTCCTAATATATCAGATTTAATTTTCACAGCACGGAAACTGTCAGCTTTTCTTGGTCTTATTATTTTTTTAAAAAGTATTTGATCTTCCGTGATAATACGACATTTATTGTTTGCATCCGAATCAGAAAAGTATTTTTTTATTAACATAAAAGCTAAATCTGATTGACGTATATAAGAACAATCACCATGAGCTATATACTGCTATAATGAGGTATGGTTGTAAAAATTCCATGGTAATGTACATGAGCGAAAGTATACCTATATGAACCATAATTTAAGAGCAGGAATTGCTGTATGCATTTCTACTTGAAGTATATATCATTTCAGTAATTTGTTTATTTAACGGTACATGGCGATAGGTATCTGTTTATACGAACACCGAAAAAGCGGATATTCTCAACAAAGCGTATAATGCGCACGTGCCCCGTGGCCCCCCCCCCCCCCATTTACATGATGTACGATTGATCATAAAGCATTTACAAAGAATGTGATATTGTGATATTTCGGGTTAAAATTTATGAAGTATTTTTTTCTTCTTTAATTTTGTATTATATTTCACTGAAGTTAAGAATTTAACAATACCTTTCACGTCTTATATTTGTAAATAGTATTTCTGATAAGGATGTGATGCTGATAAGAGGGAAGGAAAAACAATTAAATTGAATTCAATGCATTTTAGCGAATCGGACTTTAGACTTTAACCATGGAATTATCATTGTATAATTATACCGAAAGTTTCTTGTCTGTATCACCTTTTAGTCAGTGCGTATGTGAATAATGTAGCTAAAGGCTTTTTCCTATTTACTAAAGTATTTAAAATATCCAAACACATGTTTTACTTTGCAGAAAGTTCGATCGTTAAACACCCAGTCGTTTCTAGAAAATAGTTGCAAATAAGCCTGCCCGCATCGTATGCATAATTTCCGTAAATCTTCGGAAACCGAGCGTGTGTGACGTCACAGGCGGGAGACTGACAACAGCGCGCGTACTTATGTCATCCAAGATCTGTTGATGCTGTTACGTCAGCAAGCTATATTTTATACAACTGTGTAGAGACGATGAAAAATCAGTGCTATTGAGAGATATCCTTTGACAAAGCAGGTTTGATTTAATTTTAAGACGCACTGAAAACATATGATGATTTCTGTTTTTGAATTTTAACTCTTAGGTTAATGATCAAAGGGAACTTAAGTTCCAAACCAAGTGATTTTCTTTCCCTAATACTTGCCGAGAAATTACAATAATGTCTACAAAATGAGTATCTCGAAGATATGTACTTTTTTGGGGTATCAAATACCTTTCAAAAATAGGCGTGAACTTACGTTTTTGGACATCATAAGTTCATATTTTAATATTGCCGATAGTGTTTAATATGTGTTCAGAAATTCTCATAAATGTTTCAGGACCCATATTGACCTATACAAAGTCGAATGAAATAATTTAGGTGTAAACTATTATGCGTGGTGTAACGTGAAGAACTTTTTTTTACCCCGTATGGCGTTAATGTGACAACCCTGCTCGGCTAAGTTACGTAATATTTTCTATTTATGTAAACATAATAGCCAGGGTTCATTTTTCATATTTCGCTACATAGCTTTTATGCAAATGTGACCTTTTTCCACGCATTATCAAGTTTTGATCAAAATATACAATTACTTGCTGCACCGAAATAAAGATCTCATTTCAAACTGAATCTGAATCTGAACATAGACTAGCATGCTATTCATCAGAAAGAAATGCAACATTTAGCTTTTTCATGATACAATAATTTATATAAGAAGTAACGTCAGCAAAATAAATAAATAAAACAGAGAATCTTAATAGTAACCATTATACAAGGACTGTTAAAGGACCATCTACGTATAAGGGTAAAGGTCCATAGGTCCCATTTATACATAAATCAAAACGTGTATATAAGGACCATCTACGTATTAAGGGTAAAGGTCAATAGGTCCCATTTATACATGAATCAAAACATGTATATAAAGACGACCTGCTCATTAAGACCACTTCCAGATTGTCCTCAGAGTAGTCTTTGCAGACAGGTTTGACTATACCTTTTTAACGGATCTACATTTCGCTATGGATTTTCAATGATTAGATCTGATTTAAACACAAAATCTCGAGTGCTTGGTCGACCTGACATCATGTGATAGATTGGCGGTCAGCCAGTAAATTGAAGTTATCGAACGTATCACTAAGACGGCCAAGGTTCGATTCGGTAGATAGCTTGAGTTAGTCATCTTTGCGTATACTATCTGGCCCGTAGATGAAAATGATTTCAGATCGTAAAAGCTATTAAAATTGAATGTGTATATTTCCACCCTAGGGCCTGTTTTTGTTTTACAAATTAGTTGCGTGATTGGAAGTTTTGTCATACGTGCATAAATTGTAAAGTATTATATATTCCTTGTGCCTTGGTGAGCAAACACTTGTAAGAAATGAAACAAATACCAGCATATTGAGAAGGATGATTCACCAGTCTCAGATTAATCATACTAAAGTTAAACAAAGGTGTGTGCATGAATGAGAGAGAGAGAGAGAGAGAGAGAGAGAGAGAGAGAGAGAGAGAGAGAGTTAACTTGGGAGAGAGAGAGAGACATAACTTGGGTTCTTAGCTATAATCCAGGTAGGCGACAAATTATAACTCTCTAACATGATTCACATAGATAATAAGTTTTCTTCTAAAGATAGATTTAAAAGATTTCAGATTGTAAAATCTATTAAATTTAATGCATTTACATAACATTAAAATGCGTATTTGTGAGATCAATTTCACAGTCAATCATTTCCTTTAAGCATTTCCTTCTTTGATTCTATCCCAGCTGAAAAGTACATAATTTTTTTACTGTGAAATTGAGCTCATAGATATGTATTATATTTATGAGCTCAATTTCACAGTCAAACATTTTCTTTAATACATTTTCTTCTTTGATTCTATTCCAGTATCTAACAACTATCAACTATCTAACAAAGATTTTAGCGTGTTTTCCACCCTAGGACCCGTTTTCAATTCACAAATTAGTTGTGTGGATTAGAATTCTTGTTATACGTGCATACATTGTAAAGTATTATATATTCATTGTGCCTACGTGAGCAAACACTCGTAAGAATAGGAACAAATACCAGCATATTAAGAAGGATGGTTCTTCAAATCATCTGTAATAAGAAAATCTTCATATTTACACCTGTCTTAGATTAATCATACTGAAAGTAAACATAGGCGTGTGCCATGAGAGAGAGAGAGAGAGAGATTCATTATCTTTTGAAACATTGGCTACATACAAATACATTTTAGATGACCCTTCATAGGTTGAATATAATTGGTATGGAGTCAAATATAATTGGTATGAAGTCAAATATAATATATGAAATCGCACAAATCAATATTATGCCAGTTTGAAAGGAGACGAGAGGTTAATTAAATCAGATAGGGTTTATAAATGAAAAATGCACATTCCCCTTTAAAAAATAATTTCACTGATATTAACATTAATTTCGTAGTCACATATTTGCAGGATGTTTTAACCGTTAACTTTCTTCAGCATGATTTTTCTTCAATTTTGTGTAATAAGCAAATGAGTTTTGAAAATATATTCCCTTTTAATAAGAAAAAAATATAATAAAATAAACATGTTTCAAAATACTGTTGCATAAAAACCAAAATATAATGTAATATAATGCATAAAAACCAAAATATATGTAATATAATGCATAAAAACAAAAATATAATGTAATATAATGCATAAAAACTAAAATATAATGTAATATAATGCATAAAAACCAAAATATAATGTAATATAATGCATAAAAACCAAAATATAATGTAATATAATGCATAAAAACCAAAATATAATGTAATATAATGCATAAGAACAAAAATATAATGTAATATAATGTAATATAATGCATAAAAACAAAAATATAATGTAATATAATGTAATATAATGCATAAAAGCCAAAATATAATGTAATATAATGCACCATACGAAAACTGCCTTTTTTGCTTATTAGGTCGAATAGACAAAATGCATCAAAGAAAATGCCATGTTTTCATGCACAAATATCCTTTATCTAGGAACATTATTCTACCAAATATCCTTTATCTAGGAACATTATTCTACCAAATATCCGTTATCTAGAAACATTATTCTACCAAATATGCCTTTATCGAGGAACATTATTCTACCAAATATCCTTTATCTAGGAACATTATTCTACCAAATATGCCTTTATCAAGGAACATTATTCTACCAAATATCCTTTATCTAGGAACATTATTCTACCAAATATGCCTTTATCAAGGAACATTATTCTACCAAATATCCTTTATCTAGGAACATTATTCTACCAAATATGCCTTTATCGATGAACATTATACGACCAAATATCATTTATCTAGGAACATTATTTTACCAAATATTATTTATCTAGTAACATTACTCTACCAAATATGCCTTTATCTAGGAACATTATTCAACCAAATATGCCTTTATCTAGGAACATTATTCTACCAAATATCATTTATCTAGGAACATTATTCTACCAAGTATCCTTTATCTAAGAACATTTTTCAACCAAATATCCTTGATCTAGGAACATTATTCTACCAAATATGCCTTTATCGATGAACATTATTCTACCAAATATCATTTATCTAGGAACATTATTCTACCAAGTATCCTTTATCTAAGAACATTTTTCAACCAAATATCCTTTCTCTAGGAACATTATTCAACCAAATATGCCTTTATCGATGAACATTATTCTACCAAATATCATTTATCTAGGAACATTATTCTACCAAGTATCCTTTATCTAAGAACATTTTTCAACCAAATATCCTTTCTCTAGGAACATTATTCTACCAAATATCATTTATCTAGGAACATTATTCTACCAAATATGCCTTTATCGATGAACATTATTCTACCAAATATCATTTATCTAGGAACATTATTCTACCAAATATCATTTATCTAGGAACATTATTCTACCAAGTATCCTTTATCTAAGAACATTTTTCAACCAAATATCCTTGATCTAGGAACATTATTCTACCAAATATGCCTTTATCGATGAACATTATTCTACCAAATATCATTTATCTAGGAACATTATTCTACCAAGTATCCTTTATCTAAGAACATTTTTCAACCAAATATCCTTTCTCTAGGAACATTATTCAACCAAATATGCCTTTATCGATGAACATTATTCTACCAAATATCATTTATCTAGGAACATTATTCTACCAAGTATCCTTTATCTAAGAACATTTTTCAACCAAATATCCTTTCTCTAGGAACATTATTCTACCAAATATCATTTATCTAGGAACATTATTCTACCAAATATGCCTTTATCGATGAACATTATTCTACCAAATATCATTTATCTAGGAACATTATTCTACCAAATATCATTTATCTAGGAACATTATTCTACCAAATATGCCTTTATCTAGGAACATTATTCAACCAAATATCATTTATCTAGGAACATTATTTTACCAAATATCCTTTATCTAGGAACATTATTCTACCAAATATCATTTATCAAGAAACATTATTCTACCAAATATCCGTTATCTAGGAACATTATTCTACGAAATATCCTTTATCTAGGAACATTATTCTACCAAATATCATTTATCTAAGAACATTATTCTACCAAATATCCTTTATCTAGGAACATTATTCTACCAAATATCCTTTATCTAAGAACATTATTCTACCAAATATCCCTTTATCAAGGAACATTATTCTACCAAATATCTTTTATCTAGGAACATTATTCAACCAAATATGCCTTTATCTAGGAACATTATTCTACCAAATATCATTTATCTAGGAACATTATTTTACCAAATATCCTTTATCTAGGAACATTATTCTACCAAATATGCCTTTATGTAGGAACATTATTCTACCAAATATGCCTTTATCGATGAACATTATTCTACCAAATATGCCTTTATCGATGAACATTATTCTACCAAATATCCTTAATCTAGGAACATTATTCTACCAAATATGCCTTTATCGATGAACATTATTCTACCAAATATCATTTATCTAGAAACATTATTTTACCAAATATCCTTTATCAATGAACATTATTCTACCAAATATCCTTTATCGATGAACATTATTCTACCAAATATCCTTTATCTAGGAACATTATTTTACCAAATATCCTTTATCTAGGAACATTATTCTACCAAATATCCTTAATCTAGGAACATTATTCTACCAAATATCCTTTATCTAGGAACATTATTCTACCAAATATGCCTTTATCTAGGAACATTATTCTACGAAATATCCTTTATCTAGGAACATTATTCTACCAAATATGCCTTTATCGAGTAACATTATTCTACCAAATATCCTTTATCTAGGAACATTATTCTAACAAGTATGCCTTTATCAATGAACATTATTCTATCAAATATGCCTTTATCGAGGAACATTATTCTACCAAATATCATTTATCTAGGAACATTATTCTACCAAATATCCTTTATCTAGGAACATTATTCTACCAAATATGCCTTTATCAATCAACATTATTCTGCCAAATATGCCTTTATCGAGGAACATTATTCTACCAAATATCATTGATCTAGGAACATTATTTTACCAAATATCCTTTATTTAGGAGCATTATTCTACCAAATATTATTTATCTAGGAACATTATTCTACAAATATCCTTTATCTAGGAACATTATTCTACCAAATATCCCTTTATCTAGGAACATTATTCTACCAAATATCCTTTATCTAGGAACATTATTCTACCAAATATCATTTATCTAGGTACATTATTCTACCAAATATGCCTTTTTCTAAGAACATTATTCTACCAAATATGCCTTTATCAATGAACATTATTCTACCAAATATGCCTTTATCGAGGAACATTATTCTACCAAATATCGTTTATCTAGGAACATTATTTTACCAAATATCCTTTATCTAGGAACATTATTCTACCAAATATGCCTTTATGTAGGAACATTATTCTACCAAATATCATTTATTTAGGAACATTATTCGACCAAATATGCCTTTATCGATGAACATTATTCTACCAAATATCCTTAATCTAGGAACATTATTCTACCAAATATCCTTGATCTAGGAACATTATTCTACCAAATATCATTTATCTAGGAACATTATTCTACCAAATATGCCTTTATCGATGAACATTATTCTACCAAATATCCTTTATCTAGGAACATTATTCTACCAAATATGCCTTTATCGATGAACATTATTCTACCAAATATGCCTTTATCTAGGTACATTATTCTACCAAATATGACTTTATCGATGAACATTATTCTACCAAATATCCTTTATCTAGGAACATTATTTTACCAAATATCCTTTATCTAGGAACATTATTCTACCAAATATGCCTTTATCGATGAACATTATTCTACCAAATATCCTTTATCTAGGAACATTATTTTACCAAATATCCTTTATCTAGGAACATTATTCTACCAAATATCATTTATCTAGGAACATTATTCTACCAAATATCCTTTATCTAGGAACATTATTTTACCAAATATGCCTTTATCGATGAACATTATTCTACCAAATACCCTTGATCTAGGAACATTATTCTACCAAATATCATTTATCTAGGAACATTATTCTACCAAATATGCCTTTATCTAGGAACATTATTTTACCAAATATCCTTTATCTAGGAACATTATTCTACCAAATATCATTTATCAAGAAACATTATTCTACCAAATATCCTTTATCTAGGAACATTATTCTACGAAATATCCTTTATCTAGGAACATTATTCTACCAAACATCCTTTATCTAGGAACATTATTCTAACAAATATCCTTTATCTAAGAACATTATTCTACCAAATATGCCTTTATCGATGAACATTATTCAACCAAATATCATTTATCTTGGAACATTTATTCTACCAAATATCCTTTATCTAGGAACATTATTCTACCAAATATGCCTTTATCTAGGAACATTATTCTACCAAATATCCTTTATCTAGGAACATTATTCTACCAAATATGCCTTTATCTAGGAACATTATTCTACCATATATCCTTTATCTAGGAACATTATTCTACCAAATATGCCTTTATCGATGAACATTATACGACCAAATATCATTTATCTAGGAACATTATTTTACCAAATATCATTTATTTAGGAACATTACTCTACCAAATATGCCTTTATCTAGGAACATTATTCAACCAAATATGCTTTTATCTAGGAACATTATTCTACCAAATATCCTTTATCTAGGAACATTATTCAACCAAATATGCCTTTATCGATGAACATTATTCTACCAAATATCATTTATCTAGGAACATTATTCTACCAAGTATCCTTTATCTAGGAACATTTTTCAACCAAATATCCTTTCTCTAGGAACATTATTCTTCCAAATATCATTTATCTAGGAACATTATTCTACCAAATATGCCTTTATCGATGAACATTATTCTACCAAATATCATTTATCTAGGAACATTATTCTACCAAATATGCCTTTATCGAGGAACATTATTCTACCAAATATTATTTTTCTAGGAACATTATTTTACCAAATATCCTTTATCTAGGAACATTATTCTACCAAATATCCTTTATCTAAGAACATTATTCTACCAAATATCCCTTTATCAAGGAACTTTATTCTACCAAATATCTTTTATCTAGGAACATTATTCTACCAAATATGCCTTTATCGATGAACATTAGTCAACCAAATATCATTTATCTTGGAACATTTATTCTACCAAATATCCTTTATCTAGGAACATTATTCTACCAAATATGCCTTTATCTAGGAACATTATTCTACCAAATATCCTTTATCTAGGAACATTATTCTACCAAATATGCCTTTATCTAGGAACATTATTCTACGAAATATCCTTTATCTAGGAACATTATTCTACCAAATATGCCTTTATCGAGTAACATTATTCCACCAAATATCCTTTATCTAGGAACATTATTCTAACAAGTATGCCTTTATCAATGAACATTATTCTATCAAATATGCCTTTATCGAGGAACATTATTCTACCAAATATCATTTATCTAGGAACATTATTTTACCAAATATCCTTTATCTAGGAACATTATTCTACCAAATATGCCTTTATCAATCAACATTATTCTGCCAAATATGCCTTTATCGAGGAACATTATTCTACCAAATATCATTGATCTAGGAACATTATTTTACCAAATATCCTTTATTTAGGAGCATTATTCTACCAAATATCATTTATCTAGGAACATTATTCTACAAATATCCTTTATCTAGGAACATTATTCTACCAAATATCCCTTTATCTAGGAACATTATTCTACCAAATATCCTTTATCTAGGAACATTATTCTACCAAATATCATTTATCTAGGTACATTATTCTACCAAATATGCCTTTTTCTAAGAACATTATTCTACCAAATATGCCTTTATCAATGAACATTATTCTACCAAATATGCCTTTATCGAGGAACATTATTCTACCAAATATCGTTTATCTAGGAACATTATTTTACCAAATATCCTTTATCTAGGAACATTTTTCTACCAAATATGCCTTTATGTAGGAACATTATTCTACCAAATATCATTTATCTAGGAACATTATTCTACCAAATATGCCTTTATCGAGGAACATTATTCTACCAAATATCCTTAATCTAGGAACATTATTCTACCAAATATCCTTGATCTAGGAACATTATTCTACCAAATATCATTTATCTAGGAACATTATTCTACCAAATATGCCTTTATCGATGAACATTATTCTACCAAATATCCTTTATCTAGGAACATTATTCTACCAAATATGCCTTTATCGATGAACATTATTCTACCAAATATGCCTTTATCGAGGAACATTATTCTACCAAATATGCCTTTATCGATGAACATTATTCTACCAAATATCCTTTATCTAGGAACATTATTCTACCAAGTATGCCTTTATCGATGAACATTATTCTACCAAATATCATTTATCTAGGAACATTATTTTACCAAATATCCTTTATCAATGAACAT
Organism: Margaritifera margaritifera; assembly: GCA_029931535.1. Taxonomy (NCBI): domain Eukaryota; kingdom Metazoa; phylum Mollusca; class Bivalvia; order Unionida; family Margaritiferidae; genus Margaritifera; species Margaritifera margaritifera. The sequence continues at coordinate 3,592,223 of JAQPZY010001661.1, read as the reverse complement.
TATTCTACCAAATATGCCTTTATCGAGGAACATTATTCTACCAAATATGCCTTTATCGAGGAACATTATTCTACCAAATATCCTTTATCTAGGAACATTATTCTACCAAATATGCCTTTATCGAGGAACATTATTCTACCAAATATGCCTTTATCGAGGAACATTATTCTACCAAATATGCCTTTATCGAGGAACATTATTCTACCAAATATGCCTTTATCGAGGAACATTATTCTACCAAATATGCCTTTATCGAGGAACATTATTCTACCAAATATGCCTTTATCGAGGAACATTATTCTACCAAATATCATTTATCTAGGAACATTATTCTACCAAATATGCCTTTATCGAGGAACATTATTCTACCAAATATCCTTAATCTAGGAACATTATTCTAACAAATATGCCTTTATCAATGAACATTATTCTACCAAATATGCCTTTATCGAGGAACATTATTCTACCAAATATCATTTATCTAGGAACATTATTCTACCAAATATCCTTTATCTAGGAACATTATTCTACCAAATATGCCTTTATCTAGGAACATTATTCTACCAAATATCCTTTATCTAGGAACATCATTCTACCAAATATCCTTTATCTAGGAACATTATTCTACCAAATATGATTTATCCAGGAACATTATTCTACCAAATATCCTTTATCTAGGAACATTATTCTACCAAATATGCCTTTATCTAGGAACATTATTCTACCAAATATCCTTTATCTAGGAACATTATTCTACCAAATATCATTTATCTAGGAACATTATTCTACCAAATATCATTTATCTAGGAACATTATTCTACCAAGTATCCTTTATCTAAGAACATTATTCTACCAAATATCCCTTTATCTAGGAACATTATTCTACCAAATATCTTTTATCTAGGAACTTTATTCTACCAAATATGCCTTTATCGATGAACATTATTCTACCAAATATCATTTATCTAGGAACATTATTCTACCAAATATGCCTTAAAGTCCAAATATTTATTTATTTTTCCAACGTCAATTCACATTTCAAGATCAAGGTCACTGTTACTAAGATAGATTATGCCAATGCATTTAATTTCCGGCTGATAACTTCGTTTTGCTAGCAGATTTCAACGCAGATTGACATGCATTTCCCTCAGTGTTAGAAAGAAACCTATTGATTATGGGTCAGCTTCTCCAAGGTCAAGGTTACTGTTATTTAAAATAAATTTTGCCTTTGCGTTTAAATTTCTGGACAAGACCCTAATTTTTCAACATTTTTGTTAACTTTATCATTTTCTGTAATAAAGAGCCCTTCTGAATTTGGAGTCAGTACCTTGAAGTTCAAGGTCAAACCTTATGTTAGCTGGATATCATATGCCGTTTGCGGTACTTTTATTACTAGGTGTCTATCGATAATATATAGAATAATGTTTTCCTCACTACTGATTACACAATTGTGGATGGTTAACTCACCTTTATCATTACTGTCCACTTCCCGAAGAAGAGTAGGTGATGTCTATGTAAGTACATTTTTCATATGATCATATCCTCGTTTTGTGGGGGAAAACAGGCGTAGATATTGTTTTCTACGTAAACAATAACTAGAGATCTCGAGTATAAGCACATGTTTTAACTTTACCTTACAAGAGGTGGTCAATATCACTACTCAGTTATGGCTAATACCACCTGAAATTGTATATTAGCAACTGTGGTACCAGTAATCTAATAATATTGAATTAAAAGTATTGAATAATAATAATATGTGTTTTTCCCTTAGGTTGAGGTGTTTTTACGGAAAGAATTCATAAAAGGAGAATGTCTTTTAGAATATCAAGAGGATCTGATCTCATACCGAGAAGCAAAAAGACGAGAAAAAAAATGTATGGTTCCTCGCAGGCTGGAAATTTCATGTATTTTTTCAAATACAGCGAAAAAACTCTGTGGTAGGTAGCATTAGTAATGAGTTGCATGGAATTGATTTTTTGCAGTACATGTTCATATCTTAACGTTAATCAAATGTTTACTCCAATTCATCAGAGGATACTTTAAATATCAAAATCTTCCATCCGCTGCAAATTATAAACGGGATGGAATTTTATTTGTTTAGTAAGTTTTGCAAATTTTACAATGAATAAACTGCCATTTAAGAACTACTGTACACAAAATCTACATTAGACTGAATTGTGATTATCTGATTCTTATATAACGAGAAGCACAGTGATAATAACTGTCGCTGAAATTATATATATTTTGTTTAACATTTTTCAAAATATTTTAAAATCAGAAGTATTGCCAATAGTGTCCTTGTTTAAGTCAGCCTTTCAGCGCTACGTGAAACGTGCACACCTCAGAAAAATGTCAAACGTGAGTAAAAACCTACATGTATTATCTAAATTATCATATTGAAAATAGCTCACATACGGTAATAGGCAGCAATTAACTAAGTTTTTATTGGTATATACAAGGTGTAGTTCTATTTGTACATACATATTCGGACTATTTCCTCCATTAAAAATCATTCTCTCTTGCAATCAAGTTTGCATTGTGTAAAAATGATGTATATACGTATTACTAATTTAGTTTATATTTAAGTATTTGCTGGATAATTTTCATTTACGTGATTGGTGATAGTACTATTTTTACTATTTATTTCTTCTCGATTACAGGAAGACTCTCATAGTGAATACATGCCATCCATTAACTCTCATAGTGAATACATGCCATCCAATGACTCAAATAGTGAATACATGCCATCCAATGACTCAAATAGTGAATACATGTCATCCAATGACTCTGATAGGGAATACATGTCATCCAATGACTCAAATAGTGAATACATGCCCTCCAATGATTAGCAATATATGTCCGCTTCAGAATCTAATGACTCGTGTGATTCAGGTGTAACACCATATCAGCTTAAATTGGATCGCCTAAAACTAGAGGAATATCCAAAGCCCAAGGCTTCAAAGAAAACCAAGACCGCTCGATTAGCATCCACGAATGAAATCTAATCAAATGAAATGCCCCTATCAAAAAGAGCAGATAATATCAACACACCAACTTCATACAAAATTAACTTCTAATGCTGCGAAATCCATTCCAAATACAAAAAGTTCAATTTACCTGCTCGGAGTCAGTACTGACAGTCCCCAAAATGAGCAAGAGGAGAAAGAGAAAGAACTTCTAGATAAACTCAGAAATATAGCCAATCACATCCACAAATGTGAGTTGCTAAAGAAGGGGGGATGACAGTACGCTATCGACCTACATGGTAGAACTTCATTGCTGTTGACTATGATCCGTGTCCAGACTGTTTTGGTTATTTTGCACACAGGGAACTCTGGCGGCATAGTTGTCCTTTGAAACCACTGAACGAAGGGGAAGACGACAAATGATGGATCCGTCAAGTTCACTGCTCCTGCAATGCACATCCGGTGCGAGTGCCATTCTATTGAAACCATCATAGCAAGTTGGAAACAGGATGAAATCAGCAGGATTGCAAAAAAGACACAATACCATCTTAGCATTGTGATGGCTACGACAAAGAACAACACAATTACATAAGACAAAAATTGAGAGAAATGGGGCTTCTGGTTTAAGAGCTGAGAAAGAACGAAAAGGCACCTGATAAATCACTGAAGAATTTTATAGATCCAAAACTATTTTCGACTTGTGTAAGAATTCAGCAAAGTAGTATTATTATTTGATATGCGTTAAAACAAGAATGGCACGAGTTCTCTCGCCCTGAAATTGGGTCAGTCCTTGCAAAAACGTGCAAAAATCCTTGTGAGTCAAACCATTGAAAATTAAGGGAAAAACCTTCAAGCAAGAGTTGAGGAGTTCATCAAACTCCTGGAGATAAAATGGGAAGAAGAGATAGCTTCTAATGCTCTTAAGACATTACATGAAGGGAAGAGAAACACAGGTGACAAAATTCTCCCCCTTCCAGACTACGTGAAGGCCTGAAATTTGAAGGAAACGGTAGAAGAAACGTACGAGTACCTCATATCCTCCACAAAGAATGAAGCAGTCAAACAATATTGGGTTGAACTTTCAGAAATTGTATTAGCGTAGACGATTCTATTCAACCGACGTCGTGTCGGTCTAGTTTCTAACATTACGATAGGAGAATACATACATATACACACGGCTGACGTAGATGATCCAATGAAAGAATCATTGTCAGATCTGTAGAAAAGCTATGCAAGACCTTGACTAGAGTTGAAACTAGGGCTAAAAAGAGAAAGAACAGTACCAGTACTATTCAACAGTCAGACAATGAAATACTTGGAAGCGTTAAATGAAAAGAGATCTATGGTTGTCACAAGATCAAACCCGTTTTTATTTCCCAGAGCGAACTGTATGAGTTCGCATTTACGAGGTACAGGCTGTTTGCGCATGATTGCAGCAAGGTGTGGCGCAATAGATCCCGAAAAATTAGCATCTACCAAAATTAAGAAAACACATTGCGACCATATCACAACTGATAAACATGAAAGACAACGAACTTGATATTCTAGCCAATCGTCTGGGTCACAAATTCCGGGTTTATAGAGAGTACTATATACGATCCAGGTAGCAATCTACGATCCAGGTAGCAAAAGTGAGCAAGGTCCTGCTGAGGATGGAGAAGGGTGGAAAAGGTTTGATGCTCGAAAACCCTCTAGATTCCATTCATCTGGGAGAGGAAGATAAAAACGAAGTGAAGAACACAATCAAACAGTATTTCTGATGGATACCTTTTAAGCAACATTTAGAATGAAATTTGTTAAATGCTACTGAAAACAAAGTTAACGAATAATTGTCATAAAACGATTTCTTGTTGAATTTTGGCTGAATTACACGTTCCATTGACTATATGATAAATTTAAGCTTGAAGTGTTCCGTTAAGCCAGGATTGTATGACATGATTTTACGACAGAACACAATAATTAACTCTATTATTTGCTCCTTAACTATTCCAATAGGAACATTTTGTTCCTACTTTTACGTAATATTGAGACCAATATACTTGCATTATTTTCACATCCGGATGCTTGCATTTTGTTTCATGGGTATGAACAAAGAGACTATAAACTTCTCATACAAGCCCTTCTCTTCTAAAGACAATTGGAAAGGCGAATTGATATTCACAGATCTATTTTTAACCAGGAAGTTAGATTGCATTATCTAAGGCATACCGAAATTGTTAAAATAAAGATGTCCTGATTTTGATGGTAAAAATCTTATGTTGCCGTTTTGTAGGTTTTACAAGATTGTGTGTGTGTGTGTGTGTGTGTGTGTGTGTGTGTGTGTGTGTGTGGACAAGTACGCGTGGATGTATATAAATTATTGTTATGTATTGACACCATATTGATGCACAAATAAAACATTTTGATATGTTTCACACCTGAAATATTGCTGATTTCCCTGTTTATTGGTTTAATCTAACATTAATAAAAAGTGGTGCGCGTCTTTGCAGGCTTAAGTTCTATGTTTATATGCATACAAGAAGTCAAATGTTTCCTTTTCAATTTGAAATTCAATGTCATATGACCTTGTTTATTTGAAGTACAAGGGTTTAGGGATATAACCTACATGCTATAATCAGAACCAAGTCATTTAATATAAAATTAAAAACCTCGGTCAAATAAATGCATAAATATGGCACAAATTTCTCCAAAAATGAAATCTGGCGCCGTTTCATGATTATATTGACCACCGAGTATACAGAAGCTTAAGGGATAAGTACCCTGTATCTTTTGATTTCTTTTTATAAAAATTAATGAAATAATGTCGAGTTCTAGTTGGTTACATCTCAGTAATGCTCCGCATGATACAATCATGGGGAGGGGAGCAGTGCGTACTGGAACTAATACATTTGTATTAATCTGTTTTACTGTCCATCCATACTGCAGTAATACAACCATGCTATATAGGTTGCACAAGTGCCTCACACGCTGTATGCTTTACTACTATTTCTCTCTCTCTCTCTCTCTCTCAGACACACACACACATGCAATTCATATAAAATTAATACATTTTAAGATTAATCATCATCTTAAGGAATACTTTTTATTAAATTATTATTAATGCAAAGTAAGCTTTTTCCCCGAACTGTACATATATAAAACAGTTTTGCTCTCTTCACACAGTATCAACATTCGGCTGTTATTAATATACAAAGTGTGTGCACTGCATTTTTGTGAAAGAAATGAATATGAAATACACCAATTGTGTTTTCTGGGGCAATGGTGGTCGTTTAAATGACAAAAGCGTAACAACAAAGGCGCCGGGTAACAAAAGCGTTATAATTACACGACATTCATGGTGGGTAAAAATCAAAGGACTAATAAAGAAGTCAGGAAACAAAGGCTTTCACACCTCATTCATAACCAGTACTTTATAATCACGGGTTGCTGGTTCAATACAATTAAAGCATGAAAAGAAGGGGTTTTTTTCACAAAATAATTTACAAATACCCTTTAGCTATTGTTCTATACCTGCATGTTGACTAATTGAGTACAGTTCGAAGTAAATATATCTCGTGTTCATTTTGAATTCTGACTGTTGTGAAAATGGCTGAAAATTTGCCGGTCACAAAAAGAGAAAAAATGTCTCCTTAGACACAAAGATCGATTTCGGTTATTGCTTGTGCAAACATGGATGGATCTGAAAAAGTTAAAGTTTTTGTTCTCGGCAAATTAAAAAAATCCACGTTATAAAAATGTATGTCATTACCAGTTGATTATCGTGCAAACAAGTGTGCGTGGATGACATCAGACATAATTACAGAGTGGGTCTCAATCTCAGATTAATAAAAAACAGATGACTCTTGACAATTTCTTTCCATTCAAATAAAACAAGGACTAATTTACTAATCATTAAGATATTAAATAATGACGTTTTCACACAAAAGTGATTTTTTATGATTCACCGGCTGGTACATGTACATGTATATTGACACATTCATTTGATGGTAAGCCTTACTAACTTATCTTTTTTTTCCTTCATGATAACATGTACAGTATTTATACAAATGTATGTTACTTGAAAATGTTATTACCATTCCATACGAATTCTGACAGTAATCATACCAGTACAAATTGTTTACGACATGTATGTCCAACGTCATCGACATGGACAAGTACATAAACATTTTGAAATATAAACGATGAATTTGGATATAACACTCTCGGTTATAACGTTATCCCTGTGAAACGTTAAAAACCGTCTTTACTATATATATATATATATATATATATATATATATATATATATATATATATATATATATATATACCACGTACAATAAAAATAACATGGCTTTTGGACTGTTGGTAAAAAGCAATTTCATATACCAATAGTATAGGTATATCAAGTTGTAATTTGCCCATGGCGTATGAATACGCATAAAAAACATTTTTATAGATACTATACTCTCTAAACTTGGTTATGGATTTATTGAATATTCCATTAGAAAAGGAGAAAATAACAAGAAAAAGATTTTCATGTTCAATTTTTTTATATAAACTAATATTATTAAACAAAATAAAACCAAACGTACTGAGTCAATGAAATAATTATTATTGAGCTCAACCCTGTGTAGTCTGCTGTTGTTACCTCTGTCAACACTGCTGTTTCCAGCCTCTCCATCTTGCAATAAATCTGCAAACATTCTGTGCAACTCTGCGAAAAAAGAAAACAATGGCTTCAGAAAAGGAGCAAGATGATGAAACAACCTTCCATCTAATAAACTTACACCACCGTAAAGAAGACATTCCATACCTTTCCCACATGTACCAATTTAAGTACCTCACTGAATCTGAATGGCCACTTTTACGCAAAGTTTATCCGTTGCTTCGTGTTCTGCCCACAATGTCACGGTTTTCGAAGATTACATTGGAATGTCTTCTTTAGGGTGGTGTAAGTAATGAGTGACTAAATGTGCAGATAGTGTAGGAAAATTAGAACGGAGTCATCGAGGGGTCAGATTGTGACCTGCAAGAGTTAGTTACATTGTGTTAATTGGGAGTAGGGGAGGGTGTTACCATTAGTTTCCCTGTTTCGACCGATCGAATGAAGTGCCTGTTCTTCTCATACATGGATCCCACAACCGAAACGTAGGAGAATTATAGAAAGTGACACTGACAGTCAGTAGGAAGAGCGAAATATGGACAGTCACGACACGAATGATCTATAATTACGGTTAAATGTATTTAACTACCTCTTGTTCCTTCATTATTTTGAGAGTTCTAACTTGAATCGACATGCCTTGTACCTAAATGCAAATGGCCGTGCCGTCACTGTTCATGACACGGAACGCTGAATGTTAGATGTTTGCATTTGCATTATGAAAACACTTTGAATGTTAAATGTCAGCTCTATGTGTTAATTTCATTTATTTAACACAAAACGCAACATATATTAATTAATATGAATGAAGTTTAAACGAAATTACGAGTCACATAAAGAACTTTTTGCACGAATATATATAGGTGTGTGTGTGAAGAGTTTACTCCCTTCACATTGTACAATTAAGGCCGTCAGTTTTATCTCCCTTATATAATGTAAAATACACGTGAGCAAACATATGTCAGTACCAGTGATATCAATGCAGATGATGATGTTCCATTTGCTATGGTGCGTAACGCGTTACGCCCATTTGGATCTGGTTACGAGGATGTTGATTTCGTGGATTCTGTTAATTCAGATAGTGATACTGTCACATTTATGACACCAACTATTGAGGATATAGTTTATGAAATTAGTGATTACCAGGGAACACATGATGTTTCTGCTACTAGAAGTGACGAGGATGAACATGATACAATACCAACCGTTGAACTCGGGGCCAGCGACGTTCTAGTTAGCATACTATATATCAGACTGTACCTACAAGCTCAGTGTAACACACCTGATATTCTTTATGAGTATTTGCATGTCATTGAAAAATATGTCAACGAACAATCTCAGGTTAATATAAAAAACAGATGAATATTGACAATTTCTTTCCATCCAACTAAATAAAGGACTAATTTACAAGTCATTAAGTTATTGAACAGAGACGTTTTAACATAAAAGTGACTTTTTTATGATTCACCGACTGGTGCATGTATGTTGACACTTTCATGGCATGTTAAAACGCTAATTTATCTTTTTTTTTCATGATAACATGTATTTATACAAATGTATGTTGTTTGAAAATTTAATTACCATTACACATGAGTTCGGACAGTAATCATACCAGCATACATTGTTTACTCCATGTATGTCCAACGTTATCGATATGGACAAGTACATAAACATTTTTGGAAAAATAATCGATGAACTTGGATATAAAAGTTTCCCGGTTATAACATCCTGAAAATCCCAGTCCCCTGTGATACGTTATAAACAATCTTTACTGTACATCATGATCTACCCATAATGTGAATCATTATATAGAATCACATGATGGCTGATTTGTTGGTTTTTGGGTACCACTACAATAATGGAGCCAATCAAATTTTATTGCATATATTAAAGTCCTCAAGAAAATCAGCAATGATTGTTCTAACTTTTCCTGGAGAATTGCTAAACAGTGAGAAATATTACATGCATTCAACAGAAAGTAGCATTGAAGCCTCAACAGAAAACAAAATGCTTACTGAGTTCGGGCCCCACGGTGTTTGCTTTGTATGACAGAGCTAGCAGGTCTGATTCGGTCGATCATGGAAAGGTCACCCGCTCATGCGATTCCTATTATTTCAGTCATATTGAACTATTTCCAGCTAATGCAGCATAACCTATACTGACTTTTGTTTATGTTGTGTCCAAGTTAGTTCATAACATAAAGAAGATATTCTAGGTACACCTGAGTTTATAATTAGTGTATTAAATGTCATAGTCTAGGTACACCTGAATTTATAATTAGTGTATTAAATGTCATAGTCTAGGTACACGTGAGCTTATAATTAGTGTATTAAATGTCATAGTCTCGCTACACCTGAGCTTATAATTAGTGTATTAAATGTCATAGTCTAGGTACATCTGAGCTTATAATTAGTGTATTAAATGTCATAGTCTAGGTACACCTGAGCTTATAATGAGTGTATTAAATGTCATAGTCTAGGTACATCTGAACTTATAATTAGTGCATTAAATGTCATAGTTCAGGTACACCTGAGCTTATAATTAGTATATTAAATGTCATACAAATGACAAAATGAAGGAGATACACAAGGAACCTAATAGTGATGCCTTGATAACACTGAAAATCCATGGTGAACACATTTTTTAAATTTTTTTTTATAACTAAGCACCTTAGATGAATTATTATATCGATTATTTAATGCATGCAAATGAAATAGACAAATAAATCAGTTATTTGATGAATATTTGAAGAACGCAATGTCGACTTTTGTTTCCTTTTTAAAGGTGCGAAGCATGATTTGTAGGCAAGATTTGTTTCATACGAATGCATTTATTATAGTCATTGATTTATCACGTGGTTGTGGAACTTTTAAATTATTTTAAACTTTATTTGGTTGGGGAAAATATTGATTGCGTAATTGTTAGTCTTGCGTTTCCTTCAGGCTTGGGGAAAAGGAATGCATGTGGGTGGTCTGGTCTTGCGTTTCCATCATGCTTAGGGAATAGGATGCGTTCGGGTAATTCGGTTCTTTTCAGTTAGATGAAACAATGGTAATTTTGTTTAGGTACTAGCAGAATTGCTAGAGTAATATTTATTCTGGCTTGACAATATATATATATATATATATATATATATATATATATATATATATATATATATATATATATATATTATAATAATAATAAAATAATAATAATTTTTTAACCACTTTGTATAATAAATAGTATGATGAGTTTTTTGAAGACGACACAGATAGCTATGCTAAAACATACATCAGGGCGCTTGGTTTGGTCGTTTGTGAGGAGCATACTACGTTTTTTTTTTTGGGGGGGGGGGGGTGGGCTCTGAAGGCATCACATTATATTATCCACTAATCTCAACAGCTTAGATATCTTATGACACACATAAATCATTATACGGATGAGTTTACGACACTGTTGATTTCAAGGTGTGTATGACAATGTTAGGGCAACAATACAGCAAAACATCGATTATCTGGACACATCGTGGAAAAAAAATTGTGTCCGGATAATCGATCGTCCCTACAATCGAATTTTGATTAAAAATAGATTTGTGAATGGAAGTATCTTGATTAAATGGGTCAGATAATCGTAGATTTGATTGTATTTATGTCAGTAATTAGATAGATTTGATTGTATTTATGTCAGTAATTAGACAGATTTGATTGTTTTTATATTAGTAATTAGACATTTGACATGAATAAGAAAATGAATCTGTATGTCGTATCAGCCTTTTGCAAACATACATATATAAAATTAATTAATACCAAAAGTGAAGTAATGGCAGAAACATATTGAATAATATACAAATGCTAATCAATATCTTATAATGAGAAAGTGTAATTGAAAATTTAGTAGTATGAATCATAATCAAAACTTTAGATGCATATACATTAAAAAAGGACAAATTTCCCGGACACGGCAGTTGTCCGTTTCATGGCATAATCAAGATAATAAGCGTCTAGATAATAAACCTTCTATTGTAATAATGTAGTTTTGTATTTTCGGACTATGGGTCGTAAAACTTTGGTGCATACAAGTAATATACATTCTTAGTGAGAGATTAAAAATGCCATTTTGAAGTTTTGGGCAGTAGCTTCCTTTCAAAGCAACAGCCTGGGTGAAGAATTTGGCCAACGATTGTGACATTTCTTCATTTTTTAAAATTTTTATACTTAGTGTAGAAAACAGACGGACATTAAAAGGTTGCCAAAATAAAATAAATGTTCGCAAAAAGTGTTAACCGTAGTGTGTTTTATAACCGTAGTGTGTTTTATAGCTGTATAACCGTAGTGTGTTTTATAGCTGTATAACCGTAGTGTGTTTTATAGCTGTATACCCGTAGAGTGTTTTATAACCGTAGTGTGTTTTATAACCGTAGTGTGTTTAATAGCTGTATAACCGTAGAGTGTTTTATAGCTGTATAACCGTAGTGTGTTTTATAGCTTTATAACCATAGAGTGTTTTATAACCTTAGTGTGTTTTATAACCGTAGTGTGTTTTATAGCTGTATAACCGTAGTGTGTTTTATAACCGTAGTGTGTTTTATAGCTGCATAACCGTAGAGTGTTTTATAACCGTAGTGTGTTTTATAGCTGTATAACCGTAGTGTGTTTTATAACCGTAGTGTGTTTTATAACCGTAGTGTGTTTTATAACCGTAGTGTGTTTTATAACCGTAGTGTGTTTTATAGCTGTATAACCGTAGTGTGTTTTATAACCGTTGAGTGTTTTATAACCGTAGTGTGTTTTATAACCGTAGTGTGTTTTATAGCTGTATAACCCTAGTGTGTTTTATAACCGTTGAGTGTTTTATAACCGTAGTGTGTTTTATAACCGTAGTGTGTTTATAACCGTAGTGTGTTTTATAGCTGTATAACCGTAGTGTGTTTTATAACCGTAGTGTGTTTTATAACCGTTGAGTGTTTTATAACCGTAGTGTGTTTTATAACCGTCGTGTGTTTTATAACCGTAGTGTGTTTTATAGCTGTATAACCGTAGTGTGTTTTATAACCGTAGTGTGTTTTATAACCGTAGTGTGTTTTATAACCGTAGTGTGTTTTATAGCTGTATAACCGTAGTGTGTTTTATAACCGTAGTGTGTTTTATAGCTGTATAACCCTAGTGTGTTTTATAACCGTTGAGTGTTTTATAACCGTAGTGTGTTTTATAACCGTAGTGTGTTTATAACCGTAGTGTGTTTTATAGCTGTATAACCGTAGTGTGTTTTATAACCGTAGTGTGTTTTATAACCGTTGAGTGTTTTATAACCGTAGTGTGTTTTATAACCGTCGTGTGTTTTATAACCGTAGTGTGTTTTATAGCTGTATAACCGTAGTGTGTTTTATAACCGTAGTGTGTTTTATAACCGTAGTGTGTTTTATAACCGTAGTGTGTTTTATAGCTGTATAACCGTAGTGTGTTTTATAACCGTTGAGTGTTTTATAACCGTAGTGTGTTTTATAACCGTAGTGTGTTTATAACCGTAGTGTGTTTTATAGCTGTATAACCGTAGAGTGTTTTATAACCTAGTGTGTTTTATAGCTGTATAACCGTATAGTGTTTTATAACCGTAGTGTGTTTTATAACCGTCGTGTGTTTTATAGCTGTATAACCGTAGAGTGTTTTATAACCGTAGAGTGTTTTATAACCGTAGTGTGTTTTATAGCTGTATAACTGTAGTGTGTTTTATAACCGTAGTGTGTTTTATAGCTGTATAACCGTAGATTATTTTATAGCTGTATAACCGTAGTGTGTTTCATAGCTGTATAACATTACTTTGTTTAATTGTCTTGATATTGCAGATGCTTAAAATAAGAAAGAAAATGATTAATAAAATATAAATATGAACACTAAATGAACCCATAATTTAACATGTTTAAAAACAAATAAATAGTATGTACGAAGATCTTAAACCTAATAAAACCTTTCCGTCCTTGTAGTCCTGGACATCTTCAATAGAACTAGAAATTAATTTGCATTCAAATCTCACAATGTTGGTTATCTGAATTCACATCCCACAGATTAAGAGTCGCTAAAAAAAAAATCTATTTAACGTGCGTTGTGGAAAATACCATTTAGCTAGAGAGTTTTGTCTGATAATCGTGGCAAAATATCACTTTATTCTTCATTATTGTTATTATCATTATTATTATTATTATTATTATTATTATTATTATTATTATTATTATTATTATTTATCAACCGTATATCACGTACCCAACCGCAAGCAACATAGACCCAAATCAACTGTCGCACAAAGTACAGGTAGATCAGACTGCAGGCTATTTGCTTAAAATAATGAACTTTTATGTTCGACAAACAAGGCACAGATAGATCAGGATCTAGGCTCTTCCTTTGAAATCACGAACTTTGATCTGCCAACGCAGGGTGATCTGGCAGATCAAGATTTAGGCTGCGGTAGTTCAGGCTCTAGAATGTTCGCTCGAAATCTGGGATTTTGATATTCCGGTGTTTTGATCTGCAGACCAACAACGCACCTGTAGATCAGGCTCTAAACTGTCCACTTGAAATCATCGACTTTGATCTGTCGATGTACAACTCATTGGTAGATCAGACTCTACGCTTTTGGCTTGAATCATGGATTTTGGTTTGTCGGTAAACCACGCACCGGTAGAACAAGCTATATGCAGTTCACTGGAAATCCTAGACTTTGCTCTGCCGGCGCACAACACACCTATATATCAGGTTTTAGGATGTTCGCTTGTAATAATCGAATTCGATTTGCCGGCGCACATAACGCCGGTAGATCAGGATCTTCGCTGCTTACTTGAACTCATAGATTTGATCTGCCGTAGCACAATGCACCAGTAGATCATGATCTAGGCTGTTCAATTGAAGTCATGGACTTGGATCTGCCGGCGCGTTATGCTGATGTAGATTTGAAGCTATGCTTTTCACATATGAATAGACATTGTACATGAGGAAATACTGTTCTTGTTCTGAAATGGATCTGTCTCCGATTAGAATAGATAATTGTCCCCAGTGGTTGGGTACTAGTTTAACAGGGTATAAGAAAAGTCAAGAAAGAGAGATGTTGGAAAAAAGATAAAAAAGTCAATATAACAGGTCTGGTAGTGGGCAATATTTCTTGCATTGGAAGCTGGAACTAATATTCAGGTCTTATTAGTAGTCTTGACCCACTTCATATTGAATGTCTTTTTTCCCCACGGCTAGTGCTTGAAACTTGTCATGGTTGTCTTGCATTCTGTTTACAGTCAACCAGTCGACCAGAACGTTGGACTCTTTTTCGAGTGTGTCAATCAGAGTGTCAAAGTCCGCTGAGGAAAAAGACAGAATATTGTCATCAGCATAGTTATATATAGGACCATATTTAGTAACATTTAAAAAAAATATAATTGATAAAAGCACTTAAAAGTAAAGGTCCGCGGATTGACCACTGTGTAACTCCTTTTTCAATTTCAGTCCAGCTACTCAAGACACCCTGCATCTTAATTTTCTGACCTACTGAGCCATCTGAAATACCATAAGCCCTTAACTTGCAATTGAGAATGTCATGAGGGAGTCAATCACAAACCTTAGATAAATCCATCAGAATTGCGGCTACATATTTATTTTCACCAAGAGCCTTCTTCCAGTCTTCAAGTCAACGTAAAAGAATGGTATATCATCCATGTCCTTTTCGAAAAGCACCCTAGTATTTCTTAACATTGTTCTAAAAAAAATGATGACAACTTAATCTCAACCGAATTCTCAAACAGTTTGGGTATGATGGTAGTATGATAACTGGTATATAGTTACTTTCATCAAGAGGTGTGATCATTTTGAAAATTGGAAATATTAATAGTCCTTTCTTTAGATAATCATGGAAAATATTAGACTGTAATGTTTGTTACTTAGATCTATAACATGGTCAACAAGGATTAGTGACCAAGCTTTTAACAGTTGACCATGAATTCGATTCCCCCATTTAACAAGGGATTGTCTGGGGCATAGGAAAACAATGATCATGGAAATGGGACTAAGGACCCAAAGGTGAATTTAACGTGGAGATGTCACTCGGAGAACAAGAATGGCACTTGGGCGTATATGGGAAATTAGCATTATGACCCCAAAGTCTCGCTTTTGAGAATGGAATATAGAAAAATGTAGGGTCTAATTGAAAATGTAATGTAAAACTACACTTACTGACCAATACCCAGTGAGCTACTATCCATTACCCCCACCTACACTATCCTATACCCCTACACTTACTAACCTTACTATCCCACACGCCATTTTGACTGACCAGCACTCATAGTTACTCATCAACACATAGCAGAGTTAGGATGTAAACAAAAGAGGCATAAAAATAGAATTGGAATTCCTTATCCCTTACCTCCATATTATCCCCTTATAAGCAAAGTCTAACCCCTTCCCCTATAATTCCCTTTAAAACAAAGTCTAACCCACTCCACCTATCATCCCCTTATAAACAAAGTCTAACCTGCTCCCCGTATCATTCCATTGTAAGCAAAGTGTAACCCTCTGCCCCTATCATTCCCTTTAGACAAAATTACCATCCTTACTACCCTTTTAATCCCTACAATTGTACCAGTGAAATCGAAGAAGAAACAAATTAGGAACGCATACGTACATACACAATTAAGAACAGGGAACTGATTTACTTCTTACAATCCAATTGCATATCCATTATAAAGCCTGTAAGAAGCCCAAGTAGGATTTATAATTTTTTGCTAGTCTAGATTTAATCTTCTCACTTGAAGAAACGCTACCTATGTTACTGGCTGTAAGTTTGCAAAACTTTTCATTTTCAAGCCAGCCAGATTGGCTTTTTCAGTTTTTGTAACAAACGTTAAAAATTTTACCCCTCTATATTTTATTAGTACACGGATTGTATTATGTTTACCTAATGTTGCACTGATCGTTCTAGATTGAAGACGAAGAGTGAAAATGTGGCTGTAGTTTTAGAATCTTTTAATTCATCGATTTTACACATTCACTGGCAGCAAGTTTTCAAATAATTTCGTTGTCAAGTCAGCTAGATTTGGTTGTTCAGGCTTGTTACGATAACACACGGATTGATCTTGGTTTACATAATATTACACAGAGAAATCGAGAAGATAAAGAGAATAAGAGACAGAAAGAGAAAAAGGCAGAAGAAAAAGGGAAAGATACACAAAGAGAGACAGAAAATAGAAACGTTGTTGAGTTTTTGAAGAAAACAGTCAACACCATATTTTTAAAATCAACATTTTTAATAAGCCTCGCTAACTTAAACATCAATAAATTAAGAGAGAGGATTAAGGCTAGTGCCTTCCCTTTCATGTATAATTGACAAATGTTAAACACGAACATATTTACAAGATTTAAAACGTTGTAGAGCAAAACTATATTTAAAATGATCTCGTACAGTGTAATTTTGCCCTCGATGCAGACTACGCTTCGGTGCTAAAGAAAATAGATAGCCATAATGTTCACAAAACCAGTTCTCTATTTTGCCATCGTTTCTAGAGAAATCACTTCCAAAACAGTAGATTTTTTAAGGGGAATCCAAGACTGCGTTGATGAGAAAAATGCACACAATATTGTCCCCACTCAGTCGAATCTGATCCTTGTAATCTAACATTATTGAATTCAGTAGATACAGCATTATTTCTCATAAAGTCGAAGATATCGTCTTCCAGAGGAAGTGATCCATAGGAATCAAAATATTCTACACTGTAGTCATTGGCAAAGTAAACAGTGGTTTCATGGGCAATGACTGTCGTCTGTGGTGATGACATAAGCTTGGACGTCGTTAGGTTTTCGATGAGGAAGTTCATCTTTAGCACACACCACTGGATTCAAGAAGCTGTGTACGAACTGTGGGTTAGAAGGTAATAAAAGTTCCAGGTATTCGTTTTCATAGAAAGTGATCAGTCATGAGTTTACATTTGACTTTTCCTTTGAAAATATCTATTAAGTAAGTCAGTAAACAGTTAGTCTCCGTACTCTGTTTCAA
Source organism: Margaritifera margaritifera (assembly GCA_029931535.1). Lineage (NCBI taxonomy): Eukaryota > Metazoa > Mollusca > Bivalvia > Unionida > Margaritiferidae > Margaritifera > Margaritifera margaritifera. The sequence continues at coordinate 3,574,610 of JAQPZY010001661.1, read as the reverse complement.
GAGAGTTTCGATGCGTTTCGTCTCCAAAGAAGTCAATAAAACTAATGGAAGTTGGGAATGATCATTTATGTCTTTATACCACTCTTTCGCGATGGCCCATGCGTCTTCCAGATGCTCTTCCAACCAAAGTGGATTTGCACCTCGCTAGGATGATCGATTTGACAACCATAACAAGGTTGTCTGGTCAGGCATTTGATTCGTTCAGCCAAGTGACAGGAGACGAAGTGTTTTCTTATTGTTCTGCCTATCTTGACATCATGACTCTATTGTTCTCTTCTCTACTTAGTGTCTGTGACTGTTGGTGTGGTTGGACAACATCGTCCTTTTCGCCAGCTTCCTTGACTTGTGTTCTATATCTTTCTTTTAGTTTTCTTCTTCTGCACTTAGTGTCACTGACTGCTGTCCTGGATGCAAAACATCACCCTCTTTGCCTACGTCCATGACATTGTGATACATATATTTCTTTTCTTCTTCTTCTTTTCCACTTTGTGTCTGCGACTGCTGTTCTGGACATAGAACATCCTCCTAGCCTATTTCCATAGGTTCGTCTTCCATGTGTTTGATAGTATAGGATCACTTCTCTCAAACTGTTTATTTCCGGGGGGGGGGGGGTATTATCGAATTCTGCATACTGGATGACGTTCATGGCGTTCACGGAACCAGTGCACTGAAGTTCCACACGGAGTTGGCCTGATTTTATAGGGTGGAAATGTCTTACGTCGCTGCCCTTGTCTGGAGTAAAATCAAATTCCCACAAACAATATCCTCCTGCATAATCGTCGTACGAAATACCGTGGCTGCTGTTGGTTCCTAATTATCATGTGGCTTCAAACAGAGTCAAGTTAGATCTCAAGTAATGTTTATATCCAAAGTTAGGTTTAAAGGGTCTGGTACACAACGTCTGGCCCTCTCGGATGATTTCTATTTTTGACACGTTGAAATGTTGGAACTCGAAAGGATTTTTATCGATACTTCCGCTGAGGGCCGCATTGCTGACGATGCCAATAAGTGAACGTTTAGGCAGTTGACCTTGAGAAACATGTTCTTCTATTTTGGTTCGGAGTTCAGAGCCAGTGGTTTAGGTTTTGACTTCCACTCGTTGTAGAGGATACTTGGCTGTTGCTCTGATCAGAGTCTGACTGATGTAATTTCCCACTTTAGGTAAGACTTCCACACGTCGCATCTACGTCTGGTTTCTTCGATGTACTTTTTGTACTCGTTAGCATTAACCATCAAATAGAAAACTGAACTACTTCGATTCAGTCTACATCCATACGATTTAACACATACTTGTATTGCAACCACATGTCAAAGTGTAAACTATCTATCATTTCTAAACTGTCCTTGTTTGATTTTCTTTTGACGGTCTTTAAATCCAACATTATGAGAATCGCTATCGTCTTTCAAAGTTGTATCGTTGAAGGCATTCAAGGTGTCATGTTTCCACACTACAGAGGCATCCAGATGTGTGTTGTTGACTTTTATTCTGTACCTCAAGATATTTTCCAAGAAAACTTGGTAAGGGTAAGTATCCATGCTGCTGCTAAACTAGTGTGCTGTTCAAGTACAAATCCACTTCGCTAAACAACGAATGCATGAAATTGTTCACAGGAGATACTCTGGCACCGGCGCCTGGATTGCTGTTGTCTGATTTGAGAACTTGCCTTTCAGGTACAAGATCATCCGCGCGAGCTCTGCGTTGGTCACAACATTGAACTCGGGAGATATACCATTGATGGTTTAGATTACCTTTATTGTTAGTGCTCTGGATCACCCTGCCGTAGTCGTTAAAAGCCAGCTCGAATGGAAGGTGGTCTGAAAAGCCGGACTGGCAGCATGGCATGTGATCATTTAGTAGCTCCAAGTCGAGCGACACAAATAAACGGCTACCAAACGCAGAATCGATAGACGCTTCGGGCTGGCGGTAGTGTTTGTGACACGTATAGCGGTAGTGTTTGTGCTTTGCATGCCCTGGTAGACCACTTTGTTCCTCTCTTTTTCAGTCAGCCAAACATCTTTGTAAGCGCTCCAAAATGTCAACGTCGTCGATTCCTACCGTTTTCAGGGCTGATAGCATGTTTGTGTGTGCACGAATCCTCCTACCCTTTTCTCTTCTGTCACTCCATGTATGATAGTATATAAGTACGTTTGTATGCATAGTATGCATATATTGCTACCCTTTTCAGGGCTGATATTATGTTTGTGTATGTGTAAGCAGCCCTACTCTTTTCGTTTCTTAGCAGGTGTAGGTGCTGGTCACTATCCTTTAATCCGAGACTTTCATGCAAAAAAGTACAGAAATAGTGTGTTCCACTGCAGTGAAGGAAAATCTCTGTAAAAGACTTAAACCGGTATCAACATCTAGCTGGCTGTATCAAGAAATAAGTTATTAATATACCATTATGCGACATGGGGAAATTTTTTTATAAATGCAAGCAAAAACTTATCTACAACTAAATTAATGTAATTTTTAAAATAGCAAAAATTTTAACTTGTATCTGAACTTAGCAGCATTCGAAATAATGAAAACATGCATAATGAATAACTAACAAATGTCTATATTAGAGTACACTTGGCAATAAAGTGTAACTGCATCTTCACTATGCCAACAATCTTATTCTTGCATCTTAAAACAGGATGGAAGAGCTTGGTGATGCCCAGAATATGTCGTTCGTTTCCCAAGGCCAACAGTTGGCAATATCCAGCTTTTCTCCGGTGCTTGAGGAGTAAGGAGAAAAACCGAGGTTAACCATATTTTCCAACATTTGAAGAACAGACTCTGTTGGACACGCTGTAGTAGGTTTGTTGCTGAATTCAACCAAGCTGGACCATTCCATGAACATGTATCGGACCTCAAATGCTTGAAAAACTCACCCGAGGTTCGCATAGCTTTGCATTCGTAACCCTCTGTAAAAAGAATGAAACATCGGATGTAATCGTTACATCGCTGAAGATACAAATATGTGATCGATACATGTGTATATACACTCTCAGATTAGAATACATACCGATGACGAAATCAGTAATTCTGAAAAGTTCATCATCAATGCTCAACCTGATTCTAAACATACACTCATATATATATATATATATATATATATATATATATATATATATATATATATATATATATATATATATATATATATATATATATATATGCCTCGTTTAGAATCGTACAAATGTTGCAGGTAAATGACACGCTATTATCCCAATACGTATTTTCATTACGGCTATCGTCTGGGAAAACTATTTTTCTTTGCCTTTTCCTGAGAAATATGCTTTTACCAGTAAACTACATGTACATCAAATAAGTTTCGGAGAATCCTACAAGTACAATTCCGTCATTTGCAATCTGTGTATTTTTTTTTTTTAAAAGTGTATGGCTGCTGAGAGCATATAGTCATCCAGGCATAACTTGCATAGTGTTAAAATAGGCTACAACATACAGTATTTGATAGCTGGTCTAGGTGTTGCTATAGTAGTAAGTGTTCTATATTTTTTAAAACAAAAATAAATATTTTTTTAAAACAATAAACAAATTAAAAACCAGTGACAGGGGAGACTGTTAACATATCCTCCAAAAGAGTCAAATAAAGTAAATCCATTTCCTAAGATGCTGCAGATTAACAGATTAACTAGCTAGTTAATAGATTAGCTAATTGATTAGTTTATAGCCGAGTCATAACTATATGTAATAAATATTTATATTAATAAATGTTTAGAGAAACGAACAACATAATTAAAGCTATATTTACCATGCAGCATTAAACTCAAATCTCACGGTAAGTTACAGTTTGCTTTTGAAGAGGATATTTACTTTTAAAACAGACTCCCCAACTAATATTTGCATGGAAGAAGAACTAAAATTGGTTATTCTAATTTCTGTGAGTCAATTTATAACTTACTGTCTAATAGCACAAGGATTACTACCAGAAAAGATAATTGAATAATTAAATGGTACATACATTACCTGAAGACCACGGACATAAGTTTAGGTTGATGAAAATTAATGAAATTAAAAATGATTTAGTTACAGAGACAGAACGCTCGCGAGGTGTAAGAAAACGGGTATAAAACAGCATATACGTGTTTAAACTTTGTAGAGGTTGGTATGGCAATTGTTTCTGGAAAAATAGGTGTTACCGCAGCTAATTTAGGTGTTGCAACGGTCACTAATCTCTAACGTTTAAATATCCTTTGTTGTTTTTTTTTTACAGAGTTTGGTGCAACTTTTCAAGGGTTTGTTACAAAAGCTTTAAAAGACAAGCTAGTATGCAATAGTTTTAAAACACGATAAGATTGGATACTATTGATGAAATATTGAGTAAATCAATAAGCGATAATAAAATAAGCCACGATGAATTTAATATGATACGTAGTGAATACAACAAATTGTTGGGACGGACGGGACGTCAGAACTGCCTCGCTAGGATTGTTTCACAATGATTCTCGTTACCTAAATGGCGAATCAAAGTTATCTAACGACAAAGTTTAGTTGCATTACTGTGTAAAGATAGTCTAAGAAAGAAATATATTTCTTAAATCCCATTGATAGCATAGATGGTAAATTATACATTATGTTACAGACAATAGATTTTGTAGTTGGTTATTACAATATTTCAAATGGATGAAACACAAAAACAACAATATATTGTACTATATAACCGATAAGAATGAAACCAAAACCATATCAATACCTGATGGTTTGTATAATTTTGAAATGTACATAAAAAAAGGTAGCGAAGAAATGACTACTCATGAATACAATGTAAAATAATATATATTGAATGATATAAACTCTGAATCTTTATTAACTACGAGTAATAATTGCAAAGTGTATATAACAAACTAGTACTCTAAATTACAAAGATATAATAGAATTTTAAATTATTAAAATTGTGGGATACGCGCTGGTTTTTTGTCCTTTGCTTCGTTTATATGAGGTGTGAATGAGTGGCCTTTGGTTTTATTGTTATAGCAACTATGTAAAGTATGGTGGTCCAGCCGCACATACCTGATATCACCCATGACTCAACCTTGATGATGAATAATTCTTGTAATTAAATGGAAAAGAAGATTTTTTGTCCCAAACAAGCTGTAGGTGGGTTTATGTTCTTAATTGTGTATCTTAAGTGATCTGAATACGTTAAAAGATCAATTGAATATCAACGTGTATATAAATAATGTTTAAACATTAAAGTCCATAACAGAACTGACCGGGACATTAGAGTAAGTTGAAACATTTCCTGAAGATAATATTGAATTTTTGTGATTATATTGGTCTTTAATTGATAAAATGGGAATGTAATAAATGGGTTAAAACAACTAATTATGTAGATAATAAAGATGGGGGAATATGCGAGTATTATGATATATTTTCTGGTGTGTTGGGTGGCCATGGATCGTTTATCCTGTTGTTATAACAACTGTTTTGAAGATCACTGGGCACAAAAGGGGGTCACCTCAAAAACCTTTTAGCTCAGCATAGCTAGAGATCCAGGAGGTGTCCACAAATACAGAATATCACTGGCCCAGAGTTTTAGTTGCTATAACAATAGATTGGCGATCAGAGGCGCAAAATGTTTATTGTAATAACAGCTATTTGTGGGGTTAGTCTCCCGGGGTTTTCTCATAAAATGTGAGTGAGGCCCAGGTTTTGTCTAAACAAATTTGAGTGGTCTGTGGCCCTGATTTTCCTCATACAAAGTTGACGACCAGTGATTAATATTTTCCTCATAGAGTTTGAGCTCAGTGACCCAGGAGTTACTCTTTCTATAGGGGAGCAGTGTCCTGGGTTTTTTCATAAAATTTGGGTGGCAGACAAAACCGGTTAAAACCGAATAGTACAGGTTAAATGAACCAGGGTAGGCCTAGGTTTTTTTTTTTTTTAATAGAAAAAATGGCGCATAGTCACATATAAGTTAAAACCGGTTTAAAGTGGATGAGGACTTGATAACGAATTTAAACTTGATATAACTAGTTAAGTGGCCCTGGAGTTACGTTTCATATACTATTCACTCAACATTCAAAAATATTTCTGCAATGTTTTGGACGTGTATTATCTACAGCGGTGTTGGAAATATGACGCTGTTGAGAGGAAAACGTACTCTGACAAGTATATCAGCATCATTTGTTTTGAGAAAATATGTGACAAGTTTTTACAAAATAATTTACAAATGGAGAATTATTATTCCAGGAGGATAGTTTTCCAGCCCATGCTGCTAGGAGAACAAAACGGTGGAAAATTGATGAAACTCTGAATCACTATCCTGGTCATCACAGACCCCGGACCTCAATAGTTTTGAAAATATAGGGCAGTCAGTTAAATTCTAGCTTGATAAAAAGTTTACATGTAATTAAATCTAGTGCTGATATCATTCGCTTTTGTTCTCGACATTTGGGTCTCTGATGTCAATCAGTCTTACGCGGAGACAACTCTTTGACTCCATACCTAAACAATTACAAGCTGTGGTCAAAGTCAGGGGTTCAATTAACAAGTATTTATGTGTAAATACGATTTTCTGTAACATTTTTGTCAGGAGATTTTTTGCCAATAGGAGATTGTAAATGGCTAGTCACTTTTGAACTGATCGTGTGTGCATGTCTGTATGTTTGCATGTCTGTCTGTATGAATGTGTGTATGTGTGCTCTTGCCTAAAGTATGTCCCCCTTTGATGAGTTTATAATATTTAATCTAGGATAAGAAAAATTAGAAGATCAAAGTATTTTTAAAAAATTTGAATTTAAAAATATGTAAATGGATACTAGATTCAACCAATTATCAAATACTGTTCATTATCATTGTCCAGCAACACAGTTTAATGCATATTTTATTGCACCTTTCAATATTAAAAATTTACTTAGAAAAATAAACTTGCAACATTAATATTTTCGTCTTCAAGTGAAATAAATAACCCTTGTATAGACACTTTAATATTCAACAGTTATATCACTTTTTCAAATCTCAGAAACTTGAAAAAGCAGGAATATTTAGAATACCTTTATTATTCAGACGTGAATTAGCTGGCATTTCTAAAATTCAATATCTAAAATTCAATATGCATGTTTATTTGGTTGAATTAGCTGGCATTTCTAAAATTCAGTATGCATTTCTAAAATTCAATATGCATTTCTAAAATTCAATATACAAGTTTATTAGGTTGAATTAGCTGGCATTTCGAATATTCAATATGCATTTCTAAAATTCAATATGCATGTTTATGTGGTTGAATTAGCTGGCATTTCGAAAATTCAATCAGCCTTTAAAAAATTCAGTATGCATTTCTAAAATTCAATATGCATGTTTATTAGGTTGAATTAGCTGGCATTTCGAATATTCAATATGCATTTCAAAAATTCAGTATGCATTTCTAAAATTCAATATGCATGTTTATTAGGTTGAATTAATTAACTGGCATTTCGAAAATTCAATCAGCATTTAATAAATTCAGTATGCATTTCTAAAATTCAATATGCATTTCTAAATTTCAATATGCATATTTATTAGGTTGAATTAGCTGGCATTTCGAAAATTCAATATGCACTTCTAAAATTCAATATGCATGTTTATTAGGTTGAATCAGCTGGCATTTCTAAAATTCAACATGCAGGTTTTTTCAAATTTAACAAAGCCGGTAGACAATTCGAAATTTGTAAAGCTTGTAAAGCACTGAATAGAATATTTAATCTCCTGGCAAATACATCTTGACCATCTGAAATCTTCTTGTTTGACTATTTGCTTTGAAGTTCTGATAGTTTGGTTGTTTTGCTTAATGAGCTTTGTTCTATATTTGTCAATTAATTATCAACTTGTTTTCGCCATGTTTTGATATCTTTCAGATTTTTGTGCTCAAAAGTCTTACGTATTTGAGCGTCAACTCGCTTATGAACATACATTTTATTAGCAGCATCAAATGTATGTACAGGATCTGGTGCATTGATAATACGATTGTTGTTGATGTATAGGTCGCCGTTTATTTCAATTGTAGTTTTCTCTTCTACGGGGTTATGTATAGTACCTCCTTTCAAATGGGTCTATGGACTATGTGTAACGTGTTACTTTTCAACCTTTATTTTATCTTTGATCTTCTCTTGATCAACTTCTTTTTAATTTGAAAATAATGTTGGATACAGACAAATGTAAATTGAGTCTATTTCAAAGATATCTAATATCATCTTGCAAATTATCTAACATCTCAAGTTAGCTAACATCATCTTGAGACTTTGTATCAACTTGAATTTATGTTAGCACAGCTTGCATGCAAATTCAACAGGTTGAATAAATGGATACGAATATGTTACAAATTTCAAATCACAAAATGCATTAAGGAGTCCAACGAAAGTGTGGCTGCTGCAAACCTTATTAATGTGAGCAGAAAAGGAAATGGATACAACAGAATAAGAACTATTTCAAACATTGGCGTAAAGAAAACAGAGCGCTACAACGAATATTTTTGTAGCATATACAACAATGATGAAAATTACAAACGAATTAAGTCGCCAAGGAATAGAATTTTAGCAGCTTCAGCCAGAGCACAAAGTCTGATACAACCTTACACATTCTTGGTGTTCCATCAATGGAATTATATCGTATTGAATGCATTGATGATGGTGATTTAGATATTGATCATTCATACCTTGTGCTTCCTTTGATTTCTCTGATCCAGAATGGAGATGCGGTGGCTCAGTGGTTAGCGTGCTGGACTCGCGAATGAAAGGGTGCAGGTTCGAATCATACCATCGGGTCAGCCTGGCTCGGCTACCGTGGTGTGTCCTTGGGCAATGCACTTTACTCCAAGTGCCTTGGCACTAAATAACCTACTTGTGTTTCTGTGCCGTAAAACACCAAAGCAGCAACAACAAATCTTGTCCAGAACAGCAAGAAAAATGTTTCCACTCAGTGGTGTACTGGCCATTGGTCATACCGCCGCAAAAAAATCCGTTGTTACCGGTGTTTTACTGGTGTGAGCAAAACCCCGGGCTTGTCCCGGCAGATAAGTCCAGGGCCGAGTTGCTTACCCAGTACACTCCTGCTTCCACTAGACTAATACCAGATACACGAGTGCAAGCAAACACAGACCAAGGAAATACAAGATGCCATCAACACAAAAACCAGGAAACACAAAAGAAAACTTGAAGATTTCAAAGTTACTGTAGTTAATTTCGTTACAGATATAGGGATCGGACCACTAATTCATTTCCCATAGAACTTAATGTTAATATATTATAAAATAAAAATAAATTCTTCACTAGCTTGGCCTACAAACCACACGTAGATCCATTCATTACAATTAGAGAAATTTTTTTCAGCCTTAAAAATCAGGTGCTTTGCAGCATGTTTTCGAGTCTCGTGATGCTATACAGGGGGGATCCCTGGTCTGCACCTAATAACATAGCCTCGCACTAAGAGTACATATGCTATTTTGTCAGTAGTAAATTAAATACAGGATATCAAAATAAAAGTAAATATTTTTTGTCAGCTATAGTACATAGATTGAAGTTTGTGAAATTAATAATGGAACAAAATTGAACTCATTTATTACCCAATAGGCACATCTCAAAAGATTTAGTACTCTATTTTTTATTCCCCCACCAGTAGACTGGTTCCCTGGCTGTAAAATAATTAATGGTCCGATACCTATAAATGTGTACATGGTACTGATCATCTTCATCTTTCATTGATTATTTATACAGACTTTACAGTTTTCACGTTGTCTTTCTTACGTATCCGGTTATATACAGACGTTTCCAAGCAGTAGTCAACTGTGCATACATTTATACTATTGACCGCGCGGTAGTCCACATTTGATATTGATGAACATTACAGCCTGGGTTAAGTACCTCTTGATGAAAGCTGACAAAGGTATGCCTAATTTAAATTATAAAAATATCGAATGCCATTAGATGTCATATAATCTTCCTTCGGTTTGTTTTTGCAAAGAGTCCAGGTTGTCATCAGGTAGAATTGTACACACGATGACAACATCGGATTAAGATTTGGATATAGAAGCAATTCATATGTTCTCTTTACTTGTTTGTCTTCCATTTAATCCAACTCTTTCTCAGTTGATATATTACCGGTTATCTATATCAACGTTCCATTGGCTATGCTAATTTTCAACTCCTATTTGTACTCATCAGTCTCAGAAGTAAGATTAACTTCCACGAATCCTAATTCCTCATGCAATTTTTTTGTCCATTTAAATGTCTTAAAATGGCATAAAGTGATTAAATTCATTTTGATCAAACTTTTGGTCTTGTTTACGATGAAGATGATTATGAGACAGAACAATGAATTGAAGATCCGTAAAGTTTCGAGGCAATCCTCCCAGTAGTTTAGGAGGAGTAGCAATAACAACACTGTGCTAACGGACGAAGACCATTGCATAAGCTCTTCTGGTTTATGATCAGTAGAGCCCAAAATTGGGTGAGTCCCAATAATATAGTGTTACTCATTTTCTCATATTCCCTTGTCAGAAAGTGAACTACCCTTGCATGACCTATTCCTTTGAGAAAAGACCCTGTCAGTATTAGTCGATGCTAGATATGTATTCTATATTATTACTTATTTGCGTTTGTCTGCTAGACCTTGTTGTAAATCTGAGCCTGACCACGATTAGGAAAAGTGTGCAAAGTAGTGATTATTGAATCGTGCCTTTGAGTAGTGCTTAAAAATATTTGGAGAAATATTATATAGGAAGTATATAGAACTAGACTACTTGTTATTAAAATAGTTAAATTCCTCGAGATTAATTATTTGAGTGACTTGAAGTTTTTGTTTAAAATAGTGGTTTGTGTTCTGGAATAGGCCGAGTCATTCACAACATCGAATTAGGTCGGTCCTCGTAAGGGAGATAAAAACAATAGCTCACTACGTCACGAAAACATGTCTATATTCGAATGATTTATAGCACGCTCTCTTCAGTTTGCACGTACATGTAATATTTGCATGATTTTGACCCGTTTCAATATCAATATAGCGTCTGGTATTTGACGATGAACTTCCTTTTGCACACGTTACGAATGAGAGTTATAGACCGGTTGGATTTCCCACCCATATTAGCAACAGGGGACGCCGCTAGAGGGCACTGGCGATCAAGATTAACATTTTCTCAAAATGTCAACCTCATTACACCATGTACTTTCTCCGCTCTCGTATGTAAAAAGCCGACATTATTATATCCGAATGTATTCACGGTTGAAAGGTTGAATGTCTATATTTAGCGTATATGACATTGGGCCTTTTGTACAACATATTCGGCGAAAATAAACGAACACTGAATTTTTCAAAACGCAAAAAAAGTAAAAAAAACGAACATACATACTCACCTAAGCCTACTTTTTAAATACTTTAGAGATCTTTTTAAGAGAATAATGGTAAAATATGTGCGAATATTTGCGGAAAACCCACGAATAACGTCTTTTTAAAGGTCAACCGTGCCAGTAAGAACGGTAACTCTTCCCGGCACATAGGTACGTACAAAATGGAAACAATGACAACAACACAACATAAATTGGGTTAAAAAACACACGAAAACTTGATTTTATGAAAGGGCAGACGTTTATACCAAGAAATTAGATTATACAAACGTATTTCTCATTCATTATACCAAATTTATTACAACATTTTGGTACAACTTTTGTTGTGTAATGTAATTTCGAGATTAGAGACTTGACGGGTGATACTGATAATGATATTGAAAATATGTATGTGATTGTGATCACTTAGATATTATCAATGTCAGGTCATCTGCTCTAGGTAGGATTCTTATCTAGAGACACTGGTATTCAAATTAAAATGTTCATGTTTAGTAGGGGCGAAAAAGAGGTAAAAGTTAAACTTATTTTCAGAATTTTGAAAAATGAAAACAATTTCATTTCATACCATTTTGTTTGAATATCAATATGAATATTGTCATCATAAAGAACAGAAAATCGATCTGTCGTATTTCTCTATTTAAACAAAAACATAATCATAACTATTTATTGAGAACAAAATCAGTGCTAGAAGTAGAATTGTGGACGTATTCAAACTAAGTTATTTTTATGTTTTTTTTGTCATTGATTTTATTTGACAGATATGAAAACTGGCCAAAAATATCTTATCATAACTAAAACAATGGTAATTGTTATTTACCAAATTGTGATTTCAGATCAATGTATATATGTACAAGAACACTGTAATGCATTTGCACTATTGCTTTTAAGAGTAACATACAATTTAAACTTGTGTATGACTCATGATTATGGCATTTCAAGCAAAAATGTTGGGGGGGGGGGGCGTGATAAAAAGGAACTGAAAGGCTTCAGAAGTACCTGGAACATAGAAAAAGTGAATTTATTCTTGAAGCTGAATGTTCACAAAACATTTATATATAACCATATGTAAGAAATATGCAACTTTCAGAATGAAATAACATGATGTCAAAAATTAGCAAAAAGTGACCAAAGACCAATATTAACAATGGTGGACGGCTCATGTGTTTGAATGCTTCCTGTGAATTTGTTTGAAAAGATATCATAAAGATGGGTTTATTTTTGAATTCTGCACACCCAAATTATGCAGAAAAGGTTCCATTTTGCAACATATAATTTCAACATCTGTATGACTGAAATATATAGTATTTCATGCAAAAACGTTAAGGGGGGGGGGGTGCTTGATAAAAAGGCACAGGGGGGCTTCTTAATTACCTGGAACATAGAAAAAGTAAATTTATTCTTAAAGCTGACTGTTCACAAAACATTTCTATATAAACATATGTAAGAAATATGCAAATTTCAGCTTGAAATAACATGAGGTCAAGAATTTGCAAAAAGTGCCAAAGACCATTATTAAAATTCGTGAACGGTACATGTGTTTGAATGCTTCCTGTGAATTTATTTGAAAAGATATCATAAAGATGGGTTCATTTTTGAAATTTGCACACTCAAATTATGCAGAAAACATTCCATTTTTGTATATTCTATAATTCTGAAAAAATCATCCCCTGTTGCTACCCATATCACCAGTTGCTTAGGTTTATACACAGACAATTGACTAATCTGAAAACTAATAGTTTACATTGCAAAAAGATACATAAGTACAATTAAACTTACCAACAGTATTTCACCATTTCATATGATCATATCTAAAATTAAACTAAAACACCATAGAAATCAAAGCTCAGTAATCCACCTACGTAATTGCACTGCCATCCTCTCTTTAAAGCGACTGATCTCCCCTCTAGAGGCTAATATTGGTATGTGTGTAGCCTGGTTCCCGGTCCGTCTGTAGCTACATTTACCGAGTCATTGAAATTGGACAAGGTGTTCGCCATATATAAAGGAATTGAATTCAATGACCAGTCTAACTATCGATCCATCTGAATGTACTTTAGCACGTCAGCAAGGACCTATTGATATCATAAAAAGTGTAAACTCCTCTGTATAGTCCTATGACAAAGGTAGATTAATCGACTCCAATCGAGCAAGGTAATTCACGCTCTGTTATCCTCACCTTGTCAAAAAGATTACACAGTACTGCTAATCTAAACAGTTTTCTCCGCCACTTCGGTAACAAGATACCTCCACACATGAAGATAGAAAGTTTATGTGCAGACATTCGAGTACAGGAGAGAGAGAGAGAGAGAGAGAGAGAGAGAGAGAGAGAGAGAGAGAGAGAGAGAGAGAGAGAGAGAGAGAGAGAGAGTTTATGATGATTAAAGTATTGTGGTCCTGATAATAATTATTGCAAAAGGTAGTATCAATGATTAACATATTTAATTACAATCCTTGGTCAAGTCAGAATATTACAGACATTGCTAATTAGTCTTGGCTCATCTTGTCTGCATCCATGTATGGAGAAAACTCATAGAGATAAGAAACAAGAGTACCTTTCAGCCTTTTATTTTGACTGAAAAGTAAAGCATTAACTGTACTCTAGGGTCTGTATGAATGGACGGATACACGACACGCACACGGACGTCAAAGTGATCAATAAGTCAAGTTTCTGCCAAGGCAGGCTCGACGAAAATGAACTGTGAGGTGTACAACAACAAAAAAAACCCCCAAAAAACCTGACCATGATTATTTTATTTTCTTATCTCAGAGAATGCTTAGAGATAGAGCAGAAGAATCGGGAAACATAACCAATAAAGTCTTATAATTGCAATGTATAAACAATTCATTATTAAGAGAAGAGGTATAGCTTAAGAAAATAAAACAAACACTTTTACAATTCAGTCCAATTAATCATAATATCAAAATACAATGCATGGATGGTGATGTAACAACATACATCTTGTGGATATACATACAGAAGAATGAACACACAACTAGGACACATATACAATTGATTGGGATTGTTCTCACCCATATATATAGAAAAAATGAATTTTCACTAACAAATTATATTTTTACAAAACCTGATGTCACAGTTTCACCATTAAATATATATATGTATATATATATATATATATATATATATATATATATATATATATATATATATATATATATATATATATATATATATTGTTACGACTCTATGGTCTAAGAAAAATGTAACAGAAAGAAAGTGAAACCAACAAATCAAGTAAAAATCAACAAGTTATTTATTACTAGATAATTAAAATGAAAAATCAAAAAGTCACTTACAGTAATGTGTTTTGAAATCCTAATAATCCAATAAGAATGATTGTTCTAATCACAAGTCCTAAATATAGAATGTTCCGAATTCACGGCTGTGTCCTTGAATGTTATGATGTGCTAATGGTCTCCAAAGTCCTGATGTACTAGTAATCTTGATGTGCTGATGTCAAAATGAAGTATTCCAAAATCTCTGAATAAGTTCACTTAAATTCCAAAATCATCATTTAAAAATCCAAAATCCAAAAGTTTATGAGCACTGTTATAATCCAATGAATATTTAAAATAATTCCTCTCTTAGAATTTGGAATGAATTTTCACAACTGTAATAGCTCTTTACAAGACTGATGGTAATGTCAAAACTGAATAAATGTCCACCAAACATGGTATATATAAAGATTGGTCACATGACAGAATGTTCTAGAACATGAGTCATCTTAATGGAATTTTTACTTGTAAACAACAATCAACCTTGACCTTCAAATTGAGAAAACATATTGATCAAAACAACCTAATTCAAGGACACTAGTTAAACATGTTTTTCCTGATAAACATAAAGATTTAAGCAAATATTAAAGTGAAAAAACATTTATAATTTCCTAAAATATTTATAATATTATATAAACATCATACATAACACCTCCCCTCACAAAGAAAAAGAAAGATTTATATAATAAAGCTTTCTTTTGAATATACATCTAATACTATAATAACCAAAATTACATAAGAACATGTTTTATGATACTGGACTTAATTACATCAAGCAATATTACATTTCTAGGCACGTGATAGTGCATCTGCAATTACATTGTCTTTTCCCCTGATGTATTTGATGTCAATGTTATATTCCTGCAATATCAAACTCCATCTCAACAATCTCCGATTTTTATCTTTCATTTTGTTGATGAAAGTAAGGGGATTGTGATCACTGTACACAATAATTGGAGAAAGAGCTGAGGTAACATACACTTCAAAATGCTGTAAAGCCAATATCAAAGCCAAACATTCCTTCTCAATTGTGGAGTGCTTGTTTAGTTTTTTAGAAAAATAACACACAGGGTGATCCACACCACTTTTGTCTTCCTGAATCAATACTCCACCAACCCCTACATCACTTGCATCAACAGATAATTTAAATGATTGGCTAAAATTTGGTGCAGAAAGAACTGGTGCATTCTTAAGCATGGCCTTTAACTTGTCAAAAGATTCCTGACACTTGTCAGACCAATGAAATTTGGTTTTCTTACTCAATAAACTTGTCAAAGGTTCAGCAATTTTGGAAAAATTGGAACAAAATTTCCGATAATATCCAGCCATACCTAGAAATCGCATCAGTTGCTTTTTACAAATTGGAACTTGAAATTCAGAGATAGCTTTGACATTAGCTTCTATAGGTTTAACTTGACCTTGTCCCACAATATGTCTTAAAAATGTGACACAAGCATGGCAAAACTCACTTTTGCTCAAATTAATTGTCAGATTCACATCGCTGAGTCGATCAAAGAATTTCCGAATGGTTTCCAAATGATCTTCCCAGGTGTTGCTGTAGATAATGACGTCATCGATATAAGCGTCACAATTATCAAGACCAAATGTTATCATGTTCATCAGACGTTGAAACGTTGCAGGCGAATTTTTCATTCCAAACGGCATGACTTTATATTGATAAAGTCCATCTGGAGTTACAAATGTTGAAATTTCTTTTGCCCTTTCCGTCAATAATTTCAATGGTCCACGGACAGTATGACCAACAACTAGTTCAAAGGGACTAAAACCCAACGACTCTTGAACTGATTCCCTAACAGCAAACAACAACAAATGAACACCCTCATCCCAATCCTTTTCTGTATCAAAGCAATATGATCGAATCATATTCTTCAAAGTTTGATGAAATCTTTCCAAAGCAGCTTGACTTTCAGGGTGATAGGCAGAAGATTTAAACTGTTGGATGCCTAATTCATGCATAACTTGATGGAAAATTCCAGACATAAAATTTGACCCTTGATCTGACTGGACCGATTTGGGAAGGCCAACAAGTGTAAAAAACTTCACCAAAGCTTTCACAATAGTTTTAGTTTTTATATTTCTCAGAGGAATTGCCTCTGGAAATCTTGTAGATGCACACATGATGGTCAACAAGTATTGGTTGCCTGACTTGGTTTTAGGTAAAGGACCAACACAGTCTACTATTATTCTACTAAATGGTTCATCAAATGCAGGAATAGGTTGCAGATGAGCCTTAGGTATCTTCTGATTGGGTTTTCCTACCATTTGACAAGTGTGACAAGATCTGCAGTATTTAGAAACATCACTTTTGAGTTTCGGCCAATAAAAATGATTCAAGATCTTGTGATAAGTCTTACGGACTCCTAAATGACCAGCCAAAGGAGTTTCATGGGCTAAATTAAGAATTTCCTGTCTATATGACTTAGGAACAACAATTTGATAGCTCACTGACCACTCGTCACCAGCGGGTACATCAGGTGGTCTCCATTTCCTCATAAGGACCCCATTTTTCACAAAGTAACACACTGGAACTTGTGTGGCTTCAGTTTCACTAATAGCCCTCTGAAACAAACAAGATATCTCGGGATCTTGCTCCTGTTCAACGACAAGGGATTGTCGTTTGTCATCCTGATTAGAACAAAGAGAATGAGTTGCCAAAAGAGGATCACTGTGATCAATACCATTTGATTGATCAATACCTGAGGAAAAATTGACCTCATCAAAAGACTGACCAATACATGTGTCAGCTAAAGGAATAACATCCTGATCAACATCACTCTCAAGAGCTCTTTTTGCCATAGCTCTAGTAACTGCACAAGCAGGGTACAAATCAGGGATTTCAGTTTCGACAGGATCAACTTTCTGATCCAAACAAGGCTTGTCAGTTACAAGTGGATTAACCACAACCTTATCTCCAGCTAGGTCATTGCCTAGTAATAAATGAACACCCTCTATGGGTAAAGAAGTCACTGCCCCAACAGTCACAGGTCCAGAAACTAAGTCTGATGCCAAATTTACACAATGAAGAGGAACATTTACAAAGCCGCACTCAACTCCCTGAACAAGAACACTTTCACTTGAAGAAGACTCCTCAGACAAAGGCAAAGTACCTGACAATAAAAGACTCTGAGAAGCTCCAGTGTCCCTTAATATTTTAATTGGGATAGGTTTGGCAGAATCACCAATAAGTGATATAGAACCTTCTGACATGAATGGTTCATAAGCCTCCAAAATAGAATCAGACTGGGGTTTGTTTGACCCAACAAATGTATTGCTTTCAATACAAGACCGTGACCTTGACCTCGTAGAAATAAGAGCATTTGGAAAAGCTCTGTCTTTTCTCTGTTGCTTATTTTTCAACTTGAAGCAATCAGAAATAACGTGCCCTTTCTTTTTACAATAAGTGCACGTAGGAAGATATAAGGATTTCTGATCAGTCTTATCAGATGTTTGATTCCTAACAGTTGTGCTGTTGTGAAATTTGGAAGTACTCGAATGAGATTGAAATGGTTTTTTACCAGAAAACTGCTGAGAGGACGACTTATTGCCAAATGAAATTTTGTGAGTCAAGGAATAATCATCAGCCATACGAGCAGCATTTTCCAAAGTTTCCACATTCTGCTCGTCAAGATAGGTTTTAACATCACTATGGATGCACCTCTTGAACTCTTCAATTAATACGAGCTGTCTGAGGTTATCATAAGCTTGATCAACTTTCTTGGCTGAGCACCACCTATCAAATAGTTGTTCTTTATCCCTTGCAAATTCCACATGAGTTTGTCCAGTTTCTTTTCTACAATTCCTAAACCTTTGTCGACATGCCTCTGGTACCAACTCATAAGCTTTCAAGATGTACTCCTTAACCACATCATAATCAGTGCGTTGTTGTACTGACAGTGAAGTGTAGACTTCACGAGCTTTGCCAATAAGTACACTTTGTAATAACAAAGTCCAATGCTCTCTGGGCCATTTCAAGTTTTCAGCTATTTTCTCGAAATGAAGAAAGTATTTATCTACTTCTTTTTCCTGAAAAGGGGGTACTAACCTAATATATCTAGTAACATCAAAACCTGAACTTGTATTTAAAGGAGTGGAGTGTGCTCTGTTTGCCTGTTGTAATTCTCTTAACTTAAATTGCATTTCCCTTTCTTCTCTTTGCATCTGCATCTGCATTTGTATTTGTCTATCTTCTTTCTCTCTCTCTCTCCATCTGCATTTGCCTCTCTTCTTTCTCTCTCTCCATCTGCATTTGCCACTCTTCTTTCTCTCTCTCCATCTGTATCTGCATTTATCTCTCTTCTTTCTCTCTCTCCAACTGCCTCTCTTCTTTTTCTCTCTCCATCTGCCTCTCTTCTTTCTGCATTTGGATCTGCCTCTCTTCTTTCTGCATTTGGATCTGCCTCTCTTCCTTCTCTCTTTCCATCTGTATCTGCCTCTCTTCTTTCTCTCTCTCTCTCTCTCTGAATCTGAAGCTTTGCCAATTCTAAATCCATCTGGTTCTTTAACTCTAATTCCCTTAATTTCCTGTCAGAACCAGATACAGGCTTTCTCTTCAAACTTAAAGCACTGCTGTCAAAATTTCCCTTTCCTACTAAATACTGAATTCAAATAATCTTTATCTCCTGTTTTGTCAATGATACTTTTGCCTCAGATAGACTGTATTTTCTGGCAAGCTCGAGCAACTCATCCTTTCTCATGCACTCTAACCCCTCCTGGATAGGTTTTGAAATGAAATTCTGAACATTAGATGCCATTGTAAATGCTTGTTGGTTTCACACAAAACAAATTTCTCTATTTAAAAATCTTTGCCAAAGACAAAAAAAATTCTCCGAGACAAAATCAATATGAACTTCAAAGATAAATTTAATATCTCTAATATGCTTTAAAGAAATTCAGATCCCAGAAGACGAGCCCCCAATTTCTGTTACGACTCTATGGTCTAAGAAAAATGTAACAGAAAGAAAGTGAAACCAACAAATCAAGTAAAAATCAACAAGTTATTTATTACTAGATAATTAAAATGAAAAATCAAAAAGTCACTTACAGTAATGTGTTTTGAAATCCTAATAATCCAATAAGAATGATTGTTCTAATCACAAGTCCTAAATATAGAATGTTCCGAATTCACGGCTGTGTCCTTGAATGTTATGATGTGCTAATTGTCTCCAAAGTCCTGATGTACTAGTAATCTTGATGTGCTGATGTCAAAATGAAGTATTCCAAAATCTCTGAATAAGTTCACTTAAATTCCAAAATCATCAATTAAAAATCCAAAATCCAAAAGTTTATGAGCACTGTTATAATCCAATGAATATTTAAAATAATTCCTCTCTTAGAATTTGGAATGAATTTTCACAACTGTAATAGCTCTTTACAAGACTGATGGTAATGTCAAAACTGAATAAATGTCCACCAAACATGGCATATATAAAGATTGGTCACATGACAGAATGTTCTAGAACATGAGTCATCTTAATGGAATTTTTACTTGTAAACAACAATCAACCTTGACCTTCAAATTGAGAAAACATATTGATCAAAACAACCTAATTCAAGGACACTAGTTATACATGCCTTTCCTAATAAACACAAAGATCCAAGCAAATACCAAAGTGAAGAAACATTTATAATTTCCTAAAATATTTATAATATTATATAAACATCATACATAACAATATATATATATATATATATATATATATATATATATATATATATATATATATATAGAGAGAGAGAGAGAGAGAGAGAGAGAGAGAGAGAGAGAGAGAGAGAGAGAGAGAGCACTTGAAACAGTACAGACTTCCTACCAATAATTAAAATCAGTCTTTGATGCTGATGTGTTTTAGACTCTTGGTTCATGCTTTCCTAGGGAAGAACTATTCCTGAAAATATAAAAGACAATAGTTTGACATTCTACTGTTCAGAAAATAAAATACTCATTTAGGTAAAATAATGCACAGACAATATGTCAGTAATTTCTGCCTCTAGTTTCACAGAGATCAAAGAAAATAACAAAACACGATGAGTCTCACTGCAAATACCACTTTTCATTCTCAAGCAGTGGCGTGGCAAAAACAAAATTTTAACTATCACCAGTAGTATTTAGAACCATATAAACCTTTAGGTGATCATTTCTATGATGTTCATCAGTCCTTCAATCCGAGAACTTTAAAAATGAATATTCATAACAAAAAAAGGTCGCCTTTTGCAGATAACTGCCATAGAGACCATGTTTGATTTTGTACAGACTTTAATTGGAGACCCTTAAATGTTGACTACAAATATTTCATTCAGTGTCCCATGTAAACCTGACATTTTGTTTGAAAAGAGGACGAACAGGCATACAGACGAAGAGATGAAAAGACAAACGGACGGATCAGAAAAGAGCGAATAGACAAATGGACAATTGGCGAACTGATGGCTGAAGGAACTTATGAACAGGCAAACTTAGAGACTGATAAAAGGATGGAAGGACGTGCCGACTGATGGGAGAACATATAAACGAACTGGCCCGTATACGGACAAACAGACTGTCAGACTGAGACGGCAAACGGACACAGAAACGCATTGACCAATGAGCGGAGTTTTGGACAGATAATGATGCTGTCCAATGAATAATTGGACGGAAGCACTGACGGAATTGACAATAATTGTATAGTATTCGTTCAGACACGTGAGAGGCCAATTAAAACGTCTATCAGACAACAAACACCCGAATAGATGGAATAGGGTGTGACTACTTCTGCGCCCATTCGTTCGCTTCGAAATAGGGGAAACCTGATATGCCCAATAAATGAATTTTGTATGAAGTTGGTTTATGAACACATTATACCAGAAGCACATTTCCAATTATATATCGATATAATATTTCCAACTTTACCGTGTTTTAGCTTGTAGTCGCTTGTTTATTTTAAACGCCCATTCTTTCTCCCCCTCCCTCTTCCCTTCTCTATCTCCCTTTTCTACTCAGGGCATTTCTACTATAAAGCTTTACTAGTTTTACAGTATTGATGTAGTCCTTACCAAAACCTTTCTTTGTGTGTGTGTGTGTCAAAAGCAATCAATACAAGCAGAAATAAGTTATCGTAATAGTAATACGCATGATCATTATTAATTATTCAGTCCAATTAAACATAATATCAAAATACAATGGCGATATGCAAATATATTTGTTGAAAATACATATAGAAGAATGAGAACATAAGTAGCGTTCATGTACACATGATTAGGATTTCTATCTCTTTCTCACCTATATTAAACGATGCATTTTTACTAACATAGTACCCTTTAAACAACCTTAAATCAGTTACACAGTTAAATTACAGACACAAAAGAGCACCTTTAACAACACAGAGCTAGGCTGAACTTGATTGCCAACTCAGGTCTAACAATATACATAACAGATTCGGTACAAATACAAATTATATCATGGTGGTCGTGTAGCGATTTGAAAAGACCGCAAACCTGTATAATGTGTCAATTAAGTGTATGAAAGGACTCCTGGGAGACTATTTATCAAATATTGCTATCTTGTGGATTTTTATCAATAAACTGTTTGATCAACATCTCGCTCTTTTCAAATATTTCGCTTTGATACTCTAGTCAATAGTACGTGTCCAAATTATCACTGCAATTTAATTGTTAACTTGATAAAATAAGTTGAAAGGTAATTCTGTGCTTTTTGAAAGGCTATTTGTATGTTTGAGTTAATTGATCATGTTCGGTGAGCTATGACGTCAGTTTTAATTATTTTCATATGCAAATGGAAATAAATTTCTGAATAAGCCCGGGCCTTATCCTCGGTAGGAACAAATGATTGATTATGATATGTGTTGGAAAATGTCCTCATTGAATGCGTATATATTGTATTCATTTTGTAAGTGTAATATGGTAAACTATGTCCTCATTTCCTTTCAAACAAAAATTCACTATTTATCGAGTCTTTGGAGGGTGAATATATATATATATATATATATATATATATATATATATATATATATATATATATATATATATATATATATTCGCATAGTCATTTATGCCATACGAATATTTCAGCAGTTTATAGTATAGACGAATTGTTCTTCCTTTCTTTCACTTGCAGTTAAATGTGTTTGCCGAGTTAATGTTGATAGATACTTTTGTCAAAGTTATATAGATCAGTCAATGACTTCCATATACATGTATATAGGTGTCAACGGTAAGCCGAACGTGTAGATCTGAGGAAAGGCTGAGTTTCGAATAGGTTCGATTAAACGTCATCATTTTGGTTATTTTATGGTAGACAAGTTGATAAAATTTTTGCAAAGGTTACAGCCTTGGCATTTTAAATATCTCGAAGATTTCTGTAAAATAAGAAAATGAAGTCGAGTCTACAGTTTGTATACTCACTCAAAGATTTTACTTTCATACATCTCTTATGTTTGATATAAACTTCGTAAATCTGCGCCGGGATACCGTATAAATGAAAATAGCATAAAACACGAGTTGTATTCATATTTCTCAACCTATTCATTAAATAGTCATATTTTTCTCAATTTTGCTTTAGAAATTTAGAAATGTGTGGTGTTTATATGATCCTATGATGGTCTTCTGATGAGAAATAAAGAACAATTATCTTTAATTTTAATATCGAGCGCATTTAAGGCCCAACCCAGTTCTTTAACATTATGTCATGAATAACATTCACTACCACTTGACAAAATATCGCGGTGGGCGATGCATGCACTCAGTGTTAAATATTGTCCAAAAGGATATATTTCTGGCTAAAATGCGTTTTTCAGCAAAGCACTAAGATTTCGCCACTTGGCGTCATGACGTCAGCGCGTGCTTATGACGTCATAGGGGTACCAAATTGAAGACTTATCGGTATGGAAGTATTTTATGATAGAGATAAAACTATGGATGAAAATGTACTTTTTACCACGTTTTAGGACCGTTTAGATGATATTTAGTGAACCTAGTCCTTTAGTGTGAGTTCAGCATCAAGGAGATTTTATGTGAAAATGTGACTAAGAAATGGCTTGTTGACTTAGAAGATTATCTTTGCATCACAAATTTTGCTTTGGCACAAAATTGTATTGTGATTATAGACTTACAAGATCTATATCAAGTTAAATACTCACCTTTTGTTTCCTTTAAAATTCTGGATTATGGTCCTCAACTGACCTAAAAATTTAATGTTACATATTTAATTTTTGTTTTAATTTTACCATATTGGCATGGGCATTGTTCTCTTAACAATTCCAATTTCTTTAAAAAAAATTTAAATTTTTTTTTAAAAAAACCAACAACAACAACAACAACAAAATACAAAACAAACTTTCAATTTCTACAAAAATTCCATGATCTTTATTTGATAATGTCAATACACATAATTTATTGTACTTCTGTAAATTTCAGACATGCATCTCACATGATATCGGATTAATTTAATACATTTTCTAGTTACACGTAGATATATAAATTAAAGGCGAAGGGTGAGACAAACATAGATAATGATACATACCGAAGTGCCAATGTTATTATAGTTAAGAAGAGTGTCAGTTTCAGTTCGACTTTGCTATGCCTACCATAGGGGATGTTGTACAAATATACTCCATGTAAATTATATTTAATAATTTTAATTTACTCGGACAAATTGATTTTAAATTTAGGACACTTTACTATGATATATACGAAAAAAAAAGCCTAGTTAGTGTTAGGTGCTATGCATTGTTATACACATAAAAAGAAAACAGAAATGTAATAAGAATGTAAAAAGAAATGTTTTTAAGTATTACAATGATATAGAATAATAAATAATTACCTTGTGTAAACTTATGCTTCTTAGTTTTCCGGTATCAGTTTGAAAACGAAATAACCAAAAAAGTATAAATATGGTGTATGTATATATACATATGTTTATATTTTGTTACTACAAATACACTGAAAATGTGAATAACCAAAACAATCATGCTATCTACAGTCCTAACATTGGAGGTATCTTATTACAGAACTGGTAGAGAACAATGTTTAGATTAACAGTACTGTCTAATTTATTTGACAAGGTGATGATAACAGAACCTGAACCAGCCTGCTCAGTTTGAGTCTACCGAAGAACATTTGTCATATGACTGTGTAAATCACAGTCAGGTTTTAAACAAAACAAGTCATGTCAACCTTCCCCGAAGAAACGAATAGACCGGTCGAAATTATCGATTGAATCCGGTGAACTTACTGGAACAGTCTTTCTTTATCTCAAGAAAACATTCCATTTAGTTGACCATTCGATGCTCATTATGAAATTTCCAGCCTTTAATTTTTCTTATTTTCTTTTCTAAACTCCGTTTCTTGGTTCACATTAATACCTCACTAACATATCACAGGCTACTTATACGGAGCTTCTAAATCGGGTCACATTCTTGGTGTTGCAATTGGCTCTCTATTACAGCCTCTTCTTTTTCTAATGTGTATCAATTACTGCATCCTGTTAACTCAAACGTGTTAAAATATGCATACCTGTGTATCAATTACTGCATCCTGTTAACTCAAACGTGTTAAAATATGCATATCTGTGTATCAATTACTGCATCCTGTTAACTCAAACGTGTTAAAATATGCATACCTGTGTATCAATTACTGCATCCTGTTAACTCAAACGTGTTAAAATATGCATACCTGTGTATCAATTACTGCATCCTGTTAACTCAAACGTGTTAAAATATGCATACCTGTGTATAATGAATGTTTGTTAATGCATCTGTTGACCACTGTTGTCGTATTGCAGAAAACTCTAGTTGAAATGTGCGTGCGAGTGCGTGTGTGGGAATACCTGTTTGTGTTTTAAGTATCTTTAGTATAATATTAACGGTAAATATATTGACTACTACCAAATGCGTTATCCTGGTTAATTGAAGACTATTATTATTATTATTATTATTATTATTATTATTATTATTATCATCATCATCATCGTCATCATCATCATCAACACACCTGGGATTCACCGTTCATTGCTCCTTTATCTTAGGACTATAGATGTTAGATATGTGATAGAGAATTGCTTAAAGTAAGAATGTATTCCATTTTTCGAAGTATGGGGATTGCATTATAGTTGATACCTTGCACAAGCTAGGCACTAAAACATTGTTGCTGATGTTATGATTACATATCATTTGCCCTTGAATAAATTACAGCTACTTAAATGCTCATGGGTTACAGTGAAGTTATAATGGGATCCCCAAAAACCTTATATAAGATATGAGGTTTTTATATGTGTGTTTGTATGTGTGCTTTGTATGTGGACTTTGTGTGACCGTCAGAACTTTTATTTTCATCTGTATCATTTGTTTAGTATTCTCAACTGACAGAAGAATATCTGGAAATTTTAAAAGACTTAATTTTATAATTCTATCGTAATGTCTTCTAAGTAAATCATCATATCATATAAGTATATATTGGGGTGAATACCGTAATTTTGAAAGGCACCATCATCATCTTCTTTTTATTCAGCATAATATTCAATAATATACTAATGTTGAACTTGATTACTGTGAGAAAACTGTCATAAAGCAAAAGCGAAACAAATAGTATATCAAATAATGAAAGATGGTTGCAAAATATACAACAGATAGAAAGGAATAATTACTGAGTTACAGACGCAATAGTACATGCATATCATAATGTGATAATTATGACCAAGTCTTCACATATAACAGAGATACACGAGAATGTGTCGTATATATTGGACATGCCATGAGTACAGTTTAGTGATATATATTTCTGTGATCATAGTGTTTTACATACACATGGGTCATTTGACTGAAATTTGTATACCATTCAGCTATCAATAATTATTGTGTTGCTGTGTCTTATGTGATTTTTTTTTAATGACGCTGTAGCGGTAAGATTATATATTTATTGTAGCTGATATCCCAACCGTTATCTGGATTTCAAAAGTGTAAACAGATTATTTCCGGAATGTGGTTAAAAAAGATCGTCTTTGATGCATGCTACTTACGTTGCGTGCCGTTAAATAATTAAATCACAGTATACACATCATCCACTGTTTTCTTTATCATTGTTTTAATGAAACTTAGAGACATAATCAATAATAACAACGAATATTAATATACTTCGCTCACACGTGACATCTAGTATATGCACGGCGACAAACAATAACTCTCTGTCGTCGTGTAATAAACAGGTAAAAGGTGAAATTCTCTGCTCAAAAAATACACGAGTTCAAATATTTTCTGCGAAAGCTCAAATGTGAGGCACGGTTTGGGTTACAAAGAGAAGCTGGCTGCTCCCTATTATCGATGGATACGTGCATCAAATAAGCGCTTCTAAAGATGTCCTTAACTCTAAACCAGAATGGACTCTGGTATATAAAGTATGCACTTCAGCAAATATATGGAAATATTGTTTAAAGTATTTGATAAACTATGTCTGGTTTTAAATTAGAATAGTTTTTTTTTCTTTCTCGCCAAAGTGAAGTTGTTATTCAATAGCATTGTTGTATTAGCCCTTTTACCCACTGCGTAAGATGGTCACCTGACTTGTCATTTGAATCCGACGCTGGGTGGTGGGATTACAGAGACCTATGGTTCAGGTAATGACTTATTTTGGCCAAACTTGATTAGATGTAAGAAGAGTAAATTTCCATAAAATTTTGTTGTTTAAAATCAATTAAACGGACCTATGATTATAGCCTAGACTCTCATTAAATTAGTGTAATTAGGCATGTCTCTAGTTAACGATTTATTGTAGTGATTGCTGTTCAGATTCTTATGGTTGCTAGCATTCAGTAAATAGACTAATGTAAATAGAATCCACTGATAAAAGGCGAATTAACTGAAACGTATGGAAACTCAGAAAGACATTATATATATATATATATATATATATATATATATATATATATATATATATATATATATATAAGTAGTCATGTGAGTGTTAATAGGGCAGGATGAGCCTCTAGGGGTAAGAGAGCTTCGATGCGTTGGCTATCCAGAGAAATCAGTGGAGGTAAGAAATATTCACGCAAGTCTTTACACCACTTTCTCAACACCTTCTCTTCTGAGATCAGAGACCATGCCTCATCCAGATACTCTTCCAATTGTTTCTGATTAGGGTGATCGATTTGATATCCATAGCAATGTTCTCTGGACAGACCTGTAATTCTTTCAGTCAATTTTGTAGCAAAACAGGAGACTAAATGTTGTTCTTGTTCTGGCCATCTTGACATCCTAACTGTCTCCTTTTCTTCTGTTGGCTATAGATCGAAAACATCGTCATTGTCTATCTCCATAGGTTCTTCGTGTTGCATCTTTTTTTCTAATAGTCTAGAACTACTTCTCTCAAAATGTTGATTTCCAGAGTATTGTCAAAGTCTGCATACAAGATGGCGTTCACAGTGTTGACCAGAGCTGTAGCAAACTGAAGTTCCACACGAAGTTGGCCTGATTGTATAGGTGCAAATGTCCTTCGTAGCTGCCTTGATGGGGAGTGAAATCAAATCCCCACAAAGCATATCCTCCTGTAAAATCGTCTTACGAAATGCCGTGGCTACTGTTGGTTCCTAACTATCATGTGGCTTTAAACAGACTCAAGATCTCAAATAATTTTTCTGGGCAAAGTTAGGTTCCAAAAGTCTGACCATCTCGAGTGACTTCTATCTTGGAGACATTGAAGTGTTGAAAGTCGAAAGCATTTTGATCGATGGCTCCGTTGGGGGCTGGATTACTGACGATGCCAATGAGCAAACGTTTGAGGAGCTGTCCTTGGAACACATGAGCTTTGATCTTGGATAGGAGTACAGCGGCATTGGTAAACGTTTTCACTTCCAATCGTCGAACAGGATAATTGGCGCATGTTCTGCGCAAAGTTTGACTGATGTCGTTGGCTACTTTAAGTAAGACTTCTACACGGCGCACGTAAAGTCTGGCTTCTTTGATGTTGGTTATCCACTCAACAGATACTTGTCTTGCAACCACATGTCCAAATGCAAACGATCTATGAGTTCTAAAGTGCGCCCTTGTCTAATTTTCTTTCGACGGTCGTTAAATCCAACATTGTGAGGATCGTCATCTGCAGTCAATGCTGTGTCGTTGAACTTGTCTAAGGCGTCAGGTTTCCATACCACGGATGCATCCAGATGGGTGTTCTTGGCTTCTTTTCCGTACGTCAAGAGATTTTCCAAGTAAGCACGGTAAGGGTAAGCATCCATGCTACTGCTGACCAGTTTGTTATTCAAGTACAAACCCACTTCGCTGAACAACGAATGCATGGAAATATTGACGGGAGCTACTCTGTCATCGGCACAGGGATTGGTGTTGTCCGTTTTGAGCACTTTGAGTTTCAGGTACAAGCGACTGTCATTCAGATCGATGTAATCTTCGGTTTGTCCTTTGATTTCAAATTCGATAGGAGCTGAGGTAGTCAAAGACGACACAGGATGAAATCCTACCAATTGGGATTCTTGCATCGTCATCATGGTAGGTGGCATGGCAAACCGGTCGATTTCTGATTTGATACATTCACGAGAATCTCGGTGCATCATTTTCTCAGTTAGTAATCAAACACGTCTAATTCTCTGACAGTTCGTCTTTTCTTATTCTTTTTCTGAGCACCGTGTTTATGAGATCTAAAGGGCTTTCGACATCTCTTTCTGCCTTCTCCTTGCTGTGCCATTGAGAAAGAAGTAATGCACGAGCTAGCTGTGTAAAGCGAATTTATAGGAGTATAAGATCTTTTCCACTTTGCAGCAACACATTTTTTCCTGTTCTCATAAAGGCTTCTTTTGGATTTTGTTTGTCGATGAGGACGTTTTGATGAAATTCTTTTCCTTGCGTCGAAGCGGCATCTTTAAAGGTATGCAATCCTCGAGTCACCATGGGTTTCAATATAGGGGCTACCGTACGAAAAGCGGATTTTAATATATCTCCTAAACCATGTCCTCGTTGTCAAACAACATCTTGTGTTATAATTCACTGGGGAACGGTTTTCGAAAATGTAGTTTCACCGTTACTTTTCCTTTGGAGAATAGAATATATTGTCCCAGATCTCCTTTTATATTAATGTTGACACTATCTGGAAGATAATGAGGATGTACAAATTGACGTTGAACGTGATTCCACCTTCCTCGTGCGCAGTGACGGCAGAATCCACTTTGAAAGGAATGACTCTCAGTAACGGAGCGGCTGTGTTTCCCACCACGTTGTACTTCACCACATCGGAGTACACAAACAATAAATTCAGTCCAAGTTCAATTCGACAGGGTAACGAAAATACTTATAAAATTGATCGTTGCTGTAAACGTCTTTCATAGGAGCTAGTTTTGTGTATCCACCTAAAATATTAAACAACCCAGGACAAAAAGTAATGGCCAATATTCTGCTGTCCGAAAAATGCAATTTAAGGCGATGAGCAATTTTATCATACTCGATCAGGATACTTTTGCGAGCTTTTTCTAAGGCTTTTACAAACTAGTCGTTGAAAATAGTCGCAATGGTTTCCACCAGATGTTGAGCATTAAGATAATACCCCACAGGAATTCTCATGGTATAGCTAGTCAGTGAAGGAGGATTGGTGAATAATGATTTTGGGGATTCGTAAATGCCAGGATCATGTTTGTCCAAGTGTTCTTGCACTTGGTCACTCAGGATATCCACGATGAAAGTGTTTTGACCTTCGTTGATATTGAGGGCTTGCGTAGGATGAATGATTTCTACCAAAGCCACTTCCCAGCGAGCCATTCGTATGGCTTGAGGTAATTTAGCCGTGAAACAACATAAGGCATTTTTGGGAAACACATCCATAAAATTGTTGCTGGGTAAGGTTAAATAAAATTGGTTATTCATAGTTCGAGGGTTCTGTTGTCCGAATAGTCATTCGAGGTCAAAAGAAAATGATGTTCTAAATGTTCCAAAAGCGGGCTACTGTTGTTGTGATTGTAAGAATGACGACTTGCGTTGGCCGCACCGTTGTTGCTGTTATTGTCCGTACTATATTTCAAGGAAGGGCTCGGCAGAAGATAACCAATACAACTGCTGAGTAGAACGGTCCACAATTGTTTGTCTCCTTGTGCAAACTCAAATTGGCAATCGCTCCTAATAGGACACAATACACCACAAAGATTTGGCAGAAAAAGACGTTTTGAATTTTAGGCAAACGTTCTCCGCACCACACCCACACAGGTTGCTTTTGTAATTCTTGAAGAGAGGAACTCTCAGAAGGAGAGGTAGCTGCTGTGTTGAATGGCATGATGGTTACTTCTTCTTTTTATAGTCGATGACTTGGGAATCCAAGAATCAATACTAGAGGATATCCTTCCCAACGCACTTTGACTTCTTCCAGTCGACGTTTGTCCACTTTACGTGTTCTTCGAGCAAGAATGCTTTCGATATCGTACACGTCGTCTTCTTTTCTGGTCCCTCTTTGTAACTCAGGCAAGTAAAAGATTCTTTTTAACACTTCTACGTACATATCTTCCAATTTATGGACAGGAGGATCACGTCCACGGACTTGTCAAGTGACACGAAACAATTCGGTGGTCCAGTTAGGTAAATAACCTTTGTCAAAAGTGCGTTTTGTTTTTCCAACGCGAACCCAATCTACCGTCTTGAGCACTACTGCTTTCTTGTGTCCAATCTTGGGCGTTCCAAACAATCGATCAAACACCCTCACTTCGTTTTCAGAGGTGACTTCATCGGAGGCACATACGATGCTACGATGGTATGATTGATTGTAAGCTTTGACCAAACGTGGTAACACGTCGATGTACTTGAGAGTGTGTTGATGTGTAAAATATTTCCACATGCGTTCTTTCAAAGTTGTTTGAAAACGTTACGCAACACTGGCCTTTAATTCAGGATTTTCAGTGGTAACAAAATGAATGTGGCGTTGTTTCAATTCCTTTTGAAAAGCTTGGTTTAGAAATTCGGTGCCTTTGTCGGTTTGCCATCGTAAATTGTGACAACCACTTTGTTTCAACACCATTTTTAAAGCGCGTACTAATTCGGCACTGCTCTCAGAAGTCAAAGAAACGACCCAAACGGATTTTGAAAACACGTCAATGACACAAAAGAAATATATGTAACCACGACTGTATGCTTCCAAATGAGAGACACCATCTAAATCTGCTTGCCATTGATGATCGATGCCAGCCACTTTGGTTTGACTTCTGGAAAATTTTCGTCGGATGGGTTTGAGTTGAACGGCATGATGGTTACTTCTTCTTTTTATAGTCAATGACTTGGGAATCCAAGAATCAAAACAAAGGGGATACGTCCTCCGATTCTTCTTGTAACCATTGTCGTGCTTCTGGCAAACATACACTTTTCATTTTGGTTCTAGCTGTCCGATAACATTTCTCCTCCGTAAACAGCAGCATGTGCAGGATTGTAGTATATGCTAACTAAAAGTGTCTCCATGATGATGGGGTTGACAATATTGTCCCTCAATAAGTCACCCACTGTTCGATACTACTTTGGATTCGTGGGGTATTGAGGGTTTGGATAAAGCTTGACGTGTCCGACGAGAAACAGGAGTCGGTTGTAAAGGGGTGACTTTTTTCTTGATGTCTTTTTTCACTTCTGTCTTCCCTTCTTTCGTTGTTTTTTCTTGTAACTGTGACATCTCAGTGCGATTAGGATTGGGAAATAAATGATGAATCCGTTGTTCGTACCAACGATGGAGTTCCATCTATCGTTTGTAAGGAACTAAAGTCAGTTTTCGTCCTTCCATAAGTTCCAAAGGTACAAGTGTGCTGTCATTCCAGAGAATTCTGTCCTTTTTATCTTTTTTTTCTTCCCCTTCTTATCACATCACTTCTCCTAAAAGGGGTCCTTCAATCGATTCTAACAACGGAGCAGCTATTTTTAACAACATTTGATGTGGTTCTGCAATCGATCCTAATAAAGGGGCAGCTTGTTTTAACAACGGTCCTATCAGCATGAGTAGAAATCCTCCTCGTTGCACTAGCATTTTTTCTTTTGACTCAGGTCTATTTTCTTTTTGACCATTTGGCGAAGAACGTTCCGATGTTTTCCTAATTTCTGTTTCTGTATCCTGGACAAAGGTACCGTTCCTTTTAACACATTCAAACAACATTCACACAAGGTAACGATGATTTATTTCGGGCTGTTTAAATGAGTTGTTTTCGCATGGGATGATTGGGCTTAGTCAGGACAGACAACACAATGTTCAACTAAACGTGGTCGGAGTTATTTTTTCGTTTTGCCTTTCTTGGGACGACTAGGGTGGTGTGCATTTTCTGGGGCCATCTTTTGTGTCAAGAGCAAACAAAAATAATAAGGTTCATTTGATCCCACACTTCTTTTTCATACTGGAACTAGTCTCCACTGATGGTCAGCACGTCGTATCAACTTCATGGCGGGTTCCACCGGACGATGAGGTGTTTTCAATGGTCTATATCGTGTCAGTTCTTGTTTGGATAAATCCAGTAAACTTGGTAACACGCCTGTTCTGTCTTAAACTTTTGTTTTAGGTGAGGCTACTTTTTTAGCGGCAGCAGCAGTGGCTAAAGCAGCAGAAGTAGATGCCGCCAGATAAGAAGTGACTTTCGAAATAGGTTTCCATTTCTGCATCAAATTAGAAAACACGGGCCTTAAATCAGGTTCTTCAGCCATCATAACGTAGGGCAATGAAGAAGAAGAAGTGGCAGGAGAAGAAGACACCTTCAGCACACTGCGTGACTTTCGGGAGTACGTGCGCGTCCTAGCAGTAGTACCTCTGTTTCTAGCAAGAGAAGTTGTTTTGTTTTTTTGGAGGAGGAGCTTTTCTTCTTGTGGCTTTTCATTTTTGGTGTGTGTTGTGTTTTGTATGTGGCTGTCTTTTAGTGGCTTTTTTTTTTCTTCTTTTTGGTTTTGGTTTGGGCATTAGGATCCCATTTCAAAAGAGAACTAATAATGACACCTCCTAAAGAACCACTACCACCAGTTTCAAATGATTTGTTTTTTAGTTAGTGGATCGACTCTTGGATCTGCCAGTTGTGACAAAGCACATTTTTGTTTTTTCAAAAAGCGTTGGGTTTGATGGGGTATGTAGATGATGCCTTATGCAATTGACGTGCTGTCAAAGTAAACCATCGTAAGATTTCTTTGAGACTGGCTTCTAACAAATGGGCACGGACTTGTGCATTTTGTTGCAACTGATGCCGTGCAGGGCACGAATCAATTTGGCAGGAGGATGAGACTGAAAGAAAGTCAGCTTGAAGACTGTTACAAAAAAAGACGTGGTGGATGTTTTAATAGTTTTTTTTCAGAGAGTTGCCAAAGGGGACGTGTAAATGACAGGACCTCCTTCTTGACACCAGTGGTGAAACAAATTGGTACGAAATCTCAAATAAACGGGAGTGATGGGTTTTAAATCGATGAGTAAATACGCATGAGGTGTTTGAGTGGCATCGTCGTACCCATAATTTAGCCAAAGAGTGCCTAACTGTTTGGCTAACACTTGCACTTGAGATTTGTCTCTCTGACTTTTAAACAAGACCACATAATGGGCATTGAGACTGATGGTACGATGGACTTTGTTGAAATGATTTTGAATAATGTAAATGATGCTGGCATTACAATGATGTCTTTTTCGTATAAGCTAAAGTTTAGTTTCTTCTTCGTCTTCTTTTAACATGTCATCGAAGATGACCAGATGTGTTTGATTCAAGTCAGACACGATCCCATCGTTTTCGCGAGGAATGCCTTATACAAACTAAATAGATTCTCCTTGACTTTCTTCGAGTAACTTGTAAGACGATTGCCACTCGTTGTAACACACCACGATATACTGAGGTGGACGATCAAAAAATGGGATTTGTTCGATCAAACGTTTGATAAATTCGGTTTTGCCTGAACCACCGGGTCCTGCAATCAACATGTTAAAGGGATATCGCAGATACAAAGCTTCCCAACTTTGACGATCTAACTCTCGCCAATCCTTTCGAGAACAGAGGAGGAAGAGGAAGAGCAGGAAGATGATGATGCATCCATGACTATGGCATTCAGAATTTTTAGAGAATCACGAAAGACACAAGACATTTTATACATTTCATACACGTTTAATGTTTTTTTCAAAAAGTGTCAAACAAAACATATTTACATGTCCCGAATTAAAACACGAAAACACATAAGAGATTAATGGCTAGGTACATCAATAAGGCACAAATTAAACGAACCAAAGCTGTGTACACACAAGTGAGTGTACATTAATAGTTTCGATGAATGTGTGTCCCACGTAAACGACGTACACGATTCTTAATCTCTGTGAAATTTAGTGTCTCTAATTTCTCTGGCGGAAAGGTCCTTTGATCCTCAAGCGTATCGATTTGTACGACGGTACTGTCGTGAACTTGTACTTGGTCTTTCTCTGTGTCAGGTTCTTCTACCACTGTTTCTAAAATTGTTTCTAATGTCACTTTTGACTTTGGTTTTAAGTTCACTTTTTTTCTTCTTTTTTTTTTTGGATGATTAGTGACACGCAATGTCTTTGGCATAGTGTGCCACTTGTTGTAGCCGAGCATCGAAACCAAACTTTTTCCAGTCACGTACATTTCGTTCAACAGTAGTTTGTAATCCTCTAAGTTCCGAACACTGTCATTGACTTCCTTCTACGGAATTCGTTCCAAGACTGAAGGCAACGGACGTGGCATCGCTAGCTTTATATCCAAGTTCACAAGTTTTGTGTCTTTTGTGATAGTCTACCCAAAGATGTATGTGATAGTCTTTCCCAAGAATCAGTCTTCTTATACTATGGAAATAACAATAGTTTAATAATCGAGAAATGATTTTGAGTTTGCGTTTCATTTGTATCTTAACAAACTCTCTGTAAATGCGTTCTCGTAGCTCCAAAGGCAGATTCTGAATGTGCTCTTCTAAACTAGTCATTCACAGCCACGTCATTCTTTTTGCTGAAATAGTAGCACGTTTTCTAAATTGAATCTGGTGGTAAAGGATATCCAAGACATTCAGTGATTACTTTACTTCACGTCAAACGTCGTGAAGGAGTTTCGTGTTGAGGTGACACTTCTTTTAAAAGTTTTATGTATTCCTGTAAGTCATGAACTTGTTTCTAAACGTCGTCCCGTGGAAGTCTGTGTAACAGTGTCACATTGTATGGAGAAGTCATCACTTCCAAAATCTTAAAGGTGTCATGTAGTAGCTCACGAATGTCTGACCATTTGAATACTCTGAAAAGAATCAGTATTTTTATAGCATTCAGAAACCAATGGTTCAACCGTCTACGTCTCAAAGGATGCAATTGATCTTACTGTTTCACTTGAATCTGGACCAACTCTTTGTAAATGCGTTCACTTAGCTCCGGAGGTAAACGACGAATGTGCTCTTCTAAAGTATCCAAGATATTGCTTCTTTGGGCTGATCAAAGGAAGGTAATGACAGTGCGGAGACCATCTGGCATGCTCCAAGTAAGTTGAGTCTTTATACTCCCATTCATGAAGTGTCACACTACAGCTGAAACACTGGACTTTATCTCCTTCTCCCAAGTAGGCAAATCCGGATCTAGCTAAAGCTTTGGGCCATTTATCTTTGAATGTCTGGAATCGACTTTCAAAGTCACAATAGCTAGCAAAGCCATAGGCAACGTGTATTCTTCCTTGATGAGTAGTGGTTTGCCAGTGTATGGATGATATTCGCAGGTAGGTACACCCTTAGCATCACATTGACCAGTAAAGCAGAAAGGGCTTCGTGTTGCATTGCTTTCAGATAGTGGGACGGTAAGGCACACGAAAGGCATCGCTTTTGATGGTCCCAGAGGAGCTGCAAGATCGTGCTGCATCGGTGTGCATCGGTGATGTCAAAGCGTACGGCATCACACTCGTCGCAAGGGACCACATCGCACAGGAGTTTATGATCGAACTTAGAGTCCACAGAAGGTCCCTCACTCGGTGGCTGTGTCGAGTTCGTCAGCATCGGTGCCAGTGTACTGGCCTCCACATTGAACTTGAAGTTTAAAGTGAGTTCCTCACTCGGTGGCTGTGTAGAATTTGTATTCATCGTCTTGCTTGGTCAACGTTTGTATTCTCAATAAATTGTTGGTCTTGGAACTTGTCCCTTTTTATTCCGGATCTCAGCGTGTCGGTACGGTAAAGTGTTCTTGTCTGGAAGTCGCACTCGTTTCAGGTAGACAATTTGTTAGACTTTTTCTAAAGGGCGACTGACGATTTTTTTTATTTGGTAAACGTACAATTTTGTGGGGCTCTAATGTTTTTACTCGAAGGTCTTGATCTTGTCCGGACTGTAAAGCTTCTTTCAAGACATCAAATTTGACTCGTTGGCCCGCTCGATAATTCAGTGTCAATCCTTTGACTTTGCATTTCGTATGAAGTTGGCCTTGTCGGTCTCTGTTTGGTAACCGTAATTTTTGGGGCCACCCCTGGCAAAACTGATAATCGTCTCTTGTGGGTGCTATCCGTCCATGCCTCTAAAAAATCCCTTCGATGGCTGGGTGTTCACTACCAGGGCGATGTATGTACATATAATTGTCGGTGTCAAAGTACAGGACTCGATCTCCCAAAAGTTCCAAGGCCTCATACAATTTTAAGCGAGCATTGGCTGTCACGTAGGCTGCAACGACTACATCGCTAAAGTCGTGGAGAAGTACAAAATTTGGCCCTTCTACGTAACAGACCAAGATCAAATGTTCACGGATAATTTCTACTTGTTTCATCGGTTTTCCTTTGTCTTCCACCAGTTGAAATAAGCGACTTGGACCTGCCAAGTGTTCCGTCTTGGGCAATCTCGGACGTTGTGCCAATGTTCCCAACAAATAATTGAGCATGACTTTGTATTGACGAATGTGTTGGAAGTCAATGTGTTCTGTGATCATTTCAAGCCACCCAGTACGGAATCGAGCATATTTGCACACCGAACACACATTGATGTATTTGAATTCTTCTCCTCGAGATTCGTCTACGTCGTACAGCAAGCGTGTGGCATTGGTTCGTCCTCCAAACAAACTGTCGCATGGGTCCAAAGGTTCAATGTCTTTCACGTCGTAAGTTTCTGCAATGCGTCTAAATTCTGGATCGGTTTTGATCCACTTGGTATCCTTGACTTTCTAACTTTAGGCGCCGTTCGTATGTTTCTTCGTACAACTCTTCCATTGTAGAACCTGAGAAAGGGTTTTCAGGTCTCGTTGAGGAAAACAGGTAGGGCATTAGTGAAATTAGCATCCCTAGAATTCGCACACAGTCTGGGGATTTTCTAAATTCCAACCATTCACGGAAAGCCTTCCAATTTTCTGTTCTCCCCCGTTTGTCGCATGTTGTGTCCATTTGTCTTCCCGTGCACTCAAGTAATGCAGCCAAAGCCTTGCTTTTGTCAGAGAACTGATGGCTGACCGAGAGATAAGTGTTAGGGGATATGATGGCTAGTTGGTTCTCGGGCAGGAACTTACTTCGGTACACGCTTTGGCAATGGTATAAGCTTCCTTCAAGGGATAGATACCTCCGTGATCCAGAAATAATTGTCGAAACTTTCCACAGCAACAGCGTAAAATGTCCACATCGGATCGACAATACTTTATCATTTCTTCTTGTAAGTCAAACTGGTCTGAAGCGTGAGTGTGGTACCAAGCGTGGAACCTTCTCAGTATTCGGTGTGCATCCCGTCGGGGTAGTAATAGTGAACGTCAGGCAAATAAGGGAGCACAGTGTGTTGATTCCCTTCGGTATTGAAAAATTGATGAAAATACCCTTTGGCCATTTCTGTCATTCCAAACGTTTTAGGCATTCGACTTAAAGGCATGACCAAATAATTCATGGAATCTTTGAATTGTACTTATCCCACTTTCATGTAGATGAGTTTGGCTCCGTTCACGGTGAATTGAGGGCATTCGGGGCCTTGTTCTGAATAATATTTCAGAAGAAATTGTACATCGTGACCCGAGAAATTGTGAGTCATGACTGTAGCGTATCGATGACAGTCTCCGTAACGCTGGATGTCCTCTTCGCTCCAAGTGTCGTCGGTAGGGTCTAAAATCCATTGGGCAAAATCAGCAAGAGTGCAGGATCCCCGAAAGATTTTTTCACGTCCTCCTGGAATCCTACTGTAATGGGTACTGTGAAAATATATAGGTTCTTGAATGCACTTCTCAAAAGCCCAATGAGCAACGCAGAAATTAGGCATTGCGTACATTCAAAGTCAATCAAGAAAAAATCCACTTGTGTCTTGTTCTTCTTGTACTGCTCTTCCTCGATGTCTTTCTCCAGTTCATTGTCATATTTTTAGATGTAACATTGATGTTCAATGTCCACGATTTGGTGATAGAAATGAAATTTGTTTCCCGGAACAAACGTGTTTCTTCTGGTTATTGGATTGAATAAGCTGTCCACACGTGAAGCACAATCTCAATAAGTCACAAGCACTTTTCTGCTGGTGAACTTGTTTCATGCGATGTTCTTCGTAACACACGCAGAACTGACAAAAGTTCGCTGGCAAGAAATGCAATGAATGCGTTCTACGGGAATGCATGGTTTGGAGGCTAAACAGCCCCGACATCTCGCTCCGCAATGAATGTGTTGGTCCCGAGTACAAAATCATTGGTCACATTTCTCGCAGTAGTATTGGTATCCAAGAAATCCCGTGATACTGGTAATAGCATCGAAATGCTCTTGATGATGATACACGTGAATGCAGTTTCAATCGGGAAAATCGGGTCCTCGATACACCAGAGCTCTGGAACCACTTGAGGGTATACTTCCAAGATATACCGAGGAGCCAAGACGTCTTGAAGTTTTTACATTTCAGGAATGCCACGCACTGTCACTTTACATATGTCTGCTTGCTGCAACATCAGTTCTGCTTCTTTTCGTTGTTAGACTCTGTCCGATGTTCGAAATCTCTCCCATGCTCTTTTTCATTCTGCGGTCTCGTTCATGATGGTATACGTTCACCCCGCGACGATGGCACGGGTTAAGCACATCTGGTCTTTTTCATTGTTAATTTGGACGATACTGTGTTTGGGACTGCTAATGTCGTCCACCAATAACATGTCACGTGGTCCGCTACCTCTAGAAGGGGACACGTGGGTCATGTGAAGAGTGGCTTTTCCATCGGTATTGGGTAAATTCTTCATTGGAGTGTTGAACATGAGTAGTTATCGGGGGGTAAATAGCCCGTGGGGGAGGGGCACTATAGCCCTAAACGGGAATTTAACATGGCGGGGCCTCTACAGCCCCAAACGGGAATTTAACATGGCGGGGGCACCATAGACAAAAACGATAATTTAACATGGTGGGGCCTCTACAGACCCAAACGGGAATTTAACATGGGGGCCTCTACAGACCCAAACGGGAAAAGGAACGGGAAAAGGAAACAAAGAGAGAGAGAGAGAGAAGTAGGGCAATCATTGGGAAAATATATCTTTTCTTGAAAAATGGGTGGCCCTGAAAAGGGCCGTTGGAGGAGGATTACTTTTTCCTCCAACATCGAGTAAAGAAGCCTAGGAAGGTGGTGTGAGATTTTTACTTCTTCTGGAGTGGTGGTGGTGGATTGGGTAGCCAGTCGCGATGTTCCATACGTCTGAACTTATTCTGAATTTTCATCCAGTTTAAATTCAGGCGTTGAAATTCATTTTCTTTCCTGGCCTGTTCCTTCTGACCTCTTTCGAGAGCCCACAAGATCTTAATGTGGGCTACTTCTTGCTCCAAAACTTTTCTTAATAATAATTTTGTCGTGTGAAGATTTATCTCTTCACGCCTGACGCTACTGGCGGGTGGATAGATCCAACAATCTTCCTTCACTTGGTGTAGGAAGTATTCCAGCCCATCCAGTAAGTCGAGGGCCGACTTGATAAAACCCACACGACAAGGAGCCGAAGAAGTCTTTTGAGATTCCTCCACCAAGACATCCTTCACCAGCCTCCTCGCTGAAGTGAGAGCCGCTAGTTGGCTGGTGACGTATGGCTTGGTGGCAGGATATCTCCACCAACACTCCAACCTTTCCACCAAAGACTCCACACCCACCATCACATCCCAGGCTTCCTGCAATAGCTCTACAGTATTCATTCTTCAGTTGAAGTGTGAATGGTGCGACTGCGGAAGGCGCCGCTTTATATGCTAGAAGGGCGGACGTGAAGGAAAACATCCCTTTTTTTCCAAAACATAATTTTTTTATCAAACATACAAACAAACACACACCACACCATCCTTTCTTTTTTCTTTTTTTATCATGCACACTCTATACAAACACACTCTACAAACACATACCAGGGAATGACTGATTTTGTTTTTGGAGTGAGAAAAAAAACAAAACAAACACACTCTATACAGACACACCAACATACACACATCTATGGCAATTATGAACATTAATCTTTTCTTGTGAAATGGGTGGCCCTGAAAACTGCCGTTGGTTTTTTTTTAAAGTTCATCTAGAGGTGTGGGCACCTCCCTGGCTTTGCCCGACAAGCGGGACAGCTCCCCCTCCATGTAGCTGCACTCATGCAGCGCTTGGTGTTTTTAAGGATAAACGGAAGATGGTCCGCTTCAGGATCCCAATTTTCCTTCTCCTCCTCCTCCATTATTGAGTGGGGTTTGATTGAGATCTTGTTTTCCTTCTCCTCCTCCTCCCTTTTCTCCACTTCATGGAGGAGATGTCAGGCCACCTCTAGATGAACTCGAATCTGTCTTACAATTTCTATGGTGTTCATTTTGATAGTGAACAGGGTAGCTCGATCGGGGGAATGCGTCACTTTATATGCTAGAAGAGCGGACGTGAAGGAAAACATCCCTTCCCAAAACAAAAAACATGACACACTCCACCCGCGTCTGACGTCATCCCTATGACGCCATTCTAGGCTTGGCGGATTTTGCACTCCATGACCCTTACCCAAAAAAACACAAACCCAGTGCGCGGACCTAAAAGAAACTACTTTTGATAAAAAAAACACATACACACACCCTACATACAAATTTTTTATTTTCTTATTTTTTTTTATCAAACACAAACACACCACACAATCCTTTTTGATATTTTTTTTTTTTTTTTTTTTTTTATTAAACACAAACAAACACACCACACAATCCTTTTTTATATTTTTGTATCAAACACACATCACACTATCTATACAAACATTATTTTTTGGGAAAGGAATTTTTTGTTTGGTGGGCAAAGACACAAACACACAAACATACAAACACATATATATGGCAATGTAAGAGTGATTATCTTTTCTAGAGATCTGGGTGGCCCTGAAAAGGGCCGTTGGGGTTAAGAAGTTATGTTTAACTTCTAGTAGCAGTAGCAGTAGCGGTAGCAGCCGCAGCAGGGCGGCCACGTTTAGCCACAGGTCTCGTGGCTGCTGATGGACAAGCTTTCTTTCTGGTAAAAGAGAAGGCAAACTCATCGCAGTCTATCTTACAGCTGACTTCTCCGTCGGGTAGTTTCATCGACTGCAAGAGTTGGAGCTGTTGTTGTTGTTGTTGTCTTTGCTGCTGCTGAAGTCTTTGTCTCTCCTCCCATTCCGTTCTGTCCCTGATGATCTCTTCCCTCAGGACTTCTTCCACCAGATCATGAGCCATTTGTAGGAAGATCATTGTCTTTCTCTCAGGGTTGGTCTCCATCAAATGATGCTTCACCCTCTGCATATTCACCATAGCGTCGTTCAGTTTGCTTATCTTTGCTGCTGCCATCTTCTTGAAGTGTTGTTGAGATCTCGACGAGTCAACGAGAGTGACTACACTGGCCAACACACCGCTTTATATGCTAGAAGCGCGGACGCGATGGAAAAGATGGGGTTCAGATCGAGAGTGAGAAAATGGATAGAGGGGGTGACTTCAGATCGATAGAAAGAGATAGATAGAGCATATACATTTTGTTTTTCAAATTCAATAAAAAACCACACAACACGAATTTTTTTTTTTTAAAAATCAACATTTTTTTTAATGAACAACAAGAAGATTCTCTAACATAAAAAATTCAAACTAACAATCAACAAGATATTAAACAGGAACGTATTTACAG
Organism: Margaritifera margaritifera; assembly: GCA_029931535.1. Classification (NCBI taxonomy): domain Eukaryota; kingdom Metazoa; phylum Mollusca; class Bivalvia; order Unionida; family Margaritiferidae; genus Margaritifera; species Margaritifera margaritifera. The sequence goes on along the minus strand of JAQPZY010001661.1, from coordinate 3,531,984 downwards.
GGTTGACAACGTTGGGAAGGTAAACTAAACTTCCACTTTTCTACATCTACATCATTCTAATGCACACTACGTTTCTGAGCTAAACACAAGAGATAACCATAACGTTCACAAAACCATCAAGTCACTAAATGTTCTAAGGAATATCCGAGACTGCGTTGATGAAGAAAATGTACACAATATTGTCCACACACCATTGAATCCGATCCTTGTAATCGGGCATTATTGAATCGAGTAGAGATGGCATTTCTTCTCATAAACTCGATGATGTCGTCTTCCAAAGGAGGTAATCCATAAGAATCAAAATATTCCACACCACCATTGTGATCGTTGGAAAAGTACACAGCAACCCAATGGGTTCCTGGTCGATGACTGTCGTCGGTATTGATGACATAGGCATGAACGTCTTTAGATTTGCGATGAGGTAGTTCATCTTTAGCACACACCACAGGATTCCAAGAAGAAGTGTAGGAACTGCGAATCAACAGGTAATGAAGTTCCCTGGTATCCATTTTTTCTTCACAGGTAATAATGAGTCATCAATCCACACTTGACTGTAAACTTGAATTGATCTGTCAAGTAATTCCACGAATACTCACGGCTGATAGTCTCTGTACTCTGTTGAATGAGACCTTCGATGCGTTTGATCTCCAGAGGAGTGAGTGGAGGTGAAGAAGAATCCTGCAAGTCTTTATACCATTTTCTCAACACCTTTTCTTCCGAGATCTGAGACCAAGCGTCCTCCAAAAATTCATCCATTCTTTCTTCGGCTGTCATCATCAAACATTTGTCGTGTTGTTTTTGGCTGGGATGATCGATTTGATATCCTTGACAATGTTCTCGGGTCAGGGTGTTCATTTTTTCAATCAATTCCTGCACATAACAGGAAACTAAATGTTTTTCTTGTTCAGGCCATCGAGAAATAAATCCAACAAACTCGGGAACAGTATTATTCTCTTCTTCTTCTTTTGGAAGTTCTGGATGAATCAACCCGTCATCATCCGTGATAGTTTGGGACTGTTGTGCTTCACAAAATCCCTCGTCTATTTCCATAGGTTCTTCTTCTTCGTGTTGCATCTTTTTTTCTTCTTCTAATAGTCTAGAATTACTTCTCTCAAACTGTTGATTTCTAGAGTATTATCAAATTCTGCATACAAGACGACGTTCACCGTGTCGGGTAGAGGATCTTTAAACTGAAGTTCCACACGAAGTGGGCCTGATTTTATAGGGTGGAAATGTCCTTCGTCGCTGCCTTGGTCAAGAGTGAAATCAAATCCCCACAACGCATACCCTCCTGCATAATCGTCGTACGAAATGCCGTGGCTGGTGTTGGTGCCTAACTGTCCTGTGGCTTCAAACAGGCTCAGGTAAGATCGCAAGTAATTTTTCTGGGCGTCGCCAAAGTTAGGTTCAAAAGGTCTGGTACACAACGTTTTGCCATCTTGACTGACTTCTATCTTGGAGACGTTGTAGTGGACTCCGTTGAGGACTGCATTACTGACGATGCCAATCAGCAAACGTTTGGGGAGCTGTCCTTGGAAGACGTGATCTTCGACTTTGGATCGGAGTCCAGCGGCAATGGTAAATGTTTTCACTTCCACTCGTCGCACAGGATACTTGGCAGTGGTTCTGCTCAACGTTTGACTGATGTCGTTGGCTACTTTTGGTAAGACTTCCACACGTCGCACGTAAAGTCTGGCTTCTTGGATGATGGTTTTCCACTCGTTAACATGAGCCATCAAATGGAAAGCGACACTACTGCGATTCAGTCTCAGGCGTACATCTACTCCGTTCAACAAATACTTGTCTTGCAACCACATGTCCAAATGCAAACGATCCATCAATTCTAAACTGCGTCTGATTTTCTTTTGACGCTCGTTAAATCCCACATTGTGCGGATCTGCTGGAATTATAGTTTTATCAACGGCTTGCGTCGCCGGCACTGACACTTCTGTGTCGTTGAACTTTTCCGATGTGTCAGGTTTCCAGACCACCGAAGCATCCAGATGAGTGTTCTTGGCTTCTTTTCCGTACGTCAAGAGATTTTCCAAGTAAGCACGGTAAGGGTAAGTATCCAAACTGCTGCTGACCAGTTTGTTATTCAAGTACAAATCTACTTTGCTGAACAAAGAATGCATGAAACTATTGACGGGTGCCACTCGGTCACCGTCCCCAGGAAGGCTGCTGTCCGCCGTTTTGATCACTTTGAGTTTCAGGTACAAGTAGCTGTTATTCAGATCGATGTAATCTTCGGTTTGTCCTTTGATTTCAAATTCGATAGGAGCTGAATCCGTCAAAGACGATACAGGATGAAATTCCACCCATTGGGATTCTTGCATCGTCATCATGGTGGGAGGCATGGTAAACATATCCAGTTCTGACTTGGTACATTCGCAAGAATCTCGGTGCATCATTTTCAATGGCTTTTAGTAATCAAACACGTCTAATTCTCTGACGGTTCTTCTTTTCTTATTCTTTTTTGGAACACTACCGTGTGTTTTATGAACTCTGAAGGGATTTCGACGTCGTCTCTTTCTACCTTGTCCTTGCTGTGAAGTGGAGGAAGAAGTAATGCCAGGACCAGAAGCGTGAAGTGAATTTATAGGACTCTCTCGAAGACCCAAAAGATCTTTGCCAGTGTTCATCAACACAGTTTTGCCTGCTCTCATAAAGGCTTCTTTAGGATTTTGTTTGTCAAATGAGGACGTTTTGCAAAAATTCTTTTCCTTGCGTCAAAGCGGCATCTTTTAAGGTATGCAATCCTCGAGTCACCATGGGTTTCAAAATAGGGGCTACCGTCCGAAAAGCCGATCTTAACATATCTCCTAAACCATGTCCTCGTTGTCGAGCCACTCCTCGGTACACAGGATACATTTTTTGTTACAATGCGTTAGAGAACTTTTTTCGAAAATGTAGTTTCACCGTGACTTTTCCTTTGTCAATGAATGGCACACTTTGTCCAAAATCTCCTTTTATACTAATGTTGACACTGTCAAAATACGATTTAATGACTGGAAGATAATGAGGGTGTACAAATTCACGGTGAACCTGAAATGTGTTTCCACCTTCTTCGTACGCACCAGCACCAGTATCTGCTTCGAAAGGAAGGACTCTCAGTAACGGAGCGGCTGTGTTTCCCACCACGTTGTATTCTACCACATCGGAGTACACAAATATTAAATTCAGTCCAACATTCAATTCGATAGGGGTTTTAAAAGCCTTTCCAAAATCTAAGTTGCTTTGGACTTTTTATTTTTAAAAAATTTATTTCCACCCAAAATATCATACAACCCAGGAGAAAAAGTGATGGCCAATGTGTCGTCGTCCGAAAATTGTAAGACGAGACGACGTGCCACAGGATGGTAACTGATCTGGACACTTTTCTTGGCTTTGACTAAGGCTTTGGCAAATTGAGCCTCGAAGATGGCCTCTATGCTGTCCACCAAATGTTGAGCATTAAAATAATACCCCACGGGAATTCTCATGGTATGGCTCGCAAAGGGAGGAGTGGTCGTCATGAATACCTTTCTGGAATGCTCAAAGCCAGGTTTAATTTTCTCCAACTCATCATGCACTTCCTTGTTCAAGACATCCACGATGAAAGTGTTTTGACCTTCGTCGATGTTTTGAGCTTGCGTAGGATGAATGATTTTTACCAAACCTACTTCCCAATGAGCGTCGTGATCCAAATGGATGGCCTGAGGTAATTTGGTCGTGAAACAACATAAGGTGTTGTTGGGAAACACATCCATGGAACTGTCACTGGGTAAAGTTAAATAAAATTGGTCATTCATAGTAGGTCTAAAGTTGTTTCGCTCTCCGAGGAGTCACTCGAGTTCAAATGATGTTCAAATGGTTCCAAAAGAGGAGTGGTATTATGGTGACTGGAAGAAGGTGGACTGGTGTTGGTCGTACTACCGTGGTGTTGGCTGCTGTTGTTGTGGTGACTGTTGTCCGTCGTCGTAAATTTCAAAGAGGGACTGGGTAAAAGATAACCGATGCAACTGCTGAGTAAAATGGTCCACAATTGTTTGTCTCCTTGTTGCAAACTCAAATTGGCCATAGCTGCTCCGATGACACAATACACCACAAAAATTTGGCAGAAAAAGACGATTTGATTCTTAGGCACACGTTCTCCGCACCACACCCAGAGCGGATTTTTTTTTTTGTAATTCTTGAAGAGAGGAACTCTGCGAAGGAGTTGAGGTCGTGGTTGTGTTGAATGGCATGTTAGGTTACTTCTTCTTCTTTTTATAGTCGACGACTTGGGAAGCAGCAATCCAAGAATCAAAACTAGGAGGATATCCTTTCCAACGTACTTTGACTTCTACTACTCGACGTTTGCCTACTTTGCGTGTTCCTTGTTCGAGAATGCTTTCGATGTCGTGCAAGGCGTCTTCTTTTTTAGTCACTCGTTGTAACTCAGGCAAGTAAAATGTTCCTTTGAGCACTTCACCGTGCATGTCTTCCAATTTATAGACGGGAGGATCGCGTCCACTCACGGGTGTAGTGACACGAAACAATTCGGTGGTCCAGTTGGGTAAATAACCTTTGTCAAAAGTGCGTTTGGTTTTTCCGATGCGAACCCAATCTCCCGTCTTCAACTCCAGCAAGTTTTTTTTTAGGTGGTCTGCTCCTCTGGGGTGTACAAAACAATCGATCAAACACGGTCACTTCGTTTTCAGGGCTGACCTCTTCGGGGGCACATCCGATGCTTCGATGGTACGATTGATTGTACGCTTTGACCAAACGAGGTAACACGTCGATGTACTTGAGAGTGTGTTGATGTGTAAAATATTTCCACATGCGTTTTTTCAAAGTTGTTTGAAAACGTTACGCAACACTGGCCTTTAATTCAGGATTTTCAGTGGTAAAAAAATGAGTCTGTCTTTGTTTCAATTCTTTTTGAAAAGCTTGGTTTAGAAATTCGGTGCCTTTGTCAGTTTGCCATCGTAATGGGTGACGACCACTTTGTTTCAAGACCAATTTTAAGGCACGTACCAATTCGGTACTGCTTTTAGATGTCAAAGGCACGACCCAAGCAAATTTGGAAAACACGTCGATGACATAAAACAAATATTTGTGACCACGATTGTAGGCTGCCAAATGAGAGATGTCGGCTAAATCGGCTTGCCAGTGATGATTGATGCCTTCCACTTGGGTTGGACTTCTAGAAAATTTTCGTCGAATGGGTTTGTGTAACGTGTACGTCGATTGTTCTTGTAACCATCGTCGTACTTCGGGCAAACGTACACTTTTCAATTTACTTTTGGCAGCTCGATATAATTTTTGAACTCCTCCGTAACCAGCAGCATGGCCAGGATTGTAATAAATGGTAGCTAAAAGTTTCTCCATGGTTTGATTTCTCAAGAATAAGTCAACCAAGTACCAATGCTCTTTTCTTCGTGGGGTATCTTTTTGGATTGCAATGCTTTACGTGTCCGACGAGCCACTGGTGTAAAGGAGGATGTTTGAACAGGTGTCATCGGTTCTGTTTTGACTTCTGTTTTCACTTCTTCCTTTTTCTCTTTTGATGGCAATGGGGTAGACATCATCTTTTTTATCCAACCCGGTGTGGCTAACTTTCGTATTTTTTTAAGAGGTGAAGTTTGTAACTCTTCTTCTTCTTCTTCTTTTACGGTCATCCCCGTGGCGGTGTCTGTTTTAGTGGTGGTGGTAGCTTTAGGTTCGCTTTTCATCAGGGTTTTGAAATCTCTCAGAGTGGGTGGAGCTGTTTCGTCTACAGCTTTTTGGTGAAAGAGTTGCAGACGTTGTAAAAGTTGACCGTACCGTTGCGATTTTTCTGTTTCTGACAAATCGCTTCGTTCCATCAGCGTTTGTAATTCTTGTTGTAACTGTGACATCTCGTTGAGATTAGGATTGTGTCGTAAATGAGGTATCCGTTGTTCGACCAACAATGGAATTCCATCCATCGTTTGTAAGGTACTAAAGTCAGTTTTCGTCCTTCCATTTCATCCAAAGGTACAAAAATGTGTGGTCTTTCCAGAGAAGGGTGTCCTTTTTATCTTCTTTTTGTTATCGCATGACACCTCCTAAAAGTGGTCCAGCAATCGTTCCTAACAAAGGACCCGCTATTTTTAACAACGGTCCTAACAGCATAGGTAGAAATCCTCCCCGTTGCACCAACATTTTTTTCTTTTGTTGGAGAGGTATTTTTTTTCACCATTTGGCGAAGAACGTTCCGATGTTTGCCTAATTTTTGTTTCTTTATCTTGGACGAAGGTACCGTTCCTTTCAAGACGTTCAAACAACATTCACACACGGTATCGATGATTTCTTTGGGGGTTGTTTGAATGAGTTGTTTTCGCATGGGAAGATTGGATTTGGTCAGGACAGACAAGACGTCCCAATGTTTCGCCAGACGAGGTGGAAGTCGTCCTTTTTTGCTTTTCTTCTTTTTTTGGTGGAGGTGGTGGTGTGCACGTTTGGGAGTCATCTTAGAGGTTAGGAGTAAGTCTGAAGTCTTTGGCAGGGCACCCTTCTATTTTATACTGGAACACGTCTCCACTGATTGTCTGCTCAACGTACCATCTTCATGACAGGCCTCACTCGACGTTGAGGTGTTTTCAATGGACTAAATCGTCTCAATTCTTCTTTGGATAAATCCACTAAACTTTGTAACACGCCGGTTCTTTCTTGGACTTTGGTTTTAGGGGACGGTACTTTGTTCGCGGCTGCTGCCATGGCCAGATCAGCCGAAGTCGAGGGTCCCGGAGTGGTGACTTTCGAAATTGGTTTCCATTTTTGATTCAAATTAGGAAACACATGTCTTAAGTCCGGTTTGGCAGGCATCATCGTGAAGGGTGGTTAACAAGACAAAGATGATGTGGACGCAAAAGGAGAAGGAGACCTCGTCACTGCTGGTTGTCGTGGTGGTGTCTTGCAGGTGTACGTTTGCGTCCTGGCAGCAGTATCTCTCTTGCGGCTCCTGGCAGTGGTGGGTGTTTTTTTCTTCTTGGCAGAACTTTTCTTTTTCTTGGGGGCTTTCTTTTTAGGGCTTTTCTTTTTCGTGGCTTTCTTTTTTTGGGCTTTTCTTCTTTTCAGGTGTTTTGGATTTTTTGGCTTGGGCATTAGGATCCCATTTCAAAAGGGAACGAATCATAACCCCTCCTAAAGAAGCGCTCCCTCCAGGGGTTAAAATGATTTGTTTTTTAGTCCGTGGATCGATTCTAGGATCGGCTAGTTGTGACAACGCCCCTTTATGTTTTTGAAAAAAACGTTGAGTTTGATGAGGGATGTGAATGATGCCTTGTAGTAATTGACGTGCCGTCAATGTAAACCATCGTAACACTTCTTTAAGACTAGCTTCTAACAAATGAGCACGGATATGTGCATTTTTTTCACGACTGATGCCATACAAGGCACGAATCAATTTAGCAGGAGGATGAGCTTGAAAGGAAGTCATCTCGAAGACTGTGAGACAGAAATGACGTAGTAGATGTTTTTATAGTTTTTTTCTTCAGAGTGTGACTGAAGGGGGCGTGTAAATGACAGGAGCTCCTTCTTGGCACCAATGGTGAAACAATTGGGCACGAAATCTCAAATAGTCGGGAGCGGTCGGTTTTAAATCAATGAGTAAATACGCATGAGGTGTTTGAGTGGCATCGTCGTACGCATAATTCAATCAAGGAGTGCCTAACTGTTTGGCTAACACTTGCACTTGAGGTTTGTCTCTGGGGCTTTTAAACAACACCACGTAATGAGCGTTGAGACTGATGGTACGATGGGCTTTACTTTGTTGAAATAAATTTTGAGTAATGTAAATGATGCTGGCATTTCGATGGTGTCCTTTTCGTGTAAACCAAAGTTTAATTTCTTCTTCGTCTTCTCCTATCATGTCGTCAAAGATGACTAGATGTGTTTGACTCACGTCAGACACGATCCCATCGTCTTCGCGAGGGATGCCTTCTACAAACGAAATGGCTTCTCCTTGACTTTCTTTCAATAAAGTGTAAGACGATTGCCACTCTTTGTAACACCACACGATACGTTGTGGTGGACGATCGAACAAATGAGATTTGTGTTCGATCAAACGTTTGACAAATTCAGTTTTGCCTGAACCATTGGGTCCAGCAATCAACATGTTAAAGGGATGGCGCAGATACAAAGCGTCCCAACTTTGACGATCTAACTTTTCGTCAATCACTTTGACCACAGAGGAAGTAGAACAGGCAGAGGAAGAAGAAGATGTAGCCATGACTGAGGTAGGAAGATTTTTGAGAAGAAGACAAAAGACTCAAGACATTTTATACGTTTCATACACGTTTATTTTTTTTTTCAAAAACAAACAAACAACAAAAACATTTTTTTTTACAAGTCATGAAGGACAAAAATGCAAACGGCAAAAATGGTGAGGTACAAGATTAAGGCTACCACTAAAAGAATTAAAGTTCTGTACAAACAAGTCAATGTACAACAAGAACAAAACACTGTCCTAGGAATGGAAGGCCCAGGCACTGGTGGTAGTATTCTTCTGCTCGTCTTTGTTTTGGAAAAATGAAATGTCTCTGGCGATAAGGAAGGGGTGTGTTCCTCAGGGGGTTGTATTTGGACGATGACAACGGTGTGGTCTTTCTCTGCTGTGTCAGGTTCTTCTTCCAGGATGGTTTCTAAGGTCATTTGTTTTTTTACTTAGGTTCCCATTTCACTTTTGGACACTTAGAGATGTGCCAAATCTTTGGCAAACTTAGCCACTTCTTGTAGCCAAGCATCGAAACCAATTTTTCTCCAGTCACGTACATCTTTACAATCGGTAAGTTGTTGGTGTAACTCACTAGCAATACACACTTCTTGAAATGTGTCAAAGGTAGATAAAGTTTGACTAATGTCTTCTTCACACAGAGGTACCCCACTTGTCTTCATTACCACTCTCAACACTTTGAGTACAATTTGTCTTTCGTGTACCGATAAAGCATGAATGGTCATGTTTTTTTCGTTGATGGTTCATCAAAATAGTCCAAAACAACCACGGGTCCTCCAAAATAATCCAAGACAAACACTGATCCTCAAAAATACTCCAGAACGAATGTCCTGGAAAACGAAATCCGAGAAAGGTAGTCACTAAGACACACACTGCATAGCGTCCAAAATTCAACGGAAACAGTTCTTGTATCAAGTCTTTATAATCCTCTAAGGTCTGAACACGATCGTTGACTTCCTTCCACGGAATACGTTTCACAAGTGAAGACCACAGTCCTGACATGATGAGACTTTATAGGGTGAGATTCCTAAGGTGGGTATCTTTTGTGGTGGGTTTTTATATCCAGGTTCCCAAGGTTGGTATCTTTTGTGAAAGTCTTCTCCAAGGTGCCAGCGATAGAATCTTCCCAGAATCAGTCTTCTCATACTTTGGAAGTAAGCATAGTTTACAGATCGAGGAATGACTTTGAGTTTGCGTTTCACTTGGATCGGGACCAACTCTTGGTAAATGCGTTTTCGCAGCTCCAAAGGCAAACCACGAATGTGTTCTTGTAAAGTATCCGACTTGGAAAGAAGTAACTCTCTTTTGTTTTCTTCACGATAGCTGTGATAGTTTCTTTTCAGAATCAGACTTCTGATACGGTGGAAGTCGCGGTAGTTTAAAAATCGAGGAATGAATTTGAGTTTGCGTTTCACTTTGATCTGGACCAACTCTTTGTAAATGCGTTCTCGGAGCTTCGAAGGCAAGTTATGAATGCGATCTTCTAAACTAGTCTTCTTGGTGACAAAACAGTCACACTTTAGCAAAATGGAATCGGTGGCTAAAGGTTGTCCAAGATGATGAGTGAGGATCGTACTACACAACCTCACTTGACGTAAAGGCGTTTCGTCTTGAGGTGACACTTCTCGTAAACGTTTTTGGTATTCCTGTAAGTTGGTTGTTTCCTTCACTTCGTTCCATCGAATTCTATGAATCACTCCCACACTGTAGGTGGTGCCATCCAATTCCTTACAAACCCAATTTCCATTTCTATCAATGTCTGACCATTTGAACAACTTGCCACTAATCAGTATTCTTACAGCATTCAGATACCAATGGTTAAAACACGTATGTCGTAAAGGATGTAACTGTTCTTTACGTTTCACTTGTATCTGAACCCATTCTTGGTAAATGCGTTCTCGCAGCTCCAAAGGTAAACCACGAATGCGGTCTTCTAAGCTAGGTATATACTGGTAAATGTGTTCTCGCAGCTCCCAAGGTAAACCACGAATGTATTCTTGTAAAGTATCATCCGACATGTTACTTCTTCTTGTCATCCGGCTCATCGTACCCGTACTCTTCTAAGGCCACTAAAGGTAAGAACTGACAGTGCGGAGACCATCTGGCATGTTCAATGTAAGCCGAGTCGGTAGGCTGCCATTGGTGAAGTCTCACACCGCAACTGAAACACTGAACTTTATCTCCTTCTCCCAAGTAGATAAATCCAGATCTGGCTAAAGCTTTGTCAGTAGTTGCTTGTAGTAGATATTTAGGCCACTTGCCTTGGGACGTCTTGAGTCGATTTTCAAACTTGGAATAACCAGGCAAAGCCACAGGTATGGTCAATTCTTTACTCCTGTAGGTATGACAATTATGTGTACGATTAATAAAGAGTAAAGGTCGTCTTGCATCGTTAGAGGAACGGTCAGGTGATGCATCGACGATGTCCAAGCGTACGGCATCCGTCTCATCGTGTGAATCGCTGATGCCAAAGCGTACGGAACCCATCTCCTCGCATGGCACTGCATCGCACTCCAAGTCGTGATTGCACTTGGAGTTCACACTAGATTTCTCCCTTGGTGGGTGGGTGGCATGAGTATTCTTATTCATATTTGGTGGGAGGATGACAAAATTACTCATCTTTTTTTGACGTCTGTATTTGCAATGAATGGTTTGGAATGGAAGTGGTTCCTTTTTTATACCTGTCGACTGTACCATCCGCAAAGTACTGTAATGTAATCGGTGGAAACGCCAAAGAAAGGTAAGCACAGTTTTGAGACCATCTGATATGTTCCAGGATAGCTGAATTTTTAGGGTTCATGTAAATGGTTACACCACAACTGAAACATTTCACTTTGTTTCCCTGTCCAAAGTAGAAAAATCCTGCTCTGGCTAAAGAGTTGGGAGTAGGTAATCCATGCCATTTAGGCCATTTTTAGGGCCGCCACTGGCAAAACTCAGGATGGTGTCTTGAGGGTGCTCGTCTGTCCAGGCTCCTAAACGATCTCCTTGGATGGTAGGGTGTGGGCAACCGGGTCGATGGATGTACATGCAACTGTCGGTGTCAAAGTACAGGACACGATCTCCCAAGACTTCTAAAGCTTCGTCGTACAACTTCAAACGAGCATGGGCTGTCACGTAGGCGGCAATGACTACGTTGCTAAACTTGTCAGGTTTTACAAACTTGGGTTCTTCTTCGAAATTGACTAAGATCAAATCATCACGGACGATTTCGACGTGTTTGACTAGTACACTTTTGTCGTCCACCAGTTGAAAGTAGCGATAAGGATCGGTCACGTATTCCGTCTTGTTTAAGATGGGTCGTTGGGCCATTTTTCCCCACAAACAATTGAGCATGACTTTAGCAAACGATCTTTTTCCTTCGTTCTTTTCCACGTCTTCCAAAGTGATGCCTTCGATGTCACGGTACTCTTCTTTGAATCGAACTTGGTCTTCGGGAGTCTGACACCACGAGGGATAGCCGCTGGCTTCTTGTTTCAGTTTTAAAAATTGGTTGACGTACCCCGAGAAAATGCCTGGATGATTCGTGGCGTCGTCCTTTTGGTATTGTGAGGTGGTTGGAAAGTGCCAGATTTCGTACACTTTCAACAAACGGTATCCACGATCCAGAGCTCGAAACAATTCGGCGCTCACCCACGTTCCTGTCAAAGACCGTTCTTCCTCCGTGTGGTGACAGGGGTGATCTTGGCTGCATGTTTCGGCACACGTATGGCATAAAGGAAACATCAGTTTTCCTTGGCAATGATGAGGTAAGATGGGGTGGTACAAGTCTGTCGGAGGTAAGACTTTACATTTGATCAATCCTTCGTATTGACGAATGTGTTCCAGGTCGATGTGTTCTGTCAAAATTTCTGGGTGTCCGGTTGGAAATTGAGCATATTTACACACACAAGGATACAAAGAACACACGTCGATGTATTTGATTTCTTCTCCTTTGGATTCGTCTACGTTGTACAGCAAGCGAGTGGCATTGGTTCGTCCTCCAAATAAACTGTGGCGCGGATCCAAAGGTTCGATGTCAGCCACGTCGTAACTTTCGCTGATGCTCTTAAATTCAGGATCGGTTTTCAAACGTCGATCGTAGTCGTGCTCCCACATTTCAACCACATTTCAACCACTTGGTATCCTTGACTTTCTAACTTGAGTCGTCCTTGGTAAGTGCGTTCGTACATCTGTTCCATGGTAGAGTCTGAATAAGGACTTTTCATGTCTCGATCAGGATAACAGGTAGGACATCCGTGAAACAAGCAACCCTGAAATTCGTACACCGTGTGCGGGTTTACTAAATCCCAACCATCCACGGAATAAGATTCAATCTTCTTTTCTCCTCCTCCGTTTCTGGCATGTTGTATCCATTTGTCTTCTTTTTGGCACAAGTAATGGAGCCAACGCAAAGCTTTGGCCGAATATTGACGACTTTCAAAGAGAGACGTGTTGGAGTCGATGATGGCTAGTTCGTTCTCGGGCATGAAATTTTGGGTGTACAATAAGGAACAGGCTTTGGGTAGGGTGCACGCATCTTTCAAAGGATCGACGTCTCCGTGATCTAGAAATAACTCTCGAAACTTTCCACAGCAACGCCGTAAAATGTCCACATCGGATCGACAGTACTTCAACATATCCTCTTGGAAGTCAAATGGATCGGACTGGTGAGCGCGGTACCAAGCGTGAAATTCTTCTCGCTGTTCGGGGCGCATTCCGTTGGGGTCGTAATCATGGAGGTCAGGCAAATGAGGTAGGACGGCATGTTGATTGGCTTCCGTATTGAAGAAGTGAGGAAAATAGCCTTTGGCCATTTCTGTCATGCCAAATGTTTTTGGCATGCGACTCAAAGGCATGGCTAAATAACTCATGGAATCTTTGAATTTGACTTGGCCTACTTTCATGTAGATGAGCTTGTTTCCGTTCATGGTGACTTCAGGGCGTTCGGTACCTTGTCGCAAATAATAATTTAACAAAAACTGTCCATCGTATCCCGAGAAATTGTGAGCTATGACGGTCGCATACCGATGACAGTCTCCGTAATGTTGAATGCCCTCTTCGCTCCAAGTGTCTTCGGTAGGGTCTAAAAACCATTCAGCAAACTCGGACAAAGTGTTAGGACCCCGAAAGATTTTTTCACGTCCTCCAGGAATCCGACTACAATGAGGACAGTGAAAATGGATCGTTTCTCAAATGCACTTCTCACAAGCCCGATGAGCCACGCAGAAATTGGGAATGTGAATGCCTGTTTCTTGCATGCATTCAAAATCAAAAAAGATGAAATCCACTTGGTTCTTGTTCTTCTTTAATTCTTTCTTCTCTATCTTGTCGTACTTTTGAATAAAACATTAATGATCAAAGTTCCAAATCTGGTAACAAAAAGGACATCTTTTCTTTGCAACACAAACGTGTCTCTTGGGGTCGTTAGTTCGAATCAGTTGTCCTCACGTGGAGCACAATTTCAATAAGTCGCAAGCACATTTTTGTTGGTGTCCTTGTGTCTTGCGATGCTGTTGGTAAAAAGAGGGACTGACAAAAGTGCGTCGACACGTCTCACAATGGACGTGGTGTTGTTCAGGAAGGCATGGTTTGTCCGCTAAACAGTACCGACATCTCTCACCGCAATGAATGTGTCGCTCCCTACTGTTAAACCCTTGGTTGCATTTCTCGCAGTAGTATCCGTATCCTAGAAATCCGGTGATACTGGTGATGGCATCAAAATGTTCTTGGTGGTAATACACGTGAATGTATTTTCCTTCGGGGAAATCGGGGCCTCGAAACAGCAGAGCTCCGCGCACTTCTTGAGGGTGTACTTTCAAAGTGTAGCCAGGAGCCAAGACGTCTTGAAGTTGTTGCATTTGAGAAATGCCACACACGGTCTCTTTGATGATACCAGCTTGTCGTAACAGGAGTTCTGCTTCGTTTCGTTGTTTGGTTCTGTAAAATCGTCGAATGTTCTTCCAGGCTCTTTTCCATTCTTTGCTCTCGTTCTTGTTGGCATACGTTCGCCCCACCACGATAGCCCGAGCCAAACACATCTGGTCTTGAGTATTGTCGATTTGGACGACACTGTGTTTGGTACTTCGAAGGTCGTCCACCAGTAACGCTTTCCTGCTTCGTCCGCTCCCTCGAGGAGGAGCAACGTGAGTCATGTAAAGTGTAGCCTTTCCACACGTGATGGTAAACTTGTCGTTGGATTGTTGAACGTGTTCGATTTTGGACATTACTTTGTCTGGTGTTAATTCTGCCGGGGTGCTGAACTCGATCCAGACAGGCGACTTCAAATTGTCATGATGGATGGCCAGTCTCAATCGATCGTCTTCTTTGGCTCCGCATTGTCGTTTCAAGTTCTGTAACACAGAACCCCACCAATCGGTAATGAACCCAGCCGCTTTCTCGGGAGATACTTCGGACTTAAAGTCTTTAAAGTGAACCGTGTGAGTGTAGGATGTTGTTTTAAATTTTCGAGAGGTTATTTTTTTCGTCTCTCGAATGCGATAGTAATTTTCAGGAGCCACGGTAGTAGGTCTTTTTTGGTCAGGGGTTCTGGTGGTGGTGGTGGATTCTTTGGGTTGGGTTTTTTGGGTTTCAGGCTCACTCATCTCTTCTTCGAAATCGCTAGCATGGACTTGAGCTAGCAGTTCAGCCAGCGGTGTTTCAGGCGGCACGGAAAATCTTTGTCGTCGTGGCCTCTTCGTTTCTTCTTCTGTTTTCTCATAGATTTGGCGTGATCTTTTCATCTTGAAATCTGATTTGAAACTGATTCAGTTTCACACAGGAGACTATATATAGAAAGAGCTTCTTACCCTCAGAATCAGTCTTTGTGATTGAACTTTCAAACAGTAAAGATGGAAGAGAAGAAGAAGTCAGAAAACCTTGCCCCTCTGCTCAAAATTTCAGCACAACAGACGGCTGTGACTATCAAAATTTTACAGAGAGTCCTTGGAAAGTATACCGATAAGACAAAGGACTACTGCTCCTCCTCTACCTCTCGAGATAAAAGTCAAGATACTTGTTATATCTGCCAAGAGAAAGGACATTGGGCTCCAGAATGTCCACAACGTCAAAACCAAAACAGAGATAAAGGGAAAGATACCTGTTATCATTGTAAAGGAAAAGGACATTGGTCTTCGGAGTGCCCTCAAAAACAAGAAGAAAATCTACCAGAGAGGGAGGAAGCCGAAGGATCTTCAAACCTAGAAGAAGAAGAAGAAGAACCTATGGTCAAGAAAAGCAAGAAAGCTAGACGACTGGAAGACAGTGAGAATGAAGAAGAAGAACCCTTGATCCCTGTGAAGAAATTCAAGAAGAACAAGAGAGACAGACAGTGAACAATGAACTTTTTTTGGAGTGTAATGTGATGTTCATGGTGAATTATTTTGTAAAAAAAAAATTGAGAATAGACCAGAATGGAAAAAAAGTAAGTGTTTTTTGTTATTTTAGAGTATGGATGCACTCACGCACTCACTCTTACACAAAAAAAAAACAAGGAATGGGGACTTTTTAAGTTTTACTTGATTTTTTTGGCAAAATTGATTTTTTTTCTAGAGATCTGGGTGGCCCTAAAAAGGACAGTTGGGGTGATTGTTTGTTTTGTTTTTGTTAAAACAAACTTATGGAGTTGACATGATGAGCTTCAATTGTCGTAATCCTTTTCCACGACCCAGTACAATTCCTGCTGCTGCTTTGATGGTGGTAGCAGTAGTGAATGGTGGTGGTGGTGGTGGTGGTGGTAGCATCTCAGTAGTCGTCGTGACGGGTTTCGCATATTTAGCCCGTGATGGTCTTTTTCTCTTGGGTTGTGTTAAAGAATACTCATATAACTTTCTTAGATGCTTTAACTCACGTAAAATGTCTTGGAGTAGTAGACTCACCGTTTTATCTTCTTCGCTCTCTTCTTGCGGTTCTTCACTCTTCTCCTGTTCTAACTTTCTTATTTCTTCAACTCGTTTTCTCCTTTCCTCTTCTTGTTGAAGAAACACTTCTTCCGCTTCTCTCTGTCGCTGTAAAAAATTTCCATTTCTTCTTGTTGCTTCTTTTTAAAATCATCCAGGGCAGGCAGCAAAGAGGGAAGTGGTACAGCAGTCGAAGTCGTAGTGGTTTCAGACTCAAATTCTTGAGACAGAAAATCTAAATTAAAATCTTCCGGTTGGAAGTTACAACACACCATTCGTTGCAGGCTCACTCCAATACATTGTATTTCCGGACTCTGTCATACTTAGGCTGTCCAAAAAGTAAAATCCCTACGAACGCTGTGATGCCTTTACACCCCAAATGACGTCACACCCCTACTCTCTTCCCATTGGAAGAAAAACCGACCCACTTGTAACGCGTGTTTGGATTGGTAGTTCATTTCGATTCATTTCAATCCGATCGTAGGGTATATATACCACCGCTTGTCTCATAAAGCTTCACCGGTTTTTTCTCCAAGACTAGAAAAAAAACAATACAAGATGTGGACAAGTGTGGAATCATCGACTGTCATCTCGGGGATGTTGTTTAACCCAGCATTCCCCATGTATGTCAAAGCTTCATGGGCCATTACTAAAATCACAGAGACCGCCATCTGGAAACGTCGCATCTATATTGAACGACAAGGATGTTTAAAGCGTGTCTTGATGTACGGTCCGGAAGTTCGTAGAAGTCTCCGAAAAAGAAGACAACCCTCCAGGAGATGTGTATGTTAAACCAAAGAAAAAAACCAACGGCCCTTTTCAGGGCCACCCATTTTTCAAGAAAAGATTAATTTTCCCAATGATTGCCCTACTTCTTTCTCTCTCTCTTTGTTTCCTTTTCCCGTTCCTTTTCCCGTTTGGGTCTGTAGAGGCCCCCATGTTAAATTCCCGTTTGGGTCTGTAGAGGCCCCACCATGTTAAATTCCCGTTTGGGTCTATAGTGCCCCCGCCATGTTAAATTCCCGTTTGGGGCTGTAGAGGCCCCGCCATGTTAAATTCCCGTTTGGGGCTATAGTGCCCCCCCCCCACGGGCTATTTACCCCCCCCCCCCGATAACTACTAACGTGTTTAATTTTGTCAATGACTTTAGACGATGTTAATTCTGCCGGGGAACACAATTCGATTCAGACAGGAGACTTCAAACTATCGTGATGAATGGAGAGTCTCAAACGATCGTCCTCTTTCGATAGACGTTGTCATTACAATGTCTCTAACAAGGAATTCTACAAATCGGTCATGAAACCTGCTGCTTTCTAAGGGGACACTTCAGACTTGAACTATTTAAAGTTGACCGGATAGGTGTAAGCAGTGGTTAAAAATTTTCTAAAAGTTACGATAGTAATTTTCGGGAGGTACGGAACGACTTTCTTTTTTGGGGACTTTAAACGCTCTTGGTCTTGTGGAGGTAGAGGGTGTTGTTTCAGACTCACTCATGTCCTCTTCAAAATCACTGGCATGTACTTGGGCTAACATTTCAGCTAGCGGTGTATGGGGCGACACCGAAAGTCGTCGTCGTTGCCTCTTAGTTTCTTCATCTGTTTTGTAACTAAAATTCTGTGATCGTTTCATTTTGGTTGCGAACTTAAATCTGATTCAATTTTACACACGCTCTCTCCCTATATATAGAGAGAGCTTCTTACCCTCAGAGTAACTATTAGTTATTCGACTTACAAACTGTGAAGATGGAAGAGTCAGAAAAGAATACACTTCTGGTCAGAGATTTAGCACAATGGACTGCTGTTGCCATGAAACATTTAGAGAGAGTCATTGGAAAGTATACCACTTTTTCTAATAAGACTAAGGACTACTCCTCTCGAGATAAAAGTCATGATACTTGCTATATCTGCCAGGAGAAAGGACATTGGGCTCCAGAATGTTCGCAACGTCAAAGCCAAGAAAAAGAAAAGAGAGATAAAGGTAAAGATACCTGTCATCATTGTCAAGAAAAAGGACATTGGTCTTCAGAGAGCCATTAGAAAAAAGAGAACAAGCAAGAGAGGGAGGAGGCAGAGGGCTCTTCAGAAACAGAAGAACCCACTCCCGTAAAGAAATGTAAGAAGTCAAGACGACTGGAAGAAACAATACAAGAGGAAGAACCCATGCCCGTGAAGAAATTCAAGAGAAGAGACAGACAGTGAAAGAAAATGAACTTTAGGGATGAAATTTTTATTGTGATATTAAAAGAGAATATACCAAGAGAAAAAGTATGTGTCTCCTTGTCTTAATTTGCTATATAAAGAAACACAAACGCACGCATACGCAATCAAATGATTGGATTTAAGTTTTACTTGATTTGACAATTTGATTTATTTTTTAAGAAATGTTTGTGGCCCTGAAAAGGACCGTTGGGATGTGGGTTTTTTAACAAACTCATGGACTTGACATGATGAGCATTAACTTCCTCAATCCCTTTGCACGTCCAAGCCCTAATCCTGTTGTTGTTTATGTTGTTGTTGATGCTGCTTTGGTAGTAGTAGTCAAAGGTGGTGGCATCTCACGGGTAGTGAGAGTGGATGATGCAATTGGCTTAGAAAGCTTAGCCTGTGAAGGTCTCTTTCTCTTGGGTTGTGTTAAAGAAGTCTGATACGTTTGTCTCAGATATTTTAAGTCCACCGAAAAATGTCTTGTAGCAGACTCAACGTTTTTATTTTCACTGCTCCCTTCGTTCTATCATTCACACTTTAAAGTTTTCTGCTTCTCTTCTTCTTGTTTTCTTCTTTCCTTTTGTTGTTGTTATTGTTGTTGTTGTTGAAGAAATGCTTCTTCTGCTTATTTCTGCCTTTGCAAAAAGTCTCCAGTTCTTCCTTCTGCCTTTCTAACATCATCCGCTAAAGGTAATGAAGGTGGTACTACCGTCGCAGGCAAAAATTCTTGCGATGACAGAAAATCCACGAAATCCAAATTAAAGTCATCCTCTTCTGCAAGAATGCTAGTGACCGCTGCTTTCGTCGTCGCCGTGCTGTCACTCCGAGTATACGAGGTATCCGTAGCAGGCACGCTCCAATATATTGTCTTCCTTTTATCAGTCATACATACACTATGCCGCAATGGTACACAGAACGCTGTGGCGCTATATACTGAAGGTGACGTCACACTCCCGCTCTCTTCTGATTGGAAGAGAGACCCTACATTTTGTAACGCGCATTTGGATTGGTGGACCTCTTCGATCCGTTTCGATCCGATCTTAGGCTATATATACCAGCGTTTTGTTACATGGTTTCACCTGTTCTCAAGACAAGATGTATACTACAGTAGAGGCACCAAGCATCGTATCAGGCATGGTATTCAACCCGGACTACCCCATGTATGTCAAAGTAGCATAAGCTATTCTGTCAACATAAGCACTTCTGCCCCATAAACACTTCTATCCCATAAACCCTTCTGCCCCCAAGTGTCCAATTCTGCCCCATAGAGGCCCATACTGTTCTATTTACGCGCACATTGCTAATTATATATATATATGTGTGTCCTGCGAACAATTTCATATTTTTTGCAACCATGCCACGACTGTAAGAAATAAGTGAAAATTTTGAAACTTAATTTCATATTTCTTTGAATCCGTAGGCATTACTACTAGCAATAAACGGTGCTGACATCATTTTCTTAGTATGTTTCATGGGAGAGAACAAAAAATTCGCAATCAGCTTAAGGGCGTTACCATTTCTAATTTGGACATGTGATGTTAATAGTCGAGTTGAATTCGCTACTATGAGCGATCGCCGTATTTATACACTATGTTTATGGCATTGATAGAAATCTGAATGATTCATAATAATACTTTAGTCTGTTTTTCATTATTGTGCACCATCAGTCAGTATTCGTCCTTCTTCTTCATCCTCTTCCTTCTCAGCGTATCATTCTGCGGAAATAAAAAATAACCAAATAAAGCCAATAAAAATAATTCAATTATTTTTGGGAAAAAAACATGTTTCGCGAAAACTTCAACAAAATTATGATAATATTGTACCAAATAAATGCTACACCTGATGTTAACAGAGTGTTTGCCTTTTCTTCTTCTTTTTATACACAGATTATATTTGCAGATTATAGCTTTCGGTCACTTATGTGGCTCTCTTTGGTCAATAGAAGTTGCCTGTTCTTACGAAGTTAAATCAAAAAATAGTAAATTTGGTTATGAATATTTATTTTTCCAGTAGTTGAATGATCTGTAAGTAAATAATCAGGCGTAAGTTTGTTTTACATATTTGGGGCTCTGTACATTCACATACACTGTTCTGTATGATGTTTATTTAATATTATAAATATTTTAGGAAATTATCAATGTTTCTTCACTTTAATATTTGCTTAAATCTTAATGTTTATCAGGAAAAAACATGTTTAACTAGTGTCCTTGAATATTGTTTTGATCAATATGTTTTCTCAATTTGAAGGTCAAGGTTGAATTTTGTTTACAGGTAGAATTCCATTAAGATGACTCATATTCTAGAACATTCTGTCATGTAACCAATCTTTATATATGCCATGTTTGGTGGACATTTATTCAGTTTTGACATTACCATCAGTCTTGTAAAGAGCTATTACAGTTGTGAAAATTCATTCCAAATTCTAAGAGAGGAATTATTTTAAATATTCATTGGATTATAACAGTGCTCATAAACTTTTTGATTTTGGATTTTTAATTGATGATTTTGGAATTTATGTGAACTTATTCAGAGATTTTGGAATACTTCATATTGACATCAGCACATCAAGATTACTAGTACATCAGGACTTTGGAGAACATTGGCACATAATAACATTCAAGGACACAGCCGTGAATTTGGAACATTCTATATTTAGGACTTGTGATTAGAACAATCATTCTTATTGGATTATTAGGATTTCAAAACACATTACTGTAAGTGACTTTTTGATTTTTCATTTTAATTATCTAGTAATAAATTGCTTGTTGATTTTTTATTTGATTTGTTGGTTTCACTTTCTTTCTGTTACATTTTTCTTAGACCATAGAGTCGTAACAACACCGACATCTGTTCATATAAATAACACGCGAAGTTCTCATTTTTTTTTCCAGTGATTTTTCAAAACGTAAGGTCTTGAAATACCTTGTTATTGAGTTTGCATGATATTTAAGAAAAGTATTTTTAAAAATATATACTTTTACATTGTTTTCAACCCAGACAAAATTCTACGGAATGACGCTATGGTCAGAGTGGTGTGCTGAGTAGGGTTAATAAGAGTTGTACATGTAATTGCAAATTTTGGTCGAAACTATTTGCACATGTTTAACCATGGCAAGGATGAGCAAACGTTTTGGTAAGGCGGGAGGGCATCATAAGAAAAAATGGAGCTTGGCATCCAGATATACCCAAACTTGTACTGTACGCAATTCTTGATCATGAAACATTATAAGTGTTTTCCAGTGCTACACACTTTGGCTCGTTGAGCTGAGAATCAAGTTCGCTAAGTTAAATTTGTTCTTTCCAATAATGTTTGGTATATAATCTGCTACGAGAAGGTTATTTCACTTAGAATAATCTTTTTGGGTTCACATTTTATTGCTAACTCTTCTGAAAGTATTATCCAAACAAGGCTAGAGATGGCAACGACAACATTGTTTGTCTATATGTCCTCAGAATGGTTCATACTTTCTCATATATTATGTTTTCTCGTATTTGTGTTCATCTCAAAGATATCGTAATGCCCCTTATGGCAGATGTTATGTCTGTCTTTCTGTTCGTCACTGCTGGTTTTAAATAATAGTGCGACACATATTTTGCTTATATCGCCATTCCCTCTCACGTTTTTTTACCGAGGGATCAAAAGGTACAAAACACAAAAGTACATTAAATGCCACGATATGTTTGAGTGAAATGTTATATAAGCAATTGGCAGCCCTGAACACCTGATTTTTGTCGAGCCCGACTTGGACGAAGCTTCATATACGCGATTACTTTGGAGTCCATCCTTCTACACCCTAGAATAACAACAATGTTAAAGTTTAACATATACGTCTATTTTAGCTACATTAAAGGTCGGCTCAAAAAGATATGTGAGGCTCTCTTGTTAAGACGTGACAAAGGAATTAAAATACCGAGGCAACATTGGTCCTGGGTCAATTTGTATCACCCAAGGATAGAGCCACTTGATCATAATATGGAAATGATATAAATCCCCGTTCAGTAATCATATATACACCCAGTGGTCATGAACAAAATGAATCCAAAAATGCAGTCAAACCTTCGCCACTTGGTCCATCCTCGTGCTACATCTTCTTATATATGACCTACATGGGTCACAATACCTTAAAAGGAACTTAAGCCCATCATGATGGATGTTTGTCTCTTTCTTTCTGCCAATCAATCACATGCATGTTGTATACTTACAATCAATCACATGCATGTTGTATACTTACAATCAATCACATGCATGTTGTATACTTACAATCAATCACATGCATGTTGTATACTTACAATCAATCACATGCTTGTTGTATACTTACAGGACCAAAATACACTCTTTTTTAGGTAGCATTATATTCTGTATTCCTCAGGTATGCTCCATACTTGTGTTATTTAGAATCATATATATATAATGAATAAGTGTTTCATATTTTAAAATTTTGTGATAATTTGCTTTCACTTTATTTGACTTTGCCGTCATGAATTTGCTTGCTTCTCTTACCAAGACAGTTAAAGAATTCGATGTCATGCTGATTACAATTTATATCTAATTCATATGCTTTTCTAAAACATGGAAGAATATTTTTCTTCATGTAAGAAATGAGTAGATTAATGTTTCATTCTCTTGATAATTAGTTTTTTTGAGACAACTATATTAGAACATTCATTTTCACAGTCCAAACTTAAAAAGAAACAAGCACCACTACAAGATACAGTGTTCATTACCTAACTTCAAGCATCAGGAAATGTACTAATTCTTCAAACACTTTAGCCTCGATTATAATGTGGGTCATTTAAAATATGATTTAAAAATAAATTATGGCAAAGCCGATATGCATAAAAGAAAAACAACATTTAAGAGATCTTTTCCATGATCATGACACTTCTACAGCTATTGGTATGACGACAGCATCTCTTGGTCTTGCCATAGGAAATTTTGTAAAGGTTTCACATGAGAAGGTAGAGGAACAAGCGGTGGAGGCAGCTGTAACGGTGGATATATTTCCACAGATTCTTTTGTTGATCATTGTGTAAGAATTATGAAATATTATTGCCAACTATTTTTTTCAGCTAGCTAAAATAGCAACAGCAGCACTTCCGGTATGATTGGCAGTGTAATAAGCTGGATTTTCACATTAGCTGGAAAGTTATTTATTTGTTAGCTAATAAATCAATTTCGCTAATTCTTGCCTTAATTGGCTGTTCTTTGCAATTCTACTTAAATGTTTATATTCGGTAAGTCAAGAATGTCAAGAAAATGGTCTCCAAAAAAAGAAAAAAGAAATTATATTTACAAAAATATGCCAGCCCCTGCAGCCATGGTCAAGTTTATAAACGATTGTTTATTTGTTGTATGATCTTTGTCTTTTAAATCATGAACTGTTTGAGTTTCAATTATAAGACTTTCGCCATTTTCATCCGTTTTGTCTATATAATTATCACCCATGTTCTCTGTGCTTATTTCGTTGTCTAGCTTTTGAATAACTTGTTCGGGCTCTTTCTCCGCTGCTGGTGTTATATTCTATATCACGCTGGTATTTATTGCAGTAATTTTGTAAAGATTACATTTATCTGATGCCTTTTTCAAATTGTTTTTGTACCCAATAATCCTACCCTTTTTCTTCACCATATTACTGGTTAACGGAAACATGGCATCACTACCAATATTATTGTTTAGTTAACTTTTTAATCTGAAATATAATGCTGAAATATTATTGTAATGTTTTCGTTTGAATCGTAACCTTCCTTGCCAAAAAATAAGTGTGCAAACAACTTTTAATGGCGTCTTGAACATTAGAAACAGACTGTGTACTTGCTTTGTAATAGAGCAGCTAAAATGAATATCACATAAGACCTGATGCTTTGATTTACTCTAGATAATCCTACTTCTGTAAGCCCGTTGATATAATCCATACTGCCCAGATTAATTAATTTTGACAGAATTCAATATCACGCTCACACATTGCCTTCTCTCTCTTCAGTGAATTATCACCGTCAAACTGTAAAAGTGACATGGTGCACATTGTCTAGTGGATTGTATGTAAAATATTTACCTTCTGTTTAGTTTACTTTTATCTTTTTAAATATTTGTCCAGTGTTATTGTAAACTGGAGCGT
Organism: Margaritifera margaritifera; assembly: GCA_029931535.1. Lineage (NCBI taxonomy): Eukaryota > Metazoa > Mollusca > Bivalvia > Unionida > Margaritiferidae > Margaritifera > Margaritifera margaritifera. The sequence continues at coordinate 3,507,569 of JAQPZY010001661.1, read as the reverse complement.
TAAAACGAGTTGCAGGAGAAGAATAAAGTGCAATGCTTGCTATTTTCATTTGAAATTTGATGTCCATACTATTTTTCTAAAGTTTCTTTTCATACACTGACTATCAATGCCTAATATTATTGGTTGTATCAAATACTTAATCTGTATAAATATACCAAAAAAATATAAAGAGAACTTGAGAGGCGTAACTCCGCTAAGTATGCTGCGCTCGATCAGCGGTAAGGATAAGAGTTTTTCTTCAAATTGTATTAATTTCCTAAGCTAATTCATAACAGTTCTTATTGAGATATATTTAGTCTCTAAGGTAAAGAAGTTACCCTCTAGAAATATATATTTTGGAAAGCTTATATAAAAGGATTAAATTGAGGGTGATAAAATAATAAAATAAACTTTGGTGCATCTAATACGTGTGGTTGTAGTAATATGTTGGTCTACGAGTCCTTTCGCTTCTCTTCTCAGACCCAACCCCCCTAAAACCCCACAATTGATAGATTCATGGTGGTCTAGAACTTTTTTCATTACTTTTATTGTGGGGAAGGGGTGACAAAATTTGCGGTGGGGGTGGTGAGGATGACGCATGCAATTCTCGGTTCTAAATGCTTTTGGTTGATAATACTGTCATCTTGTTCTTGGATTATTATTATTATTATTATTATTATTATTATTATTATTATTATTATTATCTTGTATTGTGTTGGAGTAAGTTGATGGTTTTTGAAAAAATAAATTCATGGTATGAGGCAGTATGCATCCGATCAATACTACTTAAACAATAAACACCCAATGAAAAAAATAATCCTAGGTCTAAATCACTGAAGGAATTTATTTGCCGACGATCATGAAATTGCAGATCAATCGAATCTCTTTTTTTACTAATATTTCCCAAACACTTGATCAGTCTCCTTTTATAGAGCCTAGAATAGATAAATGTACAAACTACATTAATGAAGGGATAGCCGATTATGTTATTTTGAATATCCCTTTAATTACATTAACTGACTCTGTTAATATTATACCCAAAATATACAGAGTTAACTCGGTGGGACTACATGAAATTTACCCAAATATTCTAAAAATTTCGGTTTTGTCAATCCCTGATTCATTGAAAAATGTAATTAATTGTAATATCACTTCCGAAAATTTTTCCTGAGTCGTTGAAATTAGCAAATGTGTTCGTAATTCATAAGTGAAATGAAAATAACGTCTCATCAAACTATTGACCTATACTTTAACAAAATTATCGAAAAACTCATCAGCAAGCATCTATTTAGATATCTCTACAAGCACCGACTCCTCAATGAATCACAATCAGGTTTCCGACAGAAACATTCATGCCAAACTGCCATGACGAACCTAATAGACCAATGGATACTAGAGATTGAATCCGGCGAGCCATCTCAAGCAATTTTCGTTAATCTTAAGAAAGCATTCGATATAATTGTTCATTCAGTGCTCATTAAAAAAGTATGTCTTTACATTTTCTTTCAAATCATACCTCGCTAACAGATTGCAGGTTGTTTGTACTGGTAAAAATACTTCCGATCTTGGTCATATTATTAGTGGTGTTCCCCAAAGTTATATATTATGGCCTATTCTTTTCATCAATGATTTACCTTTTAACATTGATCTCTTTGCTCAAGGTTTTACATTACACACAGCACCTATCCGCTGTTGTGGACCTACTTCTCAATATAATGGCTCATATCATTGCCACTAGCCAGAGGCGAAAATCTGATACGCTCTCCTTTAATGTTTACTGAGTGAGCCAATCAGATTCTCTCTTTCAAACCCAGTTACTTATCTATCGTCAAAAGGCCACTTCCGTTGATGTATAAGAATTTATTTCATTCACTCATTGATGACGTATTTCTATTTATGCATAATCATGACAAAAAGCGGAAATATTATCAGAGGCAGCGATGCGAGACAAGAAAGCATAGCGGATTTTCTTCCGTGGTTTGTGACGTTGGACTCATACTTGTCTGGTGTTAAAAAGACAAAACCTGTTTGTTGTCTACGTTATTAATATCTCAGTTGGAATTGGCATATCAATAACCTACACGCCATGATCTTCAAAAGAACTACTTTCCTACAATTTGTTTATGTAAACTTATACCTTCCCGGTTACGTGAATTTTATATTTCTGGATATATACTGCAACTGATAGACTACGGTTGTACCATATAGGAAAACACATCAACCTATAATCTATCCAGAATTGATAAAATACAGAAAGAGGCAGAGCGAATAATTCTGAAAAGTCTTATTTTGACTCCGTTAAATTTTCTTTTCTCTCACGTCTACAATGGCTACCAATACAAAACTGTATTCTTTATTTTAAAGGAATCATGCATGACATATACATCTCTAAACAACCTTTCTCCAGAGTATATGTCTGACATAATTGAACTTCAAATGTCAAATACTAAGCGTAATCTTAGATCTACCACTAATAACAAACTCAGCATCAACTTTTTTGGAATCCACTACAACTTCATTTTAAGTTTCGTTAAAGAAATTCATTCTTGAGTAGCTGGAATGATACATAAAGTCTCTCAGTACATAATTGTATGATTGTATCTAGATATAATATGAGACTTTATTAGTGTGCAGGTGAAGGGAATTCATGAGAGTTCATTGTCAGTATCTGATGCATAATTGTGCTTTCATGTGTGTGTTTCATTCTACATATATCTGTATGACAATTGACGTGTTGAAATGTATATACCGGTGTATAGTCTATGTTCATGTATGCTCTTTGAACATTGTTGTCATATATATTAATACATCTAGTTGACACATATGTCTGAGTGCGTGTCTTAAAATACCTGCGTGTGTACGTGATTTTATTGTAATAAAACCTTTTAATATGTTGAGTACCACTTGCCATATGGGCCTTTTATGACCAAATGAACTATCCTCGTTCGATAAAGAGTAGTAGTAGTAGCATTAGTAGTAGTAGTAGTATACCCATGATTCATCGTTCAGTATTTCTTTAATTTACTGATTAAAAGTCATAGATGTGTGATAGGGTCCCCAAAAATAAGAACTGATTCTATTCTTCTTAAATGATCATGGGTGACTGTAACGTCATAAAGTAAACCCATGAAACTTATATATATATATATATATATATATATATATATATATATATATATATATATATATATATATATATAAGTTTAAATTCTTGAATATGTATTATTGTCTTATAATTCTGATCTGACAAAGAAATATCTGGATATTTTTAAAGACTTAATTTCCTAGTTCTCTCATAATTTCGCCTAAGTAAACCTTATTTTTTAAATGCACGCAGTTGTGTAGCATCTTTTCAGCTACCTGACACCCTCGGTTAGAAGTGTATCAAGTTTATCGGTATCTAGACTTGTGCTCGCACCTTTACCACTAATGATGCACGCTTGCTGGTTCCCGGTCAAAAGTGGCACACTGGTATCATGATTATCAGAGAATGGCAGCGCAGTAGTCAGCTAAAACGTCACAAATATATGACAAAAACATTTTTTAACACGTTTACTATACACCGGCACAGAGCTATCTGGACAAATGGACCTGTGATCGAATTACGGCTATAAGTGACAGTTTACTATATGAAAACGAAGCAACGGACACCGACACAAAGCACGTAAGTCAATGAATGATGAACGTTCATATTTACAAGTATATGTAGTTTAATTTCGACAAATTTAGTTTAATTTTAAAGTGTGCAAATAAGTCTTAAAAATTCAATACGACAAACTAATTTGGGATGGGAATTTGCTGTAAAGTAGAACTCGATCAATTTAGAAATAAATAAAGGTTCTTGTAATGTCTATAAATCAATTGTTATCAGTTTTGTAGCATCAATCATAGATCATTCACTTTCTGTGTTGTATATGTTACTTCCGTAATCGACTACACCCATTTTCCGACTACATCATACTTGCCTTAGTCTGTTTATCTCTGCAAATCACTCCCATTTTTGTGGGTTGGGGAAATCAGGACAAAATGTACCTTTTGGAGACAAAACTTCTATAAATTACCTGTCTCTATAATTATATATTTCCTTGTGATATGTCGTTACTCGCATCGATACAATTTAAAGCAAATGTGAATGTTATGCTTAACACATCTCAATTCAGACTTTCCTTAAAGTGAATATATAACGCAGAGAAAAAATGCACAGCTGCTCTGCTTATGTATCACGTTAGCATGTGCTCGATATATCGTGTTGATATTTGTGGCTTCATGGGATTTCAATCTCTCCATGCTTATTGCATGGTGTCCATTTTGTGATATCATATATAGTTTGTATTACTAATATTATTAACAAATTTATGGCCTTATTAAAATTAGCAACAAAGTATATTTCAACAGGTCTTTCATATTGAAATTGTATGTAAAGGGATGCAACTCAGATTTAGATAAATGATTTGACCTGATAGTATTTATATCCCTTTGATATTCATCCACTCATGGTAATGCTTAAAAGGAAATCTCAATAATTTCTTAAATAATGTTTCACGTGTTAATACAACTTCTTTAGTGACATATAAAGAATAAAAAGCAAAATGCTATAATGATTATTTAGGGCAGAATGTATGCGATAATAAAAGGGACTAAGAGCAACGCCTCTGGAGTTATTTATTTCCATCTGATGTTATGTAAATATCACTCCAACCTTATATCAGTATTGAATCGAATATAAAATAATTTCAGTTTATTATCAAACTTGTGCAAACGTTTGGACTAAATAGAAAGCCATAAGTTTTTTTAACAAATGTGTTCTTGTCGAGCCCACGTTATTGGCAAAGCGAGATATAACAGTCATATTTCCTATGCCAGCGGTAGCACAACATTTTCTTATGGTTATGGTTAAAGTTTTTGCATGCCGATTATAAGGCCGTGTGTATTCCGTAATGATGTTTCCGGGCGTCCATCTGTCACCAAAATAATTTCATTGCAATAACTAAAGTTGTCCACCATCTACAGTTAACAGTCTTTGTGGGTCGCTTTCACTTGTGATAAGGAAGAACTCGATTCGCGGGTCAAATGGTAGAAAAATAAGGCTACTCTTACTAGAAAAAGACTTTCAACACAAAAACTTGAGTTCTCCATCATCGAAATTTACGAACCTATGACGGTGACTTGCACTTGAGATAAGGAAGAATACAATCAATTCAGGTTCAAAAGGTCAAAGGTCAATGTCAATGTGATTGAAAGAAGAAAAATAGTTTCCGCACAATAACATTAGTTCTACATGAGAGACCTGGATCGCACTTTGTTAACAGCTTCCACTTTGGGTTAAGGACTAAGCCTATCGATCCTAGGATCAAAAGATCAAAGGTTAAGGTTGCTGTGACCGATAAAAGGAACATGTTTTTGCATAATAACTTTTTTTCTACATCTCGTACATTGACCACCATTTATGGAATGCCTCCACTTAAGGTATGCAAGAAGCTTATTGACTCAAACAGATGGGTTTTTCAGAATGACGTTTGTTCTAGAGTAAGATTCTTGACCAAACGTTGTGGATGGTATATACTTATGGTAATAAAAAAAAACTCTAGATTCTGGCGTTTAAATGTCAAAGGTCTCGGTAGGTCTAAAATTAAAGTTATGGTTTCTGCACATGAAATTAAGTTTCAAGAACGTATACCCTGAACAAAGGTCTAGGTCACTGAGACCAGTTGGTCAGTAATCTCCAGAGTCAAATACACTCTACTAGTGCCTACAAAGAGAACTATTAAACACGTGGCGGGAGTATAATGTGCCGTTCATGGTACTCTTGTTTTATTTTATTTTTATTCCTTTGATGAATTGTTTCCATATTTTATATGAATCATTATAACGTTAAGACAATTCATTATGTGACTTCGTTGCTCACTCTATTGACTTTGGGTCAAGGTCACACGTTGTACACCAATTCCTTGATCATGGCCTCGACATGCAGGCCCTAATCTTCTTGTTTGTAGAATGGTTGTGTACTAGTAATTAGAGTACGTGAAAAATTACAGGCAATTTGGAATTACCATATAAAAAAATAAATAATGTATTCACCGTTCAACAAAATATTTCCTGCTACAAAAGTAAAACGATAAAAGAACAAATCCCAGAACAATTGAAGTAATTATATGAGTAAAAGTGTTGCATCACGTCTATAGTCTTCGTATAATTCTTTTGTCAGTGTGCTATTTTCTGCCTTCAACAACCCTATGTTTTGACGTACAAATTCTTATTTCAAAAAGAGAATAAATAATTAATCTCATTCAGTTTGCAAAAATTAACTTTTTTATCTAATAGCCTGGCAAGGATGGTGTGAGACAAATGGTCTCTGAAGTCAATTTTTTTTAAAGTTTTCTCTGTAAAACTTGGAATAGTTGTATGAAATCTTACAAGCATAACACTGATTTTCCGTTGCCTGGACCAATTTGGCAAGGAAATTGTCATCTCCTGCTCATAACGTCAAGGGAAGACCTCTCATCCATTCATAATATATTAAAAAGACTGGAAGCCGCAGTTCATGCTTCCAGTGTGTTATAGTGATACCAACCTGTTCTGCCAGTTTGTTTAAACAGCAGATAGCTGTGTGGTTAATGGAAAACTGAATAAATATGCAGTCTAGTAGTACTTGTGCTCCAATTCAAATGCCTGAATGAACGAATGTTTCCATATAATATATGGAGTTTGCATGCACATAAGCACAGGAGAGCTTATCATATACACCATGCAGTGCTCCAGATAAACAGATGCAGAGCAATGCGGCATGCTAACCCAAACTCTGCGCTTTTAATTTGCGTCCAGCACCTACTTTTACATTGACGCTACCGCAAAATTTGACAGCTTGATCATAACGTGCCCCCTTATAAAGAAAGTTTTTGCTACTTCAGTCAAAGTTATCGACGAATTTGTACAGGCGGGTAAAGTGGATTACTTCAGACGAGTATATATATATATATATATATACTATCACGTCGTGTTATCAGCATCAGAAAATCCGGATCATTACGAGAGGCAAATTTTCTGATACTGACAACAAGATGTGATCTAGCAATTAAGATCAAATTACTATAGTAATGATATTTTTTGTTATATGCCTATCAATTTTCAGATAAATGAATAAAATCCCAAAACTTAACTAGCAAAAACAATTGCTTAACATTTCAACCTTTCTGATACAAACTTCACCTTGAGTCATAAACAGAATTTCATTGTTTGAACAGCTGATATGCGCATGAATATCAGTTATATGAAAGAAGCGTGTGGAACAACAGTCACTCATTTTCACTACTATCATTTCTTCGACGCATGGGGGCAGCGGACGCATATATGTGATTTACAACTTTTGTGCAGTTGTCAAATTTTGCATCACGGAAGATATCACCAGCTGAATAACTAGGAAACGTCTGAACTGTTTCTAGCGGGACATTGTGAGAGGCTCAGATGGTAACTTGGCATGGAATGACAGTCATTATTTTGGCAGTTATTTACAGCGGGATTGGACAAATTGTTCGAACTTGATGATACAGATTTGTTAAAAAGAATGCTACTCATTTCCATTTGTATGTCAGGTGATGCTACGGCAAAGTTATTCACACTTGTTTGGTTGTAACCAGAAAACCTCGAGGAAAAAGTAGTTCCAGCCTCGTTTGAGAGTATGGTAATACGGGATCAGAAAACGACAGTATCGTTTTCCTCACGGCAAAATTCTGGCTCATTCTTGGGTAGGAAATTTGTATGTATATAATAAGTAATTTTATTATGTATTATAGGCTGAAATTATCATGGTTGGATATTTATGCAAGTGTATATTTTACCTAATCGCTCACAAAATAATGATGATTGTATGTTAAAGTTCTTAGTGGCTAGGTAAATTGGATACTTTGATAAATGCCCAACCATGATCATTTCATCAGTCTAATTCCAATTGTTCTCTTCTCTGTCGTCAGAGCATTAGATTCCATCGACAAACATCTGATTTGTTAGCCTCTTTAAAAGCGCCAGAATGTCCAGCCCCATCTTTGCTAGTCAAGGGTGGTCAGTCTACTTTTTTTTATCGTCCATGTGCGACGAAGCGTATCAACTACCATGGCAAGCGAAGATGACCTAGCGTTTAAAATATCACACCACAATATTATTCATTTTTCCTGATCATATTTATGCTCTGAGTTATTTCGCAATTATAATGTTACAATCTAGTGATTAAAATACAGTTATATGTCTGGTATATGCAGTTAACACCTTCATAATAAACAGTTAAGCTATCCTTGTTAGTTGTATGTATTTGACCCTATAGTTTGGAGTTGACCATCCCTATCCAGATCTAAATTAAGATCCAACTTGTGCCGTAACAGAAGCCGAAATAAATCCATCTTGTTACAAATGCAGTAATTTATGGAGGTACGTTTGCTCTGAAAGCCTGCCATATGCTTAGTGTGACTACAAATGTGATCGTTTGGGGTACATGAATAACTTGCATTTACAACGTTTTAACTTTGAATCGGAGATTCTGTTTGCGGTTACAAACTTTGTTCTGAAGTTAAGGGCGGAGGTGGGGAGGGGGGGGCGCCTTGTTTTTATTTCTTACATTGTAAGGAGTTGATACAGGTCAAGCTTGACCCCAGAGTAGTCCCGAGAATTTACCTATGTGTAATATCAGTATCACGTGACCGTTTATATAGAATCACATTCCATAAAATGCAGTCGATTCACAACAACTGGAATCACATAAGTGTAAAATATAGACCAGTTTTACTTTCAGCAAGAAAAACAGCAATTTGTGACCGGATGCAATAAATGAAATCTGTATTACCCTTCTGGAATGGAAGTTATGTTTTTCCGACAATATTTGATTCGCTACCGTTCGCTTTTCTTATACATTATGTCCATTGTACTACTTTGTCAATACAAATCCGGAGTGCTCAACTTGGCTTGCTTTTAGCTCCGATAGGGCAAACTAGCTTACAAAAAGTAAAAAATGTAACTTATTGCGACACATTGTATTATTATTATTATTATTATTATTATTATTATTATTATTATTATTATTTCTTTTTGGGAAGGGGGCACACGACGAAATATATTCTTTATTAACATATGTAAAGAAAATATCCTATGTATACAAGGTCTGTTTATATACAAATCAATCAATCAGTCATTTGCCCCTTCTGGATTGGCATGTTGTCTCTGTACCACGTTACTCTGAGTGCCCAGTCTTGGCAGAATTCTAAAAAAGGAATGTAATAAATTTGGTACTGCAGGTTTTAATATAATTGCGGGGAGTTTTGTGTGTGTGCTTGTTTGCTTTCAATTCAATGGGGTCTACACACAACTTCCCCTAGTTGGAGTATAAATCATCAAGATGTCAATAATGCCTTTTTGAATGTGTCAAACAGTTCAGCGATGAAGGCTAGTTCATGGTTCGTTTCATTATATGACTCTATTTGAGTGAGAAGTCTCCTAATAATTAAGTGCGTTCAAGAACTATCATTTACAAGATGCACGGAACAAGTTGAACTTGAACTGTTAGCACAGATGACATTGATCGAACACGTCATCATACTACATGGACTATGCCTACGGCAGGAGCATTACGCTTTCAACCTTGGTCTATATTTTAAAACTTTAATTGCTTTGCATAATTTCAACGCATTTAAAATTTCTTAATGCGTCTTTTTTACCCAATGTATCTGCTTAAAATACGAAATACGCTGCTTGCCTAAAACTCTAGACTTTGACAAATTGGTTATTTTACTACCAGTTTTGTAACAAATTGCATTTTCTGAAATTCGATGGGGCATTTTGTGAACACGGCAAAACATAAATTTCCCTAACAGACTGAGTTTTAATCTACAAAATGTTAATCATACCTTTTTGAGTGTTTCAAAAGGGTTTCGAGATCAAAACTAGTTGAGGGTGCATTCGATTAAATATCTATATTTGAGTGATTATTCTTACAGAGGAAAGTACTGTCATTTCAAACGTGCATGGAGCATATGGAACGTTCTCACGGGATCAAGTAGTATCATTTCAAACGTGCACATAACATCTGGAGCGTGCACCTCAAGCATAGTTTATATTGATCGAATGCACTATCATTATGCAGCTGGCACTATGTTTGCGGCAATTGAAACAATCTATAAAACTGTGGACTAAATCCTTCAATTTGTTTTGCTGTATTTGAACGCATTAAAAATGTCATTCTGCGTTTTTAGTTAATATATCTGCGTAAAATTCGCAAAACGTTGCTTATCCTAAATTCTGTACTTTTTGCATTTTTAGTTAAATTGCCTGTATAATACATGCAAATACGTTGCTTATCTAGAATTATGTACTTTTTGCATTTATAGTTAAATTGTCTGTATAATACATGCAAATACGTTGCTTATCTATAGCGCTACTGCATGCTATGTTTGTGACTTCTTTCGTATCGATGAAATGAAATGCGTGCATATGAAAAATGACTTATTTTATCGAGAAAGAATTAAACGGAATATGCTATTTAAGGTTAGATAAGTCATTCTAAAATAACTGATATGTATTTGGTATTAACGATACACCTGTGAAATAAACACACTTGTAGATATGACTCTGTGTAATCTGTTGCTTACATAAAACAGTTCAACTTGTTTGTATCCAGTGGGAGTAAATCCAAATGAGTTTTCATAATTATTTGAGACGGTTAAATTGTGTAAAATGAATTAAATGGAATATATTTTTCTATTGGTAAAGTTGTACAACTGGCCGTTCATTGTCTCTTTTTGATGTGAAATTAAGTGCCCTTCACAAGACTTTTACGTGCCTTGTGCCAGCTTGTGGGGCCTGGGGCCATGCCCTTTTTAGATTCGAGTTGGAACACTACCCTGGTGTCAGTCAATGATGTCGTCGTAAGCATGAACATATGTATACCTTTTATGTAGGTTTATTTTCTTAAACTTTTACGTCTACAGTTATGAAACTTTATATGTCAGGAATTTATATTAATGGTTTTTCATGGGTCGATAATTAGCCCCTATCCAAATGAGAAATATTTTAAAGTCATGCAAAATTCTTAATCTCAGCAATTTACCTCTGCAAAAGTTAGTTTTAATGTTGTCTAATGTTGTCTCAAATTGATGGACGCAGACCTCGTTCCAAACAATCTCTAAAAATCATTGTATGTTCATGCATACTAAGAGGTAGTATATACCATGATCCCCTAAGTAGGTCACTGTGACTTGCACCTTTTATTGTGTGTGTGTTTCTCGTCAATCTAAATCGACTGTCATAGATATTAAGACATTTTTTTTAAAAACTATTAATGTCTTCATAAATATTTTCAGTCAATCATTGCTGTCTTCTGACAGCAACATTTATAGCAAAAGTTTTACTTCATCGTATTTTTTTTAAAAATTTTGCATTTAATTTTTGGCTCTATTTGTCGAAGACCAGAAGAGCTTATGCGATGGCCTGGTATTCGATGTTTCCTGTGCTTCTCTGTTCATTAGCACAAGATTGCTATAGCTACTCATCCGAAACTACCAGGATAATTGCAATGATACCTGATACAAACATTCATCACACTGTTTTATTGATAGAGGTTGTTAATATCTTGTTCTTTTTTTCCTGCCACGACAGTGGTAAGGGCAATTAGTGCTTTTTCTTGTCCATCCGTACGTCCATCTGTCCATCATACCGTTGTTAAAGTTTGCTATTAGGTAATTTCAGGCACAGTGACAGGACATCTGTGTTCCATGAACACATTTCTATCTTTTAGAATTCGATCAGGCTTACCTACTTAATTTTATTTTTGTTCATTGGATACTTACAAATTTTTATACTTTGACTGCACCAATTGGATGCCATTTTGTTTAAAACCCACGTGTTTATACCCAAGAACGTGAGAAATAATAATTAGTCTATTGTACTTATGTTGGATAGAAAAATCAGGCTCATACATCATGGACATGAACTCTGCAAAACCTTATTCCTGTCCACGAAATAATGATCGCTAGGGTAGAATTTCCCTATCCCATACCAATACATATGAACGATTCTCCCAATATTATGAACAATATCCCTCTATCAGTTCAAATAATCATGGTTTTACGGTCTGGGTAATTCATTCTTCAAAGCATCTTGGAGAACATTTTCTTGGAAAACAATTTTCTTCCGGAAATGGTTTGATTCACAGAAACTAGGTACAATGTTTCCAAAATCAGTGCAGAAGCCAGCACTTTTCTTGTCGGTGTCACTTTAATTGACATTTACAAATATTTGTTTCGAAAGTATCAGATTTCTCAGGATTCCAGCAAAAATTCATAGAAGAAACACAACAAAGGAGTAATTCTCAGTTACAAAGAGTCATTCGGCACAAAGTCGACTCAAAGAGATAAGTGGAAGCAAATAGAGAAAAGATCCAAACAGAAAAGACAACACTAGTGGCATACGTCATATAAATCAGAGTAAGAAAAGAAGGATAAGTTATAATGACGAATTAAGACAGAGACTGAATAACACTTCTAAAGAAATGGACAGTAAGGATAAAGGACAGATTGGAAATAAAATCAAGAAAAGAAGCCACAGTAAAGAAAGAATTAAGAGTCTTAGTCATAAAAACAAAAACATAAACGCAGCAGAAGTCGATAGTAAAAAGCAAGCGAAGACAGTAATGATAGGAGAAGCTATAGACAAGAAAGACGTAGTCAGCGAGTTTTCCGAAGGAGGAGCAGGTGTCCAGGAAAACCTCTAACTTTCTTGGAGCAAATAAGACAGTATTTGCTGAAAGTTGCTACGATGTAGGGATATAGCGGTACAGAAAACCCAACAGGTGTATTTTGTTGACTGCAGAGTAGATCACATTTTTTTTAATATATGAAGGTTCCCGATCAACGGGGAATGTAAATGGTATGGATAAAGGGTAATTGGATCATAAAATTAAATTTAGGGTGATTGACAGTACACATGTTGGTTACAACTACTAGAAGTAAGTAGGTTGTACACGAGTTCTATTTTAGAATAAATGTTAACCTCCTTTAAGAAATTTAAAATACAAGCCACATTTACTGTTTCAAAAAGCTCATGTGCTGAACATGGTAGTAACGATAGCGTATAGGTTTTAGATCGAAACAATCTATCAGAAAGTGCTTCACGGTAAAGGGTTCGTTGCAGAAAAGACTCGGGTGGGTCTTCACCCTTTAATGTGTACGAGTGAGTTATGCAAGTATGACCAGTTCTAATTCGTGCAATGATTACCTTGCCCTTACGGGTCATTCTGTAGGAAGGAGGCCATTCGCATCAAGAGGGTTTGACCACATGGAGTTTGTTATTGACATCATTATTCCATGATGCCTGTCACTTACTAAATAAGGATTTTTTATGCTAGGTGTAAAATCAGTGTTTGGCATTTTAAATTCGGATGGTTGTAAAGAAAGGGATATTTTGGCAGCGCGGTCTACTCTTTCATTTCCTTTTATACTGACATGGCCAACAATATATTATATTGTGAGAGTTACACAGTTCGGTATGTTTAATGAGAATGTTAGTCAATAATGGGTTTTCCAACTTCCTACTGTGGAGTGACTGAAGTACTGATAATGAATCGGAGAAGATGATAGAGTTTAAAATATTTCTGGTTTCAAGATATTTCAGGGTAAGATCTATTGCCCTGATTTCTGCTGAAAAAATAGATGCGCCATCTGGTAAACGAAGCTTTGTAGTGTGATTTCCACTTATGAACGCTGCAGCAGCCTTTTTACCATCCTTTGAGCCGTCAGTATAGATTCTTTTGTAGTCCTTAAATTTATAGAGAAGTTCCTTGTAAGAGTTATGAAAAATGGAAGAATTTATCTCCAATTTTTACCTTCATGCAGTGTAAAAAGTACTTTGGGTTGTTTTAGAAGCCAAGGAGGTGTTACAGAAACAGAGGACGTTGGATTTGTTAAAGGTGAATTTTTGTATTGTCAAGGCTGGAAGATATCCTAATGCCAAAGGTAGGAATGACGTTTGGTTTATTTGCGTACAAAGTTCTGTAGTTGGGTTGGAAAACATACATAAAGCAGGGTTTACAGGGTTGGATCTCAATTTTCGGGCATACTGTAAAGCTAATGCTTCTCTGCGATGTGATAGAAGTGGTTCATTCGCTTCAGCCAAAAGACTTTCTGCTGGGGATGTCTTGAACGCTCCCAAAGCGAGTCGTATTGCCTGATGGTGAATTGGGTCAAGCATTTTGAAACATGACTTTCTGGCTGAACCATAAACAACGCTACCATAGTCAAGTTTGGATCTAATAAAGGTCCAATATAGGATAAGAACAACTTTTCAATCAGCACCCCAGTCTGTATGCGGTACTACTTTGAATCAATTAAGGGCTTTCAGGCATTTAGCTTTCAACTGCTTGATGTGTGGAATGAAGGTGAGTTTTATGTCGAAGACAATACCTAAAATCTTTGTTTCCTCAACGACCGGTATATGTGTTCCGTCTAACGTGAGTTTCGGATCATCATGTTGTCTTCGTAGCTGACAGAAATGCATATATGCTGTTTTTGATTTTGAGAATTTAAACCCGTTGGCAGTTGCCCAAGTTTGAATTTTGTTTATATTTTGTTGCAATTGTCTTTCAATTGCATGCATACGTTTGGATCGATAGCATATTAAATAATCATCAACATATAGGGAGCAATCCACAACAGAAGCCAAACACTTGGTGATGCTATTAATTTTGATGTTAAAAAGCGTAACAGATAGAATGTTGCCCTGAGGCACACCCATTTCTTGTTCGTACTTTGAAATCTCTATCTGAAAGAAAGTTTGATATAAAAGTGGATAGACGGCCTTTTAGACCCAGATCGTCCAGGTTATTTATTATTCCGTACTTCCATGTTGTATCATAGGCTTTTTCCAAGTCAAAGAAAACAGCTACTAAATGTTCTTTCTTGATAAAAGCATCGCGAATGAATGTTTCAAGTCTAAGCAGATGATCGTTGGTACTACGACCATATCGGAAGCCACATTGGAAAGGAGATATTAAATTGTTGGACTCTAAACACCAAACGAGCCTTGCATTGATCATTCGTTGCATCGTTTTACAGACACAGCTCGTCAAAGCAATTGGACGGTAGTTCATAGGATCTGTGCTATCTTTACCTGGTTTAGGAACAGGTATTACCGTGGCCTCTTTCCAAGATTTTGGCACCTTACATGTGGTCCATACGTCATGGAAAATTTCCAAAAGAGTTGTTAGTGGGGATCAGGTAGGTGTTTCAAAAATGGGTAATGTATCTCTTCAGGCCCGGTGGATGTATCATAGGCCTTGTTTAAAGCGTCTATAAGTTTCAATAGTGAAAATGGTTGATTATAACTTTCTGAATTATTGGATGCGAATTTTAAATGTGTCTTTTCTTTTTGACCTTTCACCTTTCAGCTTTCGAAAATCTTTTAAACACTTTTTTTAAACACTCTCAGCAAGTACATTTGCTATATCATGTTTGGAATTGAAGATTTTATTATTTAATTTTTAGATGTCGGAAAGAGTTGTTGTTTCCTTTACCATTTATTTTGCGGATCGTGTT
Source organism: Margaritifera margaritifera (assembly GCA_029931535.1). NCBI lineage: Eukaryota > Metazoa > Mollusca > Bivalvia > Unionida > Margaritiferidae > Margaritifera > Margaritifera margaritifera. The sequence continues at coordinate 3,492,024 of JAQPZY010001661.1, read as the reverse complement.
CCATACTTTCTTTATTGAAGAACGAGAGTTTAAAGTAGAAACATAGTTCTTCCATGATGATCGTTTACATTATTTAACCATGAGAAAAGCTTGAGCCCGGATTATCGGTTCCTACTTAAATTTTCGGGCGTTGGACGATTGTTAAAGTTTCACAATGCTTCTCGGCATTGTCTAATGGCAATCTTTACAATCTTCAGTGAACCATGTTTTTTTTTTTTTTCTTCTTTTTTTTTTCTTGTTCTTTTAAAGTTAGATGAGGACTTAGGAATGGATTCTTTTGCAATCTGGAGCAAAATAGATGTAAAACGTTGAACAGTATCATTGATGTTTATAAAGGTATATCTTTTAAGTCTAGTTTTGCAAAGCGTTTCAAACTTGACCCAGTTTGCCTTCTTTAATTTACAGTGTGAGATTCACTCATCAGAGGTAAAGTTAGTGTTTTTTAGGGAGATTGGGAGTTGTCGCTTCTGTGAAGGTCATCAGCGACTTTCCAATCGTAATCCAAAAACAGAGAAGGAGAACAAATTGTCAGATCTATGCACGTATATCTACCCGTTCCTGGATGTACATACGTTGGCGACTTAGTGTTATATAGGTACAAATCCTGTCTGGAAATTAAATCTTAAACCTTTCTGCCTGTCATTTATGTCCTTTGATCCCACTAAAATGTTATGGGCATTGAATCCCCGAGTAGAACAAATGGGGTAGGCAGCTGTTGAACGAGGTTGTCTAATTCATTTGGTTGTAAGTTGTTGTTTGGTGGTATATAAATGGAACAAAATGTAATCACTCGATGGATATTGACGCTTACAGCAATGGCTTGTAAATTTGTGCTTAAAAGAATGGCATTATGAGGAACTCCATTGTTCACACCAATGGAAGCTCCTCCTGAGGCCCTGTCAACATTTTGAGAGTATGTGTTCAAAAAGGAGCAACTTTTTAAGTGCGATGTTGTCTGTATCTTTTAAAAATGTTTCCTGCAGACACATCACTGCAGGATCATGCTCATTTAAAAGCAGAAGAATATCATTGTAGTTGGTTTTAAGTCCTCGACAATTCCACTGTAAGATGGTGTTCTTCATTATGAAATTAAAGTAGGGATGGTGTAGTAATTAGGTTAGACCTTTCGGAGAGGACACTTATATGTACTTATTTATCAGGAGGAAGTACGGGGTTAAATGTTTTATTTGTAGATCTGGAGCTGCGCTGAGAAAACGGAGCAGTTTCTTCTGCATCCATGTCCTCAAAGTCGCCAAACCTATTATGCAGTTTGATAGGGTCATCTGACCCCTTGTGCTGTCTGCTAGGATTCAGTTTGTTTTTATTTTTTGGTGATTTTGGTGTTGGGACATTATTGAATGTTGTCTGTGTGGAGGTTTATAGTGAGAAATATTTGAAGGTATTACTGCATCAGGTAGACTTGTTTGCGCCTGTGCATCCTTTGTTATCTTCTGACTGGTTTTTACTATAGTTGAGAAGGTTGGGCCATGTAGAGATGTTCTAGATTCTACTATCTTTCTAGCCTCCGGAAAGGAGATATTTGAGGTGTATTTCACCTTTTGAACTTCCTTCTCTCGTTTCCAGGTTTCGCAGTCCTTCGAGTTAGCGTGATGATCGTTTCCACAGTTTATACAGTCTGAGATGGCTTTACAGTCAGGTTCTCAATGTGAAGAATCGCCGCATCAGCCACACACGGGGCTTTTGGAGCATCTATCTTCGTGGTGACCATACTTCTGACATTTGAAACATCGAAATGGATTTGGGATGTATATCTCTACCTTGACCTGCAAAAATCCAACTTTTGCTACTTTGGGTAGTGTTGGTGTGTTGAAAGTAAGTACGATAGTGTTGGTGTCCTGCATTTTTCCGCCACGTTTGATACGGATTCGTCAGAATGCAGTGACACCTTGGTTCTTCATGCCTCCGATGATTTCTGTGTCGCCGACTCCCGCCAAGTCATGGCAGCGAATCACGCCCTTGGATGAAGTCAGTGAAGAGTTAGCAAAAGAGGATACTGGTATATCATGGAAAGTTTTTATTTTTTGGATATTTTCAGTTTGTCCTCTTTGCTCACATTCCACAAGCAAGCTACCTGATTTTAATTTGTTCACGCTTTTTTGGTGTTCCGACTTGTCCAAGTATTGTCTTTTCAACTACAAATGGAGATAGTGCAACAAGCGGTTTCGATGCATCTTTGGACTGGATGACCATGAAGCGCGGAAATTAATCGAAACCACATGGTTCATCGTCTGAATCAGATAATGGTTTTATTCTTTTAACTGACTTTTGTGTTGATTTTCCATCATGTTTTGTTGTATATTCATCACTCGTGCTCACCCACCCACTACTGAGCCCAACAAGGGAACATTTCTCAAATGCCAGGGATACACAAGAGATATACTCAGCAGGTAAAGATACCTCCTGATTGACCCGTTAAGCCACAGCCTTCCAGGAAACCTTCTGAGAAGGGGAAAATAAGGAGGAAAATGTAGGGGCAACGGTGGTATCATGAGAGATACAGTGAGAAAAAGGTAAAGAGTAAGTGAGAAATAAAGTTAAGAAGGCTTCCTAGGGCTCGGCGTGACAAGCCGATTTGTCAAGACCGGACCCATCCCGACCACCCGTCTAGCAAGAAGTAGAGGCCAAAGTAGTGTGTTGCATCGGGGAGCCACTGATGGTCTCCCCTTTACTCAACTATCATGATCCTTTCCTCCTTCGACACAGGTAGCTACCCACGGCGAACAAGTTGCCTCCACTCAGTCGCCTCTGACGATATGCAGCGAAGACGCATCGGGCCAATTCTACAACCCCGAACCCGTAGGGGAAGTAGATAAATGACACTTGGTATGTATGTTTGTATGAATATGTAGATGATCTGATTTGAATGTCATGCAAGTATAGCACTGTTTCCAACTATTCTGTTGGGTTTTTTTAAATTTTGGGTCGGCATGTCTGCCTTGGTGGCATATGTGTCATACAAACATAATTCTTGTAAATCACGCTTTCCTTTCTGCTTTTAACTCTCGAGACATTTGAATTAAGGGACGCAACTAGGTATATTTACACATAATCATTAAAGGTATGTCAAGTACCGCATTCGGGTTTATATCTTGAAGGTTACAAACACCGCTCAATATTTGTATTTTTGATTTTACATCTCCATCCACTCTGTAGCTGTAGGGACTTTTGAGCCTGAGGGATTCATTGTTTTTAGAAAGTTCAATTTTCACCAGCAATCTTCCTTACATTGAATTTGTTATATAATGAAAACAAACAATATGTCTCATCATCCGTCATCCATCCTCTCTTACGTCAGCCAAACCTAGTATGATATTGGATCAAATAAAGGCTATTCCAATCCTAGCATGGCATTGAATCAAATAAAGGCTATTCCAATCCTAGCATGGGATTGGGTCAGATAAAGGCTATTCCAAAAGTAACACATAGGGTAGTTGGGCGAAAACATTTGTCTGACCTTTCATCCATAAATAAAATTCAACCAAATCTTCAGTATAGGATTGTACAGCCACCCATAAAATACATTTCAATTTTTTTTTAAATCAGAAAGTTATCATTTACAGGAATTATTGCAGAACTGAAACGTTGGATGGAGGTGGTACAAATGTAGGAGATATTTAATGAAGCAATGAAGGTAGGGCTTGAAAATATAATGCACGATTTCTGCACATTAGGTTGATATTTTTGCACGTTTTTTTTTTTAGAAATAAGCGCGAATCGCGTAATTATTGTTGTATCAGCTGCCCGAGAGTGTATTATTAGAAATTAGAGACAGCTTAAGACTACCTTGCAAACCAAACTTGTTTTCATTAACTTTACCCATTGCAAGCAAACAGTCACCATGTTTCAAGACTGTCACACGCCTATAGCTATATCCATGACAACAGCGAGTAGGCCTAATTTTGTAACATACATGTGTGCAAGTTTAGGAAATTCCCTGTGTGGTTACGAATTTATTCATTCCAAAAATAGTATTGATGAGTGTTACTGTTTTGATGTGCACATACTGTGACAGTTGCAGTTTCATGGAAGGACAGTTATAGTGCAGCAGCTTACTGAAAAGTTGCTGTGTAGCTAAAATTAGCAGTAATTCCATTTTGTTGATGACAAGCAGCCAAAGCACATATGCTTTGGCGTGTCAGGATTCCTTTTAGCTCATCTGTACATAGAAGAATGGAGTTACTGTACTACTCCCCCCTCTGTCCACACTTATAAAAAACATATACATAATGACAGCCTCAGCGAATTTTAACCATTGTTTCTTCATAGACAACAGTTTGTAATGGGTTTCGTATCACCTACCCACTGGGGATGGGGCTAAGGGGTCTAACGGTGTGCATACATTTACATTAGTTGTACATTCCTTTTTCAAGTGTTGGCGTTTAGCTCGGGTTTGTTTGCAGACTGTATATATACTGCTATACCTGGAATCGCGAAACTTAGACGAGATGATACATCCTGATGAGCAATGCGTCATTATTACAAAAGTTGTTCGCTGTAACCCATATCTCATGTATCACTGACTTTACTTATATTTTTTGTTTTAAACTTCTCTCCTATACAGAAGACCTTTTCTGACCAGCACAGTTGGAAGTAGAATAAATATGTTCTTCAATAATATATTTCCATAATAATTACTATGCATCGCACATTCTGTTACCATCAGCAGGTTAATTCTGTATTGTGGATGTGAATCAGTATAGGAATGACATGAGTGGGCTCAATACTTTTCATGGAAGCCCACATTTGCTGTGGCTAATCAAGGTAATTTCTGATGCAGGCTTAATGCTTCTAGTTGCGGTTATACTGGTTGTCAGTCCTAAGACACTTAAAGTCTACTAGTAAAATATGGCTTCTAGAGGCGAACAATGATCATAACTTTTGAATCCGGTTTTCAGAAAATTTATTTCAGAAAAGTGAAAACGAAAATTAATTTGATTTTTATTAAATCATTAATGTATACTTTCATATGGAAAAGTGTATTCTTTTTTTGTTCTGTATCTGCTATGCCTTGCTATGCCTTGTTACAGTATGTATGTATGTATGTATGTATGTATGTATGTATGTATGTATGTATGTTTATATGTATGTATGTATGTGCATATATATGTATATATATATATATATATATGGATGGTTTAACACACATCAGCACACTACAGGATATAATGTGCAAATTAAAAATTCTGCAATGTAAAGATAACAATTACCAGAAAGAAATTTAGTAAAGGGGCATGTAGTATATGGTGGGTACTGGGGGTCTAGGTGGTCTCCTATGTTAAACAGGGTCAAAATTTATAGGGTCTAGGGGAATTTAACATGGGACACTTTGGGGTCATACGACAAAGAGGAACAGGCGTGGGGCATTTGGGTCACACACACACACACACACACACACACTTGGAGATCACACACACACACACACCAATATTTTTTTTTGAAAGGCAATAATGAAAAATAATCTTTTTCTTGAAAAATGGGTGGCCCTGAAAAAGGGCCGTTGGTTTTATTTTGGTTTAACAAAGAAGACATCTCCTGGAGGATCTTCTTTTTCTGAGACTTCTAGGGACTTCAGGTCCGTAGAAGAGCACCCGTTTCAAACATCCTTGTCTTTCGACATAAATACGTCTCTAACATATAGAGGTCTCTGTGATCTTCGTGATGGCCCATGAAGCTCGAACATACATGGCGAATTCTGGGTCAAACAACATCCCCGAGACGATAGTGGATGATTCCACACTAGTTCACATCTTTCTTCTTCTGGAGTGGTCTTGGAGAAAAAACCGGTGAAGCTTTATGAGACAAGCGGTGGTATATATACCCTAAGAGTGGATTGAAATGAATCGAAATGAACTATCAATCCAAACGCGCGTTACAAGCGGATCGGTTTTTCTTCCAATGGGAAGAGAGTAGGGTGTGACGTCATTTTGGGTATAAAGGTATCACAGCGTTCGTAGGGGTTTTACCTTGAGCAACCGAATGGAGACCGCAAAGACTAGTATGTATTGGAGTGAGCCTGCGACGACCAATGCCGTAGTGAACTTCCAACCGGAAGAGTTTAATTTAGATTTTCTGTCTCAAGAATTTGAGCCTGAAACTACCACGACTGCTGCTATACCAATCTCTTTGCTGCCTGTCATGGATGATTTTAAAAAGAGGCAACAAGAAGAATTGAAATTTTTTTTTTTAGCGACAGAGAGAAGCGGAAGAAGTGTTTCTTCAGCAAGAAGAGGAAAGGAGAAAGCGAGAAGAAGAACTAAGACAGTTAGAATAGGAGAAGTGTGAAGGACAGAAGGAAAACTAAACGGTGAGTGTGTTACAAGGCATTTTATCCGAGTTAAAACGTTTGACAAACCTGTATGAATATTCTCTAACTCAACCAAAGAGAAAGAGACCATCACGGGCCAAAAATGCGAAGTCCATCACTACTGAGATGCTACCACCAACACCACCACCACCAGTCACTACTACTACTACCACCAAAGCAGCAGCAGCAGCAGGAGGAATGGGACTGGGTCGTGGAAAAGGATTACGACAGTTGAAGTTGATCATGTCAACTCTATAAGTTTGTTTTAACAAAACAAACAAACACGCCAACGGTCCTTTTCAGGGCCACCCAGATCTCTAGAAAAGAAATTAATTTTGCCAAATCAAGTAAAACTTTAAAACCCATTCCTTGGTTTTATGTAAGAGTGAGGCGTGCTTGCGTGCGTGCGTGCGTCCATACTCTAAAAAAAATTACAAACACACTTATTTTTTTTTCCATTCTGGTCTATTCTCTTTTTTTTTTTTACAATGAACATAACACCACACTCCAAAAAAGTTCATTGTTCACTGTCTGTCTCTCTTGTTCTTCTTGAATTTCTTCACAGGGATCAAGGGTTCTTCTTCATTCTCACTGTCTTCCAGTTGTCTAGCTTTCTTGCTTTACTTGACGACGGGGATAGGTTCTTCTTCTTCTGGGACTGAAGATCCCTCTGCTTCCTCCCTCTCTGGTAGGTTTTCTTGTTTTTGAGGACACTCCGAAGACCAATGTCCTTTTCCTTGACAATGATAACAGGTATCTTTCCCTTTATCTCTGTTTTGGTTTTGACGTTGTGGACATTCTTGAGCCCAATGTCCTTTCTCTTGGCAGATATAACAAGTATCTTGACTTTTATCTCGAGAGGTAGAGGAGGAGTAGTCCTTTGTCTTTTCGGTATACTTTCCAAGGACTCTCTGTAAAATTTTGATAGCCACAGCCGTCTGTTGTGCTGAAATTTTGAGCAGAAGGGCAAGCTTTTCTGACTTCTTCTCTTCCATTTTCACAGTTTGAAAGTGGAATCACGAATAGTGATTCTGAGGATAGGAAGGTCTCTCTCTATATAGGGAGAGACGCCGTGTTAAACTTATGACAATTAAAACATACACCCCTTAACTCCAACAGAAAAGGGTAGCCACTAAACCCTGATATACAACCATACTATACAATCACGCACACGTAGGCAAGGGCACACTACTATACCCTCACACAAACATAACTATCACAAGAGAAGGGGTTTTAAGTTTTAGTGTACAACACAGACAAAGACATACACAAACATAAAAATATTGGCAATGATTCAAGGTTGAAAACGTTGTAACGTAAGACTAGAGCTCCGGTCCGTTGGCACAGTGTCATTTTACCATCAATGGTCACTACTTTTCTGAGCTAACGAAAATAGATAACCATAATGTTCACAAAACCACTTTGTTATTGACCTTTATCCTGACTCGTGGACTATTTTGACTTTCTACTGTGAGCATAGTGCACAGAAATTAGCATCACTTGAACATTCTTATACAATATCAAAGATAAACATTGATTTCAATTCATTGACTTACTAAAAGCGAGTAGTGGCTAAAGTTTACTACCCTGCATACACGCCGTTTCGTACTGATTGACCTAGCCACACGAACAACGTCTTTAGCTACTGTGAGCTTTCTGTGCTGACACTGTACACAATGAAATATTGTCAAATGAACGCAGTAATAATTTTTAAAAACCTATGGTTTGCCTCAAACAGAGAGAAGGTTACACTTTCTTTGAATTTCTGAAGACAATGGTAAATTCTGTGATAGAAATGTTCATTGGCAAAATTGTTTTCATTCATCTGTTTTTTTAAAAAGTCGTGTTACATACAATTCTTGTCGAATGATTGCAGTAGCATTTGTTGTATGCCTCCCAAATATTTAAGATAGGTTATGTTTTTTGCTGCACACGCCTTGCGGCAACAAACAATGTTACAACATTTCCCAAAACCGAAGACGGGAGAACAGTAAAAACACGTCTTGTTCGATTGGCAGTCTAAAATGGACTGACTGAAAATAGGGCATACATTGTCACAGTTTTACTGAACGCATGTTTGGGCTCAAGAATCAGAGTGTAGAATAGGACGGGTTATAGAGTGCAGAATTGGATGGGTCATACTCGAGTCATTCTTACTTCGTAAAGCTATGTGCTTGTTTTTTTTGGTTTCCTTCGGAAAACGGTAGATCTAGAATTTTTTTTCGTGACACATTGCAGTGCCAAAATAGGAACAAAGCTAAGATACCTGACATGCACAAGAACAACTAAACTCAAGATTTTATATAATCCAACGATTGACCTATGGAAGAAAAATCGTTGTACAATTTTTAAGGGTGCAAGTTTTTGAAAAATTTACAAAACTAACGCCACATTTCACATAATCATTGTGACTACTGCCAACATTTGTGGAGAGGCATCTTAAAAACGGTAACAGATACCATGATCATTTCAATCGAAATCATTGTATAAGAAACTTAGAGTGTGTTTGTGAAACAGAGAATTGACATTACGACAGAGAGAGAGAGAGAGAGAGAGAGAGAGAGACAGAGGGAGAGAAAGAGAGAATATTGTATTCCTACTTTTTAAAATATCACGACACTTATTTGTGGAGAGGCATCTTAAAAAACGGGAACAGATACCATGATCATTTCAATCGAAATCATTGTATAAGAAACTTAGTGTGTGTTTGTGAAACAGAGAGAATTGACATTACGACGGAGAGAGAGAGAGAGAGAGAGAGAGAGAGAGAGAGAAAGAGAGAATATTTTATTCCTACTTTTAAAAATATCACGACACTTACGTTTTTTATGGTATATTTTCCTTAAGAAATTTAAAAAACACACATTCCATTAAAAAAATCACATCGATAGGAAAAAATTCTCTTTTTTTCGGTAAAATATCACAAGATTGCATTGTAGACATATCTACTAAAATCCTTCTTTTGAAAACGTAGATGTAAAATTCTCACAAAATATTACATCCAAACGTTCCGTGATGTATTTTGACTTAAGGCTGATACAATTTCCATTGATCCCAAATTATATGATGGGTTGTGCGTTAGCTTTTATTTTGTAAAGAGACTAACGGTCAGGCACAGAAAAAAAACACGTCTATTGTTCTCACTGTGTCAATAGCAAGTGAGGGCGATTCAAAGCGAACGCGGTAAGAAAATATTTGTAGCCAATGAAATTACTTATAATGAGTGACGAAGTGTTTTGTTATAGATTCCAGACAGGCAGTGTGGCAAAAATAATGCCTATGGCCTGGGTTTTTTACGATTGCGGTGCAGACAGACTAGAGGGAATTTGCAATCATGTTAAGAATTTGTGTCCTGTAACATTTTTTTCTCGCCACGCTAAATACTGAACTGTAACATTATTGGCTCTGGTTTTGAAACTGAAAAAAATTTTGTCACTGAGTCATTTTGACACAGAGAGAGAGAGAGAGAGAGAGAGAGAGAGAGAGAGAGAGAGAGAGAGAGAGAGAGAGAGAGAGAGAAAAGTTTTTTATTTTTATTTTTAAATCAAACACAAACACACACCACACAACCCTTTTTAAATTTTTTTATCAAACACATACACCAAACGTTCACTCTATACAAACACACACCACACTTACATTTTTTAGAAGGAAAGTTATTTTTTTTTGAGTGGCATCGTCGTACGCATAATTCAGCCAAGGCATGCCTAACTGTTTGGCTAACACTTGCACCTGAGATTTGTCTCTGTGGTATCTAAACAACACCACGTAAGGAGCGTTGAGACTGATGGTCCGATGGGCTATACTTTGTTGAAATAAATTTTGACTAATATAAATGATACTGGCATTCCGATGATGTCCTTTTCGTGTAAACCAAAGTTTAATTTCTTCTTCGTCTTCTCCTAACATGTCGTCGAAGATGACCAGATGTGTTTGACTCACGTCAGACACGATCCCATCGTCTTCGCGAGAGATGCCTTCCACAAACGAAATGACTTTCACGAAGTAAGGTGTAAGACGATTGCCACTCTTTGTAACACCACACGATGCATTGAGGTGGACGATCGAACAGATGAGATTTGTGTTCGATCAAACGTTTGACAAATTCGGTTTTGCCTGAACCACTCGGTCCAGCAATCAACATGTTAAAAGGATGGCGCAGATACAAAACTTCCCAACTTGGACGATCTAACTTTTCGTCGATCACTTTGACCACAAAAGAAGCAGAAGAGGCAGACGAGGCAGAGGAAGAAGAAGATGTAGCCATGACTGAGGTAGGAAGAATTTTGAGAAGAAGACAAAAGACACAAAACATTTTATACGTTTCATACACGTTTATTGTTTGTTTGTTTTTTGGGGGGGTTTTTTCTCAAAAAAAAATGTCAACACAACAAACAAAAGCATATTTACAAGTTATATAGCGCAAAAACATATTTACAAGTCATGAAACACAAAAACACATTCAAGTAAAAAATGTCACTTTTAACTTTGAATCAATGTTCACTGGTCTTCTTCACACAGAGGTACACCATTTGTGTTCATCACGAGTCTCAACACTTTGAGCACCATTTGTCTTTCGTGCACCGATAAAAGTGTGAATGGTCATGGTTTTGGTTAGTCCAGCACCAACACTGTTCCTCCAAAATAGTCCACCACGAATGTCCTGGAAAACGAAATCCAAGAAAAGCAGTCACAAAGACACACATGGAAACAGTTCTTGTATCAAGTGTTTATAATCCTCTAAGGTCTGAACACGATCGTTGACTTCCTTCCACGGAATCCGTTTCACAAGTGTAGACCACAGTCCTGTCATGGTCAGCTACCTCTTGTGTCCAAGCTGGAAGTGAAAACTGTACAATTTGAATAGTCACTTTTCCATCGGTGATGTCAAATTTGTCTCTCATGGATTGAGCGTCTTGAATTTCGTCCAAGAGTTTGGAAGAAGTTAATTCTGCCGGTGTAATAAAGTCGAGAGACACAGGAAATTGCAAACTGTGGTGAGACATCGATAAACTCAATCGATCTTGATCTTTGACTTGGCACTGTCCTTTCAGTTCCTCCAACAATGAGTCAAATAAGTCCGTAATGAAATCTGATGCTTTCTCGAGAGTCACTTCAGACGTGAAGTCATTAAAATTTCACTGTGTACGTATAAAAGATCAATCTCAATTCTTCGATAGGCATTTTGTTAGTCGCTCGAATGTGATAATAATCTTTAGGGACGACTAAATCATTTTCCTTCTTGGACGAACTTTGCTCTGTCAGTATTGTGGAGACAGAAGTCGATGATGTTGAATATGGGTCTTTTATCTGAGTGAAATTCATCTTTCTAGGTTGACGTCTGTATTTGCAATGAATGGTTTGGCTTGGAAGTGGTCCCTTTTTTATACTGCAGATCGGCGTGTCCGTAAGGCAAAGTGGTGTGGTCTGGAAGTCTCACTCGTTTCTGGTACACGATTTGGTACACTTTTTGTAAAGGGCGAGCGACGATTTGGTGATTGGGTAACCGTACGATCTTGTGAGGTTCTAACGTTTGCACTCGAAAGTCTTCCACTTGTCCAGACAGCAAAGCATTTTTCAAAACCTCAAAGTTGACCACTAGGCTGTTTCGATAGTTCAGGGTCAATCCTTTGACTTTACATTCGGTAGGAAGTTGGCCTTCTTGGTCTCGGTATTGGTAGCCGTAATTTTTGGGGCCACCGCTGACAAAACTCAGAATGGTGTCTTGAGGGTGCTCGTCCGTCCAGGCTCCTAAGCGATCTCCTTGGATGGTAGGGTGTGGGTAACCGGGCCGATGGATGTAGATACAACTGTCGGTGTCAAAGTACAGGACACGATCTCCCAAGACTTCTAAAGCTTCGTCGTACAACATCAAGCGAGCATGAGCGGTCACGTAAGCTGCAATGACCACGATGCTAAAATGGTCGGGCTTTACAAACTTGCTTTCTTCTTCGAAATTGACATAGATCAAATCATCACGGACGATTTCTACGTGTTTGACTTGTACACTTTTGTTGTCCACCAGTTGAAAGTACTTATACGGATCGGTCAAGTATTCCGTCTTGGGTAAGATCGTACGTTGGGCCATTTTTCCCCACAAGCAATTGAGCATGACTTTGGCAAACGATCTTCTTCCTTTGTTTTTTTTACGTCTTCCAAAGTGATGCCTTCGATGTCACGGTACTCTTCTTTGAATCAAACTTGGTCTTCGGGAGTCTGACACCACGAGGGATAGCCGCTGGCTTCTTGTTTGAGTCTTAAAAACTGGTTGATGTACCCCGAGAAAATGCCTGGATTCGAGTCGTCGTCCTTTTGGTATTGTGCTGTGGTTGGAAAGTGCCAGATTTCGTACACTTTCAACAAACGGTATCCACGATTCAGAGCCCGAAACAATTCGGCGCTCACCCACGTTCCTGTCAAAGCGCGTTCTTCCTCCGTGTGGTGACAGGGGTGATCTTGGTTGCACGTTTCGGCACACGTACGACATAAAGGAAACATCAGTTTTCCTTGGCAATGATGAGGTAAGATAGGATGGAACAAAGTTGGTCGGGGGTAAGACTTTACATTTGATCAATCCTTCGTATTGACGAATGTGTTCCACGTCGATGTGTTCTGTCAAGATTTCAGGGTGTCCGGTCGGAAATCGAGCATATTTGCACACCCAAGGATACAAAGAACACACGTCGATGTACTTGATTTCTTCTCCTCTTGATTCGTCTACGTCGTACAGCAAGCGAGTGGCATTGGTTCGTCCTCCAAATAAACTGTGGCGCGGATCCAAGGGTTCGATGTCGGTCACGTCGTAACTTTCGGTGATGCTCCTAAATTCAGGATCGGTTTTCAAACGGCAATCGTAGTCGTGCTCCCACATTTCTACCACTTGGTATCCTTGACTTTCTAAGTGGAGTCGTCGTTGGTAAGTGCGTTCGTACAACTGTTCCATGGTAGAGTCTGAATAAGGACTTTTCAGGTTTCGTTTAGGAAAACAGGTAGGGCATCCGTGAAACAAGCAACCCTGAAATTCGTACACCGTGTGCGGGTTTTCTAAATCAAATCCATCCACGGAATAAGATCCAATCTTCTTTTCTCCTCCTCCGTTTCTGGCATGTTGTATCCATTTGTCTTCTTTTTGGCACAAGTAATGGAACCAACGCAAAGCTTTGGCCGAGTATTGACGACTGGTAAAGAGAGACGTGTTGGAGTCTATGATGGCTACTTTGTTCTTGGTCATGAAGTTTCTGGTGTACACTAAGGCACAGGCTTTAGGTAGAGTTGCCGCTTCTTTCAAAGGATCGATGTCTCCGTGATCTAGAAATAACTCTCGAAACTTTCCACATCAACGGCGCAAAATGTCCACATCGGATCGACAGTACTTGAGCATCTCTTCTTGGAAGTCAAACGGTTCTGACTGGTGAGGGCGGTACCAAGCGTGAAATTCTTCTCGCTGTTCGGGTCGCATTCCGTCGGGGTTGTAACAGTCCACGTCAGGCAAATGCGGTAGGACGGCATGTTGATTGGCTTCCGTATTGAAGAAGTGGGGAAAATATCCTTTGGCCATTTCTGTCATGCCAAATGTTTTAGCCATTCGACTCAAAGGCATGGCTAAATAACTCATGGAATCTTTGAATTTGACTTGTCCCACTTGCATGTAGATGAATTTGTTTCTGTTCATGGTGACTTTAGGGTGTTCGGTACCTTGTCGCAAATAATAATTTAACAAAAACTGTCCATCGTATCCCGAGAAATTGTGAGCTATGACGGTCGCATACCGATGACAGTCTCCGTAGCGTTGAATGTCCTCTTCGCTCCAAGTCTCGTCGGTGGGGTCTAAAATCCATTCAGCAAACTCGGGCAAAGTGTTGGCCCCGCGAAAGATTTTTTCACGTCCTCCTGGAATCCTACTACAATGAGGACAGTGAAAGTGAATAGATTCTTGAATGCACTTCTCACAAGCCCGATGAGCCACGCAGAAATTGGGGATGTGAATGCCTGTTTCTTGCATGCATTCCAAATCAAAAAAGATGAAATCCACTTTGACCTTGTTCTTGTTCTGATCGTCCTTTAATTCTTTCTTCTCGTACTTTTGCAATAAACATTGACGATCATAATCCACCATCTGCTCGCAAAATCGGCATCTTTTCTTTCCGGCACAAACGTGTTTCTTTGGGTCGTTGGTTTCAATCAGGTTTCCACACGTGGAGCATAATTTCAATAAGTAGCAAGCACATTTTTGTTGGTTTCCTTGTGTCCTGCGATGTCGTTCGTAACAAGAGGGACTGACAAAAGTTCGTCGACACGTCTCACAATGGACGTGTTGTTCAGGAAGGCATGGTTTGGTCGCTAAACACCCCCGACATCTCTGACCGCAATGAGTGTGTCGCTCCCGATTGTTAAATCCTTTGTCACATTTCTCGCAGTAGTAATACCTGTGATACTGGTGATGGTATCGAAATGTTCTTGGTGGTAATACACGTGAATGTATTTTCCTTCGGGGAAATCGGGGGCTCGAAACAGCAGAGCTCCGCGCACTACTTGAGGGTGTACTTTCAAAGTGTAGCCAGGAGCCAAGACGTCTTGAAGTTGTTGCATTTGAGAAATACCACACACGGTCTCTTTTGGGATGCCTGCTTGTCGTAACAGGAGTTCTGCTTCGTTTCGTTGTTTGGCTCTGTCCGATTGTCGAATGTTCTCCCAGGCTCTTTTCCATTCTTTGCTCTCGTTCTTGTTGGCATACGTTCGCCCCACCACAATAGCTCGAGCCAAACACATCTGGTCTTGGGCATTGTCAATTTGGACGACACTGTGTTTGGTACTGCGAAGGTCGTCCACCAGTAACACTTTCCTACTTCGTCCGCTCCCTCGAGGAGGGGAGACGTGAGTCATGTGAAGTGTAGCCTTTCCATCCGTGATGACAAACTTTTCGTTGGATTGTTGAACGTGTTCTATTTTGGTGATGACTTTGGCTGGTTTTAATTCTGCCGGGGTGCTGAACTCGATCCAAACAGGGGACTTCAAACTATCGTGATGAATGGCCAGTCTCAATCGATCGTCCTCTTTGGCTCCGCATTGTCGCTTCAGGTTCTGTAACACAGATCCCCACAAATCGGTAATGAACCCTGCCGCTTTCTCGGGAGGCACTTCTGACTTGAAGTCTTTAAATTGGACCGTGTGAGTGTATGCCGCGGTTCTAAATTTTCTAGAGGTCAATTTTTGCGTCTCTCGAATCCGATAGTTATTTTCGGGAGCCACGGTAGGACTTTCTTGGTCAGGGGCGTTGGTAGTGGTTTTTTGGGGTTGGATAGAAGGTGGTTTGGTTTCAGGCTCACTCATCTCTTCTTCGAAATCGCTAGCATGGACTTGACCTAGCAGTTCAGCCACCGGTATTTCAGGCGGTACGTAAGTTTTCGTCGCCGTGACCTCTTCGTTTCTTCTTCTTCTGGTTTCTCATGGATTTGGCGTGATCTTTTCATCTTGATGTCCAACTTGGATCTGATTGAGTTTTACATAGACTCTCTCCCTATATATATATACCCCCTGTCTCTACCTATGTTTGTGATAATGGTTTGCTTGACTTAAAATTTGCCAAATGGAAATGTCTAGGAGCAATAGAAAGCTATGGGACGTTAATTTTGAAACTAGCACAGACTCTCAACTTTACATGCGTCACGACACAAATGTCTATCCGATGTTTGCCATTTTTCCAAACACACAAACTTGTAACTGTACCAGAAATTGTAACTTCATACAAGTCTCCAAATTCACTAGTTTGAAGAAAAAAAACGGCCCCTAAATAGTGTAGCCATTCTCTCTCTCTCCTGTTTGTAGCTTAGTGCTTCATGTAGGATTGAAATCAGTTTTTGAGCGGACGTGATTGAAAACTATATCGGAATTTCGGTGTTGTTCTATATCAGGTTAGGAATGGTTGTAGCATGAGATCAAGGAGTGATGTGTTTGTTATCTTGCTTGCATTTGAGAGTTAGTTTGGTTTGGTAATAAAGTTGTTATTGCTGTTGTCGGAGTTCGTTCTATGTTGATTCTTTGAAGATGCAGGTATTGATTTGTTGTTTTTGCAACTAGCACAGACTCTCAACTTTACATGTGTCACAACACAAATGTCTATCCGATGTTTGCCATTTTTCCAAACACACAAATTTGTAACTGTACCAGAAATCGTAACTTCATACAAGTCTCCAAATTCACTAGTTTGAAAAAAAAACGACCCCTAAATAGTGTATCCCTTCTCTCTCTCTCTCTCTCTCTCTCTCTCTCTCTATCTCTCTCTCTCTCTCTCTCTCTCTCTCTCTCTCTCTCTATCTGTGTGTGTGTGTCAAAATGACTCAGTGACAAAAAAGTTTTTACAGTTTCAAAACCAGAGCCAATAATGTTACAGTTCAGTATTTAGCGTGGCGAGAAAAAAATGTTACAGGACACGAATTCTTAACATGATTGCAAATTCCCTCTAGTCTGTCTGCACCGCAATCGTAAAAAACCAGGCCATAGGCATTATTTTGCCACACTGCCTGCCTGGAATCTATAACAAAACACTTCGTCACTCATTATAAGTAATTTCATTGGCTACAAATATTTTCTTACCGCGTTCGCTTTGAATCGCCCTCACTTGCTATTGACACAGTGAGAACAATAGACGTGTTTTTTTTCTGTGCCTGACCGTTAGTCTCTTTACAAAATAAAAGCTAACGCACAACCCATCATATAATTTGGGATCAATGGAAATTGTATCAGCCTTAAGTCAAAATACATCACGGAACGTTTGGATGTAATATTTTGTGAGAATTTTACATCTACGTTTTCAAAAGAAGGATTTTAGTAGATATGTCTACAATGCAATCTTGTGATATTTTACCGAAAAAAAGAGAATTTTTTCCTATCGATGTGATTTTTTTAATGGAATGTGTGTTTTTTAAATTTCTTAAGGAAAATATACCATAAAAAACGTAAGTGTCGTGATATTTTTAAAAGTAGGAATAAAATATTCTCTCTTTCTCTCTCTCTCTCTCTCTCTCTCTCTCTCTCTCTCTCTCTCTCTCTCTCTCTCCGTCGTAATGTCAATTCTCTCTGTTTCACAAACACACACTAAGTTTCTTATACAATGATTTCGATTGAAATGATCATGGTATCTGTTCCCGTTTTTTAAGATGCCTCTCCACAAATAAGTGTCGTGATATTTTAAAAAGTAGGAATACAATATTCTCTCTTTCTCTCCCTCTGTCTCTCTCTCTCTCTCTCTCTGTCGTAATGTCAATTCTCTCTGTTTCACAAACACACTCTAAGTTTCTTATACAATGATTTCGATTGAAATGATCATGGTATCTGTTACCGTTTTTAAGATGCCTCTCCACAAATGTTGGCAGTAGTCACAATGATTATGTGAAATGTGGCGTTAGTTTTGTAAATTTTTCAAAAACTTGCACCCTTAAAAATTGTACAACGATTTTTCTTCCATAGGTCAATCGTTGGATTATATAAAATCTTGAGTTTAGTTGTTCTTGTGCATGTCAGGTATCTTAGCTTTGTTCCTATTTTGGCACTGCAATGTGTCACGAAAAAAAATTCTAGATCTACCGTTTTCCGAAGGAAACCAAAAAAAACAAGCACATAGCTTTACGAAGTAAGAATGACTCGAGTATGACCCATCCAATTCTGCACTCTATAACCCGTCCTATTCTACACTCTGATTCTTGAGCCCAAACATGCGTTCAGTAAAACTGTGACAATGTATGCCCTATTTTCAGTCAGTCCATTTTAGACTGCCAATCGAACAAGACGTGTTTTTACTGTTCTCCCGTCTTCGGTTTTGGGAAATGTTGTAACATTGTTTGTTGCCGCAAGGCGTGTGCAGCAAAAAACATAACCTATCTTAAATATTTGGGAGGCATACAACAAATGCTACTGCAATCATTCGACAAGAATTGTATGTAACACGACTTTTTAAAAAAACAGATGAATGAAAACAATTTTGCCAATGAACATTTCTATCACAGAATTTACCATTGTCTTCAGAAATTCAAAGAAAGTGTAACCTTCTCTCTGTTTGAGGCAAACCATAGGTTTTTAAAAATTATTACTGCGTTCATTTGACAATATTTCATTGTGTACAGTGTCAGCACAGAAAGCTCACAGTAGCTAAAGACGTTGTTCGTGTGGCTAGGTCAATCAGTACGAAACGGCGTGTATGCAGGGTAGTAAACTTTAGCCACTACTCGCTTTTAGTAAGTCAATGAATTGAAATCAATGTTTATCTTTGATATTGTATAAGAATGTTCAAGTGATGCTAATTTCTGTGCACTATGCTCACAGTAGAAAGTCAAAATAGTCCACGAGTCAGGATAAAGGTCAATAACAAAGTGGTTTTGTGAACATTATGGTTATCTATTTTCGTTAGCTCAGAAAAGTAGTGACCATTGATGGTAAAATGACACTGTGCCAACGGACCGGAGCTCTAGTCTTACGTTACAACGTTTTCAACCTTGAATCATTGCCAATATTTTTATGTTTGTGTATGTCTTTGTCTGTGTTGTACACTAAAACTTAAAACCCCTTCTCTTGTGATAGTTATGTTTGTGTGAGGGTATAGTAGTGTGCCCTTGCCTACGTGTGCGTGATTGTATAGTATGGTTGTATATCAGGGTTTAGTGGCTACCCTTTTCTGTTGGAGTTAAGGGGTGTATGTTTTAATTGTCATAAGTTTAACACGGCGTCTCTCCCTATATAGAGAGAGACCTTCCTATCCTCAGAATCACTATTCGTGATTCCACTTTCAAACTGTGAAAATGGAAGAGAAGAAGTCAGAAAAGCTTGCCCTTCTGCTCAAAATTTCAGCACAACAGACGGCTGTGGCTATCAAAATTTTACAGAGAGTCCTTGGAAAGTATACCGAAAAGACAAAGGACTACTCCTCCTCTACCTCTCGAGATAAAAGTCAAGATACTTGTTATATCTGCCAAGAGAAAGGACATTGGGCTCAAGAATGTCCACAACGCCAAAACCAAAACAGAGATAAAGGGAAAGATACCTGTTATCATTGTCAAGGAAAAGGACATTGGTCTTCGGAGTGTCCTCAAAAACAAGAAAACCTACCAGAGAGGGAGGAAGCAGAGGGATCTTCAGTCCCAGAAGAAGAAGAACCTATCCCCGTCGTCAAGTAAAGCAAGAAAGCTAGACAACTGGAAGACAGTGAGAATGAAGAAGAACCCTTGATCCCTGTGAAGAAATTCAAGAAGAACAAGAGAGACAGACAGTGAACAATGAACTTTTTTGGAGTGTGGTGTTATGTTCATTGTAAAAAAAAAGAGAATAGACCAGAATGGAAAAAAAAGTAAGTGTGTTTGTATTTTTTTTTTTTAGAGTATGGACGCACGCACGCACGCACGCCTCACTCTTACATAAAACCAAAGTAATGGGATTTAAAGTTTTACTTGATTTGGCAAAATTAATTTCTTTTCTAGAGATCTGGGTGGCCCTGAAAAGGACCGTTGGCGTGTTTGTTTGTTTTGTTAAAACAAACTTATGGAGTTGACATGATCAACTTCAACTGTCGTAATCCTTTTCCACGACCCAGTCCCATTCCTCCTGCTGCTGCTGCTGCTGCTGCTTTGGTGGTAGTAGTAGTAGTGACTGGTGGTGGTGGTGTTGGTGGTGGTAGCATCTCAGTAGTGATGGGCTTCGCATTTTTGGCCCGTGATGGTCTCTTTCTCTTTGGTTGAGTTAGAGAATATTCATACAGGTTTGTCAAACGTTTTAACTCGGATAAAATGCCTTGTAACACACTCACCGTTTAGTTTTCCTTCTGTCCTTCACACTTCTCCTATTCTAACTGTCTTAGTTCTTCTTCTCGCTTTCTCCTTTCCTCTTCTTGCTGAAGAAACACTTCTTCCGCTTCTCTCTGTCGCTTTAAAAAATTTTCCAATTCTTCTTGTTGCCTCTTTTTAAAATCATCCATGACAGGCAGCAAAGAGGTTGGTATAGCAGCAGTCGTGGTAGTTTCAGGCTCAAATTCTTGAGACAGAAAATCTAAATTAAACTCTTCCGGTTGGAAGTTCACTACGGCATTGGTCGTCGCAGGCTCACTCCAATACATACTAGTCTTTGCGGTCTCCATTCGGTTGCTCAAGGTAAAACCCCTACGAACACTGTGATACCTTTATACCCAAAATGACGTCACACCCTACTCTCTTCCCATTGGAAGAAAAACCGACCCGCTTGTAACGCGCGTTTGGATTGATAGTTCATTTCGATTCATTTCAATCCACTCTTAGGGTATATATACCACCGCTTGTCTCATAAAGCTTCACCGGTTTTTTCTCCAAGACCACTCCAGAAGAAGAAAGATGTGGACTGGTGTGGAATCATCACACTATCGTCTCGGGGATGTTGTTTGACCCAGAATTCCCCATGTATGTTCGAGCTTCATCACGAAGATCACATAGACCTCTATATGTTAGAGACGTATTTATGTCGAAAGACAAGGATGTTTGAAACGGGTGCTCTTCCACGGACCTGAAGTCCGTAGAAGTCTCAGAAAAAGAAGATCCTCCAGGAGATGTCTTCTCTGTTAAACCAAAAAAAAACCAATGGCCCTTTTTCAGGGCCACCCATTTTTCAAGAAAAAGATTATTTTTCATTATTGCCTTTCAAAAAAAAATATTGGTGTGTGTGTGTGTGTGATCTCCAAGTGTGTGTGTGTGTGTGTGTGTGTATGTGTGTGTGTGTGTGTGTGTGTGTGTGTGTGTGTGTGTGTGTGATCTCCAAGTGTATGTGTGTGTGTGTGACCCAAATGCCCCACCCCTGTTCCTCTTTGTCGTATGACCCCAAAGTGTCCCATGTTAAATTCCCCTAGACCCTATAAATTTTGACCCTGTTTAACATAGGAGACCCCCCTAGACCCCCAGTACCCACCATATACTACTGAGGCCAACATTTCGATGTCAAGATCAGAACCCTCTCGCCATTGGATGCTGTATCTAAGTCTCGATTATAATTAGCATTAATATCCTATATCATAGTTACACCCTGTAAATACAGCACTAATCACTATATTCAGTAGATATACAATGATACAGTGCAATTATGTTAATCCTCACTCTGAATTCTTGCAATCATTCCAGTAACAAAATTGGATCACTGTTGAAAAGATTTCAAATTTCTTTACAGTCATTTGTGGACTACAATTCAGTACAGCAGATATATACAAAAAGAATTCTTGTGTATTTTCGTAACTTCAGACCGTTTTATTAGCTAGTAAGGAATTCCTCAACTCTGTTTCCGAGAATAAAGTATTCTTAGGTCCACGTTTTTACAACGTAAGAGTTATTTTTGTACACAGTTTACTATCGCTACATGTGACAAAAATCGCAGTATTGTCTGACATATTATAATTTAAAGCAAGATAATTAGTGAAAGGTGAAAGTGTGATAAATTGACTAAAAGTGTTGCCTGTTTAATTTGCATGATAAATTGAGTAAAAGTGTTGCCTGTTTAATTTGCATGATAAACTGAGTAAAAGTGTTGCCTGTTTAATTTGCATGATAAACTGAGTAAAAGTATTGAATGTTTCATTTGCATGTTCAGCATATACATATAAGAATGTTTTTGTAATGGTTCTGCCAACCTGTCCAGTCATGAAATTAGCATCATTGCTCTTCAAATTTCAATGGTAATTAAATATCTTCATGACACTTGCCTCTGCATCAAAGGTTAAGGTCACAGCAGGGTCAGATATTTTTGGATGGAGTAAACTTTCTCCATCCATTGGTGATGTGACGATGGCGTGATAATTGCCATGACATCATCCTAATTGCCATTTTAAGATATGTTGTACTTGAACAGCCCTGAATAAAACTCCTTATAGAGAAAATAATTTATATTTTGAAATTATTATAATAACACCGATTTAATCCGTATGCGTACTAATTATTTGTAATTATTAATGTCGATTTATTTCATCCATTTTCTTTCGTCATTGCTAAGTGTCTTTCTGTTTTTGTTCTGATATTTATTCTAAGCTTTTGCTAACTGTGAATTTCTAGTCATATGGTCACAAGCTATACACAGCGTTTATCTAAACACTCGTTAAAGTAGGTTTCATAAGCTTATACCCCCTTCTCACTCTCTCTACTACCCAAGTTCTCTGGGCCCCATTTCAAAACTAACATTCGCATAAGCTTTACTTAAGGTTGATACCATTCAACTGAACTTAACGAAAACCTGTTATCCGATACGGGATCCAGATACTCATGCACACTCTTAAGCATCAAATCTGGTGTAAAAATGTAAAGTCTGTAAAATATATAATACGTCTTCCTACTCTTATTGAATGTTTTAAGAATGGTCAGATTATATTTCAAAAGTTTAGAATGATATCCTCGTCACATATGGTTAATACAAGATGAGAATGATATCCTTGTCACAGATGGTGAACTCAGATGAGAATGATATCCTTGTCACAGATGGTTAACACATTATGATGAGAATGATATCCTTGTCGCAGATGGTTACCTCAAGATGAGAATGATATCCTTGTCACAGATGGTTAACACAACATGAGAATGATATCCTTGAAACAGATGGTTAACACAAGACGGGAATGATATCCTTGTCACAGATGTTTAACACAAGATGGAAATGATATCCTTGTCACAGATGGTTAACACAAGATGAGAATGATAACCTTGTCACAGATGGTTAACAATATTAGAATGATAATTTTGTCACAGATGGTTAACATGTTACGGAATTATGTATCATCTTTTAAATTATAATATAGTTTTTATTTGGTTTATGACCTTTGTGTTATAATTTATATTTTTTTCA
This sequence comes from Margaritifera margaritifera, assembly GCA_029931535.1. Taxonomy (NCBI): domain Eukaryota; kingdom Metazoa; phylum Mollusca; class Bivalvia; order Unionida; family Margaritiferidae; genus Margaritifera; species Margaritifera margaritifera. The sequence continues at coordinate 3,468,869 of JAQPZY010001661.1, read as the reverse complement.
GTAGCCAACGCTATTAGTTGTAAAGTACACTGAATGTCAACATGAGTCATTGCTTCTGTCCAAGGAAATCAATAATTATGTCGGTCAACTTAACACAATATGGAGATCACGAGGGTAGAGAGTGGGTCATAGCGCGTGGTAAAGGTATTAGTCATGACCTGGTTTCCATGATTCAGTTTAGAGTAAACAACGTGTTGATTTGAAATAAGAATTATAATCGCAATTCGAGTGTGTTTACTCGAAACGCAGTAGATTGAATTGTTTTAGATCGCAGATTTGGTTTTTTATTTATTCTACGCAGTATGGATACTATAAAACTATAAAACTAGATTCAATCCCTGTGTGGGGCATTCTTTATAATTACTTCAGCTTGTAAAAGTCATAGAGGAATTTGTTTATTGTTTGTGATAATCAGCTTGAGAAATCTTATTTCTAACCAGTACTTTTGGGAGTATGTACTATTATTCAAAGATCTGAACATTATTTAACTCCGTTGGAATTATCGGAAACATTTCAAGAACTTTTGGGATATTCGACGTTCACATGAATTTACCTGAAATTAATAACATTTGGATTTAGAACTGATTCTTGTTAGCACATAAGCACATTAGTGTCCTTATTCGGAATACTTTGGACAACTTCCGGATTAGTGAATTCAAGAGAACAATTTAGGATTATTTAAGGAATTTCTACACTGTAAGTTATTTTTAATTCTTTCACTTTGTTTGTGTAAAATATTTTATATTTTAGGAAATCAAATTTGAATTTTAGAAATTGTGAAAGCTTGTTGGAGTCTTTTTTTTCTTTTGTTACATAGTCATCCCCTATGCGTAATAAACACAAGATGAGAATGATATCCGTGTCACAGATGATTAACACAAGGGCAAAGTAACTACGAAGTTTTGTGATTTAATAAGAGATGTGATTACACACAGGCAATATTAAAATATTGCCAAACTATTGCGACCACATTAGGATATTTTTATAAAGCAAAATTCCAGAATATCTGATATGACTCCAATCATCAAGTCTGCAACATGCATAAATGAATCACTTCCGACTGAAACGTCCTAAAGCCTGTAGGCATGTACCACTGACAGAACTGGAGATTAGAGAAAAGCCGTAGCTAAAGGAAGAGGGTGACGCTTCCAGAAAAGTGAATGCAATTATCGTTAATCCAATATTCATGAACAAAGTTCATTACATCTTGAACTTCAGGCAAGAATATGGTGGTGCGTCACATTAACCCTACTAACAGATGGTTGAATGGATGGACAAAGAAAAAATATGTACATACTAAAATAAGATAGATAGATAGTCACTCATTGTGTTACATAAATATAAAAGCATTGAAGATAAAAGCAATGAACTGGCTCCTCTAATTGTGAACACTTTATTATTTTGTTTTTATAAAAATTGTGTCTGTGCTGTGTAGGGCATGCTTAATTATGATTGCTCTAAAACACCCTTGTGGTGTTTCGCCTGCTTTAGTATTACTCTGTTTGACCGCATCAACTTCAACAAGATATGTTCAGATTTTTTGTCAGGGCGCATAAGTCCCAAAATCTAAGGCTGATAGCTTTGATACTTATACAAGAGCGTCACCAAGACTAAGAAAGCAAAGGCATTTCATATGCATTCACCCTTAGACACATTAGAACTTTCTTGCGGAAATAGTGCTGTCAAGTAGTCCATCGCAAATAGTAATAATACTCCAAACATGAAAGCCATGAAATCTAATTTTCTCAATAAACATTTCATTGTCTTTTTGGTACTTGTTGAGAAGGGTAAACATACGTTTTTGTCTCCGATTTTGTACTTCGTTTTATAAGCAAATGCCGCTTGGTCTTGTCATTGTTCAACTGTAAAACTTTGTCGCCTCAGCTATGCATATATATTTTGTTTTTTAATCATATACATCGTATTTTTCTCCCTCCATAGCTTGCTTGAAAGTTGATATTCTGTGTGTAAGTATAACGTGTTAGAATATAATTCAAAACTAGTAAAGTCTGGAGTAGATGTAAAAGGAGATTTCCGGTCCTGCTGGAGCTCACAAATCCCCGTTCTCGCATGTTTCTCGTTGCACATCAAAAAGTGGTATGCTCCGTTGGCTCAACAGGCCAGTCCACATAAGGCCAGGGGACGGCTTACCAACCATGCCAAATGCGTGCTAACATTACAGCGCAGGAGCATTTGGTGTTAACTCAGGGGAGCAGCGGGAGCACAAGTTGTGCTTAGCTTTACGGATTGTTCAAAAGACAATAAGAATACATACACCTCATAATGAATTCACAGCGAAAGCGATTCGCGGACTTCGACTCTACAACGAAATATGACATAGCTTTTTTTTGCCACTTAGACGATTATAACCGAAGTATATGCCTTGTGCGATGCAGTTCATATTTCATTTTTCATCGTTGCATATTTATTTTTTTCATTTAGGATGAGTTAAAACTCTTGTTTAGTGACGGTATTGTCATGTAGCACCTTAGTTATGTGGTCTGCGATTGTGTTGAACTTTGTTTCGGCCATGGAGCGGATTTCATCGTGTATTTTAGTTTTCTCTCGATAGCCACCGACTGATAAAATTCCCAGCTACAGAAATGTGACCACAGCTTGAAACTGTGATCTAAAGGGCGATCGCGATGGGGGCAGCAATGATTGTTGACAAAAGTCCAAACGACGTAAGTGTGGTGTCAACACCATCCATTGCGTTTACTGCGCGCTTGTACTTTTTGTATTGAGCGCGCCGCTCTTCAGCCTCTGCCCATAAAGAGGTTTCAGCCTCGCTGATCTTTTTTAGGCAAACATCTTGCAGGTTTTAGATTTGTGGATATATCGACATTATAATTCTTCTATAAACAGTGCGATATGAAAGTGTCATAGAAATGGAGGGTTAAGGGGGTACAGGGGGTGTTTTCTTTTCTTGCGGACACTCACCTCTAACCTGTCGCCGTGGTTTACTGGCAAGACGGCGGTGATGTCATAGAATAGTCGGTTTGCTTAATATCATTAGATCTGGACATTACACGGTCTTCAACATGCCCTAAAACACGCACGCCAAGCGAAACAGATACAGTGCTTTCTGTCTGCAGGTGCACCGACTGTTTTTCTGACAGATTACTGTGATGCGGTAGAACATAGCTTGTTTTGATATAACTATGTTTTCCAGTAGGTGCGACGAGTGATAGAGATTCGTACATACCCCTATGGAAAGGTTATCGATGAGAACGTTTCGCCAAATACCACGTTGTTATTGTAGTAACAATCGCCCGAGACGCACCGAAGGCAGTAATTTCAGATGTTGTTGTAACAGCAGAAGCACAATTAACCCTACATGCTCGCAGATTGGCTTAGGGTGCTCTGGGTGGCCTCAGTAGTCGATTTGTGTCTGCTTTGCATCTCTGTTTCACCCCAAGCTGAACCGGTACTTGTCAACCACAAGGAAGCGCAGATACTCTCGCCCCAGTGGTTTGCATTCCTTGTCAATGTCATGCACTTGTTTTGCGAGCTGCACCAATACTCTATCTTCTTCCTCAATCGCAGGATTGGCAGGCGGCACCAATGATTCGTGTCCGTGTCTGTGTCTTTTTGTTCCCGTATGGTTTCGTTTAAACTGGTATGGCGCGGATTCTAATTGCCAAAGCCGAAGATGATCAGAGTGTCTGAAAATCCTTATGCTTGTGGAGCGACGTTGAAGACTTCACACTGGATGGTGTTTCCAGCTGCATACATAGATGCAAAGCTGGTTTCTAAAGCTTTCGTATGAGACGATATTGAGTGACTGATAGCTGCTGTCATTATCTGCCCGTACGACTCCGTTTATTATGAATTGAAAGAGATACCCACATTCCGTTACCACGATTCTCACAGAGGGTAATGAAGTAAAATACGCTGATAGACGTGATATTGTCGACCTACAAGGCAGCATCATAGCCTGCTCTTCAGCTGACTTGGCCACCAGATGAGACATATCCTCAACCAGATGAGGTGCATTCTTCCGGCTCAAAGAGGAAGAGGGGAGGGGGAAGCATTTGACAACGATATTGACAGGACCGCCTACGAGCGCTTTTGCAACAAGTTTTATGGGAATAAGAACTCAGACTGGCGGTATAAAGCACAGCAAAAACAACAGTCTGGGTATGATCTATATACCTATGGCACCTATTTGGGCTACATACCACTTGACACCGTTGTATGGGACCCGAACCGATTTTCGTTTGCAGAACAGACAACCAACGAAAAGATGCATATTGACTGTATCGTACAGAAAGGTTGGGCCAGCAATGGCTTTGCGTTTTTCGTGCTGGACAAGTAGCAAGTTTTTATACGGGCTGGCTGGCATAGAGAGGGTATATGTCTGGGCAATCCTAGGCGCGCAAAGTCAAACAGAGACCTCAATAGTAAGAGTAAGATTGTCTTTTCACGCCCAAAAAGAGTTTTACTCAAATGTCGAAGATATGATTGCACACGAAGAACTCTCGAAGTCAGTACAAAATTACCAAGATGCGCTAAATCATGACAGGAGCAAGCTAGATTATATCCTGGATGATGGCTTCTGCATGATTCCAACCGACATGGATTGTTGCACTGGCACTTACGAGGGTTAAAACAACGAAATTGTTGTCGCTGCCGAGGACATGGCGCTGCTCAGAAACATCGATGTTAATTCGATAAGGATGCCGAGCCCCGCCGGCGATGCTAGCAGTTCTAGCACACCACCACAACCGCAACCAACAAAGCATGAGGACGTCAACTTTGACCTACCTGCGCAAGAAGAGCTTGCACAAACCAGCACCTCTCTGAAGGTGCAGGCAGCACCTGTGCGCAAAAACACCAAAGACTTCGATGATAACAAGACAACACTAGTCGTGGCCGGTATTGCCTCGGGACTTGCAGCCATTTGGTTTTTCCGAGCTTGAACGAGAAGCATCATGTGCCTGCGCGTGCTAATTTGAACACGTTCAGCGGCAAAGATAGTAATGACAATGGCGACAACAGATGTTGGGCCAGCCAGCCAAGCACACTGGCTGTAGTGCCAATGATGGCAAAACCTTTTATGCGAGTACTTTTAACATCCCGGGCAGCCGCTGCAGCTGCTTCTTAACCCATTCTTTTGCGCCGCTGGGGTCAGCTTTAAGAGTCGGGACGACAGGAGGTGATGCTGGTGCGCCGGCGCATCCTTTTGCCGAGAGCACAATTGTGCCTATGATGAAACCCGCCGCCGTGAGAACTGAGGCGATGGTGATGCCTTGTTCGCGAAAGAGGGTTCATAACCGCTTTGCGAGTGTTTTGTCCTCACTATGAATTGTACTGATAATCGCCCGGATAGCAATAAATTGGTCGAGAAATGCCCCTGATAAATTGATCTTTAATTGATCATCGCGTACGAAATCCAAATCTGCAATGCAGTCTCTTATCTCCTGGCGCATCATTTTGTCTTACGCGAGTAATCCAAAGCGCACCGCAATACGTCTGAAGTGCTTTGTTGAGACCAAGGAGCTCTCGCATCCGGAGGATGTGAGCACTATCTGCTGGGATACCGACACAACTCGGAGCTCGGTATTGCCCAGCTTGCTTGTGTCGACCGGTATCTCTTCTCACGTGGCGGAAAGCTGCCTTCGTGTTTCAGCCGGTAATGGCTCCTATATGAGCTCTATCGCTCGAAAGAACGGACCCCCTCTCTCTTCGCGATCCCCTAGTGTGGATGTAGCCAAGAATGTAATCTGGTTATTTTTATACGTTAGCAGGGTCCAGTTCTGCCCCACTTATATGCGATGGCCTCGTTCTAATTTGCTTGTGCATTCTCCAGAAAAGACCTACGTGTCGAACTCGACTATGCGTAGCTGTAGTTCCATTACTATTGATACATCTTCTTGCTGGTACGCATTTGGCACCTCATTGCCGCCGGCCCGAGAAATCCGTAGCTCTTCTGCCTTACCAGATTCCATGAAAGTGATATCTCCTTTTCTCCCGGGTGGAGCATTTTCTTCGCGACCAAGGTCGGTCAGTTATATTTCTTCAAAGTCTTAGCATATTAACGGAAGGACAGGTGAACTCCAATAGCATCAAACTTAAGTATGTCTCAGTACGGAAACAAACTTGATACATTTCGCACTCTTCGCCGCCGCTAAAAGAAATCTGAAGAACCGTGGTTGTGACTAATCAAAATCAGCTGCTTGTCGTCAGATTTTCAAAGCTCGACAGCAACGATGTCATTGTTCTCAGCACTGACTGGCATTCACAAATCATTTAGGGGGCGACGATGCTGTGCGGGACGACAATCGTATAATCGTAAACATCATCGGCCGCGCCATCGTCATCAAGATCAGCGTTAAGTTTGAGGGGAACAATATGTATGTATGTAGTTTTTACGGCATCTCAACCATAAAGTGGCTATGTAGTGCCATAAAAAAGTTAAGTTCGAACAATGTAAAATTTAATTGCACAAACATTTAGGAAGATAAAGCCTTCCAAATAAATGTATAATTAAGTACAAGATAAAATATGAAACGTAAACATTTAAAAGTTCTGTAAAATGTATATAACATAACAGATAAAGATAAAACAGGTAAAATCCTTAAAATTTAAATAAAATTTCTTGCATAAACCGCATTCCCTTAAAAAGTCCAAGATTTTCTCGGGTGGTACGTCCAGATACAGTTTCTTCAAACAGTTACGTCAAAAATACTTCTGTCTCGTAAGGTGGAAATCGACACACTCGACAAGAATGTGCTCCTCTCTCAGTGGACACTGGCAAGGTACACACTCCGGTCGAGGTTCACCCTTTAGGAGGTATACATGAGTCAGGTAAGACGCAAAGAGCACCATACCTAAAGTAAAGGTGGCTGTTGACGTTCGACAAAGCGGTCTGGATGATTGGATCCTTTTCCAAGACACTCGCAAGACGTTCGCGGTTATCTATAGGCAGAAAATAGCTTACAATTGCTGTGTACACTCTGAATAAATGAAATGTGTGCAACTGTAGTATCTGTAACTAATATTTCATTTAAATTATCTGGGTGTGTGTAAGTATCAGAGAGAGAGACATTTAACGGTAATTGGATAGATTGGAAAATTGAACATCAATTATAATATAAACAAGTAGATGCTACTATAGCAAAATTACCAAACCTAAATTGTTTTCAAAATACACTCAGATTATTTATGCTTAATCTATGCAAGCTGATTAATTTACGAACTGTGAATGAATGAAGAGCTTCTCTTAGTAATTTTAGACATGCAAAATGAAATAATTTCGAGAAAATAGATTCAAATTACATATCTATTTACTGCTACGTTTTCACCGTTATTTCCGCACAGTATTCCACGCATATGAGCTAGGGTTCAAGATATTAGTTTTACTTTCAAAGTCTTTTTCAGCAAATATGCACCATGCCAGAGGTCTGTTCATTCATTTGTCTATTCATCTTTATCACTGAAGAGCTAAAAAGGCTATATTGCAATAAATTCAGGTATCTATACCATTATGAATAAGGCTATCAGCAAACTGCTATCCAGTAAGATAAGTAAACTATGCCACAGGGTCAGGCTAGTTTTGAGTTGTCAGTTCAGACATATTTTAGTTGGATTTGGGCAAAGAAAACAAAAACAATAACAGTAAACGTTAACAGTCCTAGAGTTCCTGCCTCAATGCTTCAAAGTTCAATAATTTCCTTACTTATTGCGAATTCCTTGGAAAATTGGGTAATAAGTGAAGTTGACATTTCTGCGAAAGTGGCAGATTTCAACTTGTGATGGCAGCGACGCCAAGAAAAACGTGAGAACGCCACCCAAGAAATGTTTTGAGCGATATCATGTGAATCTTACAAGTTTTATTTATGTGATGAATTGTTCTTTACAAGTGAAATAAAGCAATTGGATTTATGACTAACGTGAACGAGATATTCTTAGGGTAAATAAACGTATGTACCAAAATTTGGATATGTTATTATTAATAATTTTTTATTCATTAAAACTAAAGTAGAGGGTGCAGGGGAAGAACCAGTCAGCTGATTACAGGATCAGCTACGTTAAAAGTAGCCACATTCATGCTGTGCGAGGTTTCTTCAAAATTGTTGATGTTAGACTAGCTGTCAGTGTTGGGAAAAAAATATACAGGTATTACGAAGACTTTGACGCACTTCTCTTATCTGATGATAAATAGATCGGAAATTGATGTCAGATATATCTGGAGAATATAACGGTTTTTTTGCAAAGTTTAAGTTATCATCTCTATAGAAACAAACTTCTGATGTAAAACAATCGTTATATATGCGTTGAGATTTTTTTCTTGTTATGGCAGAATCTTACTGGCACAGTTGAAATGCAATGTTCTCGGGACCTTTCTGGAGCATATACACCAGTCTGACTGTATAGATCCCACTGTAGGATGGTATTCCTCTTTGTGGCGCTGTACTAAATCTATGATGTTGAAGGACAGACAGGGGTGATGCTCCACCTTTTGCAGCATGGTGTCCTTCATCTGAGCCACTGAGATCCCTCCAATTGCTGCCTGTCATATATACGGACAATGTGAATAAAATAACAACTTCATAGGTATAAGTTACAAATATAATGAAAATACATAGACCATGTTATAAATGTATTGCATTCACAAATAACAGCAACTAATGTTGTTCACAAACATACTAACAACACAATAGTTTTAACTGCATCCGTTGAAATATAAAGTTCATGAGAAAAGAAAATAAATGATAAAGAGAGAAAGTATTTCTGATCTTAAGTTATGACATGAGAGAGACATAATCTTATCATGAACAGCATTAAAATGCAAATAAACTAAATACTGATATTGTTCAAAAGCTATTGTTGCTATGCTAAATTGTATCTATGACAAAGCTACGCAATACAAAGCGTAAGAACATTGAAAAGAAACTATTAACTCCCTGCTGTATGTGTGATGTCTAACCAAGATTAGAAACTTGTGGTGGCACATTTATATGACTTAACCTACATGGTTTTCAATAATTATTACCTGGAACAAATTTGGAGCAAGTATACTGTAGATTTTGATGCATGTGCTATTATATTTCCCTTCAAGTAATGAGATATTATTTGATTGTAATATAAAATATCGCTAAATGTTCAGCTGTGCATATGGTACTTAAATCCCATGACATCTAGTTTTAGTATTATCCTCTTTGTACAATCTACCCAATAGCAGATATTGTCTGTGACCCACCGCGACAGTTATAGGGGAAGACATATAGTGATATAATTTTCCGTCCATCCGTCACACTTTGGTTCAGTTAAGTTTTGCGTTTAGGTCATTTCCGGTTCTGTGCTGGCGCATCCCTTTTCCATGAACACATCTCTAATTTAAACAAAAGCTTAAAAAGTTCCATCAAAATTGCCAATGATATCTACTTGATTGTTTTTATGGTTTTAATATACCAGAGTCCACAAATGCATGTAGTAATTTAAGTCATAAGCATTAAATCTAATCTTTTGTCCATCATGTCATTATTCCTTCTTTCATTTTCAATCATATTAGTACTTAAATACTTTATGCTTTGTCTCTTTGCTCTCTATCTGATCTCACAACACACCAATATAGACAGTGAGTGGGATCGACAGTTACCGGTTACTTTATGAATATAAGTAGATTGGAACAATAATACAGGCATTATAATTCCATGAGAAAAAGTGAAACCAGAGTACCAGATCAACAACAGGGTCATGCCGCTGGGTGGCGTCGTTAGGGAACAGGAAGTAGGACACTTTTTATTCCATATATTTTTCAATATCTTCTACCTGTTTCAGTGGCATACCATGTGTTTTCCAAAACGCATTTCTTGCATAATTAGTGGATGACATAGCAATTGACTTCTGAAATGAATATCTGTTCCTGATGATTAGAAAATGAAAAATGTTAGCGAATTGGGGAAAGGTTTATATTTATAGGCAACCAATAATGATGAAATTTTCATTCATGCAGAATGTGTTTCCTTGTTCCCTCTTTATTTGCAATGTTAATGTTAATGCTTACACAATTTTAGAATGAAAAGTCAGCATGAAAACAGCGTCATTATTCACATTTTTTTATTGAGGGAATGTTAAACAAGCACTTGTTTTAGTTACAGAATACTTAAAATGTGAACACTATGATACATGCATATTATTTTCAGATGATATAAATTTAATTCTGTTGCTTTTCTGTTCAAATGGATTAGTTTCACGTGGTTAAAATAAAGCAACAAGTTTTAAAGCATACTCACGGGTATTATTCTTTGCTCCCACAACAGACTTTCATCTTAGTTTACACCCTGTACGGGTATACAATTGAAATAGACACAACAGACTTTCATCTTAGTTTACATCCTGTACGGGTATACAGTTGAAATAGATACAACAGACTTTCATATTAGTTTACATCCTGTACGGGTATACAATTGAAATAGACACAACAGACTTTCATCTTAGTTTACATCCTGTACGGGTATACAATTGAAATAGACACAACAGACTTTCATCTTAATTTACATCCTGTACGGGTATACAATTGAAATAGATACAACAGACTTTCATCTTAGTTTACACCCTGTACAGGTATACAATTGAAATAGATACAACAGACTTTCATCTTAATTTACATCCTGTACGGGTATACAATTGAAATAGATACAACAGACTTTCATCTTAATTTACATCCTGTACGGGTATACAATTGAAATAGATACAACAGACTTTCATCTTAATTTACATCCTGTACAGGTATACAATTGAAATAGACACAACAGACTTTCATCTTAGTTTACACCCTGTACAGGTATACAATTGAAATAGATACAACAGACTGTCATCTTAATTTACATCCTGTACGGGTATACAATTGAAACGGATAAAACTATAACTCTGTCTAAAACACACTGAGGTTATTATTCCCTCACTAACAAAGCTGGTAGGAGATATAGCCTTTTGTCCGCTCCTGTGTTCATTGGTTTGTTTGTCTGTTCGTTCATTCATTCACTCATTCGTTTGTTTATTAAATTCTCAATATTTAATTCCCCCCCCCCCAATATTTCTGACCCTATTTCGCCTACACGTATGAAAATTTGTTCTTCGATGCATCTCAGAGAGATTTAAACAACTATACTAAAATGTGGTCAGTGTGACCTAATTTGCATGCTTGAGTAGCTTTTTGTGTTTTCTGTTATTCGTTCGGTATACCCGTAATATCTTGTACTCTATTTCACATGCATTCAAGAAACTGGTATGAAGATCCATCCCGACGAAAGTAAATCAGCTATACTAAACTAGGTCACTGTAACTTGCTTGAAGGACTTTTGCATTCCCACCTGTTCATTTGTTACATCCTCAATATATCTGACTCCATTTCACCTAAA